>CM076583.1:562782166-562866450 GCA_034641835.2 Pinus albicaulis | reverse complement strand
AGAGTTACACAAGCAATTTGTCACCGTCCCTACCATTCCCCGTCCCGCACAATGGAGGACCCATAATGTGACCTGTGAACACTGTCATGCACTGAAAACATCATCATTGCATCCTTCTGAGTATGAGCTTCATTTCCCCTTGAGACATCTCCTTGCAAAATCCATGAAAAACAACTCTTTTTGCATTGGCGCGGGTAGACAGTTCAGTGCTCGCGCCAATCAGGGAAATCCTGTAAAGAGGTCGCGCCACTTGGCGCTCTGTCATAGAGCAGCAATCGCGCCACCCATTTTAGGGACTGTTTTTTATATATGGATGGCGGAAGCTGAGTTCAAACAAACTCACAACCACTGCCTATCTTGAGTTGGGAGGTTTGGCTACGGGAGTTCTATGGAAGGGAAGTAGTTTTGCCACCTTCTATGGAACCTTCCTTGTTGATAAGGCCAATCCCATAATAATAGGGATCCCAACTCCCTCCTTCCCCATCTATAAAAGCTTGCTCAGATCCATGGCAAGCTAGTCTTGAAGTGCTGAAGCTTTGCATCTCCTATTCCCAAGTGCCTTTGTGCCGAAAAGAATCCTTCCTTTCCCTTAAGGCCCATTCGAGCAAGGAGACCATTGTTACGAGACTCTGGAGAGGTTTCCCTTTCCCCCGGCGAGCTTTGCGAGACGTGGACGACCGGAGACCCGCGCGAAGGAGGCTGCAACGTCAGAACTTGGTTGTAACTTCTATTCGTTTACCACTTTAATAGATGACTATGATTATGGTTCCACTCCTTTTTCCATTATGTTAATGCGAGTAATGTCTTTTCCGACCGATGTTTAGTTACGTATGCTGGTTCCTATGCTTGTATCTGTTTGTTCTTTCTGTGTGCAGGTGTTCATCCACGGAGATCGTGGAAGGATTGTGATCTGCCAGGACTGAAGGACGGGGGCATCTCTTTTTCAGATCGAGCGCCGGAATCCAGGTAGGTTCTTATCCCAAATCTTTCATTCGTAACTAGGAGCCTGCGTCATAGCATTGTTTGTTTGTTGCTAGACCCCTGCTGGGCTAGTAGGGATCGCCTCTGTCCGCAGAGGGGATTTACCTTCCCAACAAATTGGCGACTCCACTGGGGAGCCGTCCGGTTTTCCTTGTCTCGTTTATGATTGGTTCGCTTTGATTGTTTTTCCTTGCTTGATGAACCTTCTGGGTTGGGTTCTTTCATTATTTTAGCCTTGTGGTTTGCTTAGCTTGTGTTGGTCTTTTTCTCAGGTTAGCTTGTTTTTTAGTTTTCATTGAAGAATTCGACTGGCGCGGGTTTTTACCCGACAGTCGCGCCACTTGGCGCGTGTTGCATTTGTCTGTCTCGCGCTACTCGGCCTCTGGCGCTAGTTTCAAGGCCACAGTCGCGCCACCCCTGTGACTTTTTTGAATTTCTTCAATTTTTGGCTTTCTGAGCTTGACCAATACTTTTCTTCTTGACTTCTTGATTGTTTGAGTGCATTGGAGTCTGGTTTGACTGGAATTCACCGCCATCCTTTGGTTGTTTGCCTCTATCTATCGGTTTCACGATTTGAGCCCTAGGGCATCTAGTGGCATAGTGAATCGAGCCCTCCTTGGGAGCTTTGGTGTCTTGATTGTCCTGTCGACTTGTTGTTTAACCCTCCATGCCCTCTTAGCAGTCTTTGATTGTTTTGTTGCGTCTTTTGAGTGTTTGTTTGTTCTTTCATTCAGGATTCGTTTGCCCTTGCTTCGGACCCAGATCACACGGTCCATTGGGGTGTTTTTGAGTCTTTCTTCGATTTGAGAGACTTTGGGTCGATTTAGAGATTTGGTTGCTTGCTTGGTGAGTGAATGTTGTTTGCTTTGCTCTCTTAGTTATCATTTCTCTAATTGTTCCTTTTGGTTTTCAGTGCACATTAGCCATTAGACATTGAAAATTTTAAAAAAAAAATATAGTCTCTTTTGTTTTTAATTAGTGCAAATTGTCATCTTTTCCGTATCACTAGTGATTAGTGTTTGAATGAAAAATGTGCAATTGCATTAGTTGCATTAGAGACATTCTTGTTTGTATTCCGTTCATTTCGCTTGTATTAAAGCTCTCAACTCTCATTTAACTAGTTTTCATCGAACGAAATGTTGCATCGTGGCATAGATTACATCGTGATAATTCGCTTCGTTGGATGTTTTAGAATACTTTTGGATAGTGAAAAAGTCATCTAGTTTGGAAAAGTTTCGTTTTCGCTTTGCTATTTGTCACATCATTGTTTGAAGCTCTTCCCTTAACTAGATAGCATTCATCGAATTGAAAGATTTCTTTCTCATGTAGCTTTGCATTTAGGATTCTATGAGACACTACATACGATAGTGGCCTGGAAATTGAAACTTAATTGAAGATCAACTCCGTAAAATTTATTCAATTAACCTAAGGCAAAGATTGGAACTTAACGAAACACATTAGAAGGTCTAGGTTAGAGACGTGTTCTGCTGGTTGTTAAACCTAGCACTACTGCTCGCTCGTTGGTTTTCGACGCTTAGTACTGACTTGCGCCTCCTTTGTATCTGTCACAGATATAAAGGGAGACCCCTCTAGGTTTTCAATCCTTTATCCACAGGAAGCCGAGTCTGCCGCCCTATACCCGTGATACATCGAACACAGCATTCGGGGAGACTACCTGCACGTACGGAAAGTCCTTGGTCGATTTCTGTTTCATTATTGAAACCAAGGTGTATATTGCAGTTCACGGATATTTGGTACACCCTTTGTGCCTAGTTTTTTCCTGAGCAGTCATTTGGTCTTTTCTGACTCCCTAAACTTGAAAAGACCGTCAAGCGCTGGTCCTTTCACGCTTGTGTCAACTCTGAAAGAGATAGAGTCATCTTTTTATCGTTTCTCGACTCTTAAAATATGAAACGGTAGAACTTCTTATTTTCCAATGTGGTAAAATTAATCGCCCACGATTTCACACCTATTTAGACATTGCCTGTTGACCGTTTGATCGTGTGTCTTAACTCGTTTTCAGCCCGTGTGTGGTTTTGAGTTTTGATGGCAACTTTTTCGGGGTTTACCAACCAAGGAATCCCCTCAGAAGGGAATCCTGGTCACTTTCCTCCTTTTGGAAATGTTGGCGCTCCTTATATGGCGACGTTGTCCCTTCCTGGGATAACTGTTGGGTTGCCTGTCTGGTTGTTCTCAACCTCTGTCGTTCTGAATGTCTCAGTTACTGGTCAATCAGCTCCTCCACCCGAACCACATCATGTTGATTCTAAGGTGGACCTCTCCCCTTCTTCGCCTGTTTCTGAGTCCTCCTCCTCCTCTTCGCCTGGTGAAAGTCTGGATTCAAGTAACCAGGTGGCTAAGAAGAAGAAGAAGAAGACAAAGAAGAAGAAGTCTGATAAGCGAGAGGCTAAATGTATAGCTACTGTCCCTAAGGAATCTCCTCTTGATAGTCCTTCCAACCCCCCTCGGAAAGTCAAGTTCCCGTGCATGTTGTGCACGGGAGACCATTTGCTTCGAGACTGCCCTGGCATTCCCAAGGTGCTCGAAATATGGTCCAACGGCCGCCCACCGTTGCCTTTGGCTTCCGGGAGTCAAGTTGGGGGCACGTCTTCAGCTGCTGCTGATAAGAACTCTAAGAAGCAGGGTAAGATCACCAATCCCTGTAAATTGTGTGAAGGGAACCATGCCATTCACCTTTGTCCTTATATGGACGAAGCCAAGCAAGTCTTGGACAACCCAGCCGGTTCTACACCACGCCTTCCACCTGGTTACAATCGGCTTTCTTTGAGTCTTCCGCCAGCTGATCCTACGATTGGTCAAGAGTCATTTTTGGTCGATCCCACTCCCCCAGAAATTCAAATTCACGAATCCGTCCCTGACCAACCATTGGTCGTAGGATCGGTTGAACTGGCCCCGTCCGCGGTGCACCAGGTCTTTTCTGTCGAGAGTGGATCTCACACCCCTCATGTCCTTCTGGTCTCTTCAGATTCTTCAGACTTGGAGAAAGATTCTCCTGTCCCTGTGCTTCAAAAAGCCGCTCCTCCGCCTCCCATGATGGAGGCTCCAGAGGATATTCCTCCCGCCTTCGAGATGGAGGTCATGGAGGAGGCTTCTGCTTCCGTAACATCAGGGGAAGACCTTCGCATTTCGATGGTAACCCCTCCGAGTAGTTTGGTCGCTTCCTTTGATTGGAATCGATTTGCAGGATTTCGCCTTCCGTCTTATGTGCCTTTCGAGATTACTGTACAGGCTCTTGGTCTGGTTGTACCCAGCACCATTATAGACGAAGGTGCGTCTGTTAGTATTCTGTCTTCAACTACCTGGCAAGCTTTCGGTTCACCACCGCTTGCGCCTGCTACGCAGAATCTGTTGTCATTCAATAGAAGGACCAGTCAACCGTTGGGGATCCTTCCAAGGTTACCAATTACTTTGGGAGGGAAAACCGTCCATATGGATGTGATGGTCGTTCCAGGCCCCTTGGATTTTCATCTACTCCTGGGGCGCGATTACACCTATGCCATGGGAGCGCTCGTCTCCTCCCTCTTTCGTGTGGCCTGTTTTCCGCATGAAGGAAGGATCGTGACCATTGATCAGCTGTCATTCTTTGGTCCTAATGTGGCAACTGGTCCGCCATCACCCCCTCCTGGTTTCTATCCACCCGTTGTATCTGCCCTACCGCAGGTCAACTATGTGGCAACCTACCCCGTGCCTGTACTCAGTGACGATGCTGTTGTGCATAGTGTGTTGGGGGCATTGGGTCCTGACTTCCAGGATGTTTCCCTTCCATCAGGAGTGGAACTCTTGGAAGCACCGCCTTCTTGTTCATTTTGATGTAAGTCGGTTAGAGCATGGTTTCCTCCCTGGGTCAAGCTCTTTAAAAAATGAAACTAGGATCTCGGAGCACAGTTCCTTGTCTTGTGTCAAGCTCCTTAAAAAATGAAACAAGGTCGTCGGAGCACAGTTCCTTGTCTTGTGTCAAGCTCCTTAAAAAATGAAACAAGGTTGTCGGAGCACAGTTCCTTGTCTTGTGTCAAGCTCCTTAAAAAATGAAACAAGGTTGTCGGAGCAGAGTTCCTTGTCTTGTGTCAAGCTCCTTAAAAAATGAAACAAGGTTGTCGGAGCATGGTTCTTGTCTTGTGTCAAGCTCCTTAAAAAATGAAACAAGGTTGTTGGAGCAGAGTTCCTTGTCTTGTGTCAAGCTCCTTAAAAAATGAAACAAGGTTGTCGGAGCAGAATTCCTTGTCTTGTGTCAAGCTCCTTAAAAAATGGAAACAAGGTTTGTCGAAGCACAGTTCATGGTCTTGTGTCAAGCTCCCTAAACCATGAAACAAGGTGTTTGAGGATAGTTCTTTTAATGTGTCAACCTCGTTAAAATAATGAAACACGTTCCCGTTCAAAGTCGCGTCTTTCTCTTGATCTCGTAATTTGAACCTTCACTCCATCTACCTTTCATATGGAATGAAGCTTGGGGGGCATGTACCTCGAATTGAGTCACCATGCTGGGGGCATGCTCACTTTTTCAAGCATAGTTTGTTTCCGTTTCAAGCTTGTGTAAAAATGAAACCGGTTTCAAGCATAGTTTATCTTTGTTTCAAGCTTGTGTAAAAATGAAACCATTCTTATTTTACCTCTTGTGATTGCCATTTTATCGGCCTATTTCTGCCAGATGAGCCTTGGTTTTCTCACTCCATTGTCACTATCTGCTTGGCCGATCATATGCCTTCACTTGGTTGTTTTACCCGTTCCTGAGGAACCGCTGCTATGAGTGGTCTTGTTAGCCAGCCTCTCGACCTTTATTTGTTCAGAGTAGTTCCACCATTACCGGAACCAGTTGCTACCCTTTATACCACTCGTTCCTCCGGGAGGAGTCATCTTTCAGCTCTTTTCCGACTCTCTAAACATGAAAAGATTGCCGAGGCCCTTGTCGTTTCGATCTCGTTAAAATGGACACGAATCGACATTCACCCAGTATACGTTTAACCCTTTTTCGGGCTGGGATGGATTGATTACGAAAAAGGAATACCCTAGCCTATCGCGACTAGGAGGTTTTTCCGGATATTGTTTTCTACCTTTTCGGATCTGGGGAACTATTTACGAAAAGGGACTTGTGGAGTTTTCTTTTCCGCTGTCTTTTCAAACTCTCTAAACATGAAAAGACGCCGAGTTCTTCCTTTGTCAGACTCGTTAAACCCTGATGACATTGGATTTCGTCGAAATGACGTTCTTCGAGTTTCTCCTTCCTAGGACTCGTTAAATGCACTAGGATGGATTCGCCCGAAGGGCGGACTTATATCACAAGCATATGCTATCCCCTTCAAGCTTGTTATCAAAAATAATTGGGGTACTCGCCAGAAATGGTGGGGGAAAAATGGAACCATCGTCGTTGTCGTCGGCGGTATGTCGCTCTTGAACATGGCACTGGTCTGCATTCGTGTCGGGTTGGGGACATCTCATCTCGTTGCTTCACTTTGCTTCCATGGGTTTGGGTAATCTCTTTTGACCTCTCATCTGTTCACTGCCTCGTCGCCATGACCTTTGATCCGTTGATGTCAAATACTGCCAAGTCCATTGTCGTGCCGTTTATGTGTTCAAGAGAAGTTGGCCTCTGCAAATATCAACCTTCCTCTGTTTCTCATATGGTCCTAATTCACAACAAAACATTATGTTCCTCTGTCTCGTGTCGATGATGTGGGAATCATTATGGCCCACCTTCGATCAAGGTCACTTCCTGTCGACTTCAACTCATTATCCGGGAAGTTGGTCTAGAGACTCCTGATGGTACCTTGGGGCCTGCATGCCTTAATGGCAGGTTCGTCGCATTCGACGAGAGGTTTTCATTATTGACCTCCGATCGGATGATTCTGCGGGTGTTCGACGTCAGCTCATTTATTCACACGCCGTGGATTGTAACTGTAGTACCTTGAGGACCATTGTCATTATTGGTGGTTCCTCTCGCGTCTGTTAACGGCTTTCATCATTGGCTGGTAATCAGGCGATGTTCTTGCATGTTCGACATCGGCTCACATATTCGCGTGCTAGAACTTGTACTTATTTGGGTCGAGATGGAGCGCAAGACCCTGGATTGTGTCTGTTGTAATCCAGGCTGCGATTGTGGATTATTGTCATTATGTACATGACTCAATGATTGGATGGCTGCGACCATACCTGAGTCTATTTATTTGATCTTAGTTGGATGGCTGCGCCCATACCCTAGATCCGGATTATAGCATACTCTGTTCGGATGGCTGCGTCCATACCATATATATACATCATGTACTTGAGATATCAGTTGTATCTGTCTGTGCAGGTTTTCCGACGGTGGGCCTTCAGTTGGACATGTTCTCGTAAAGCATTTCACCCCTCTCTCTCTCGGGCCTCATGCTTCAGGGGGCATCTGTTACACAGTAATTTGTCACCGTCCCTACCATTCCCCGTCCCGCACAATGGAGGACCCATAATGTGACCTGTGAACACTGTCATGCACTGAAAACATCATCATTGCATCCCTCTGAGTATGAGCTTCATTTCCCCTTGAGACATCTCCTTGCAAAATCCATGAAAAACAACTCTTTTTGCATTGGCGCGGGTAGGCAGTTCAGTACTCGCGCCACTCAGGGAAATCCTGTAAATCTTTTTTGACCATTTTATTCTTTTTACCCTTTGATCTTTCTTTTAGGGTATACCCTCTTTACATTTTTTAATTTTTTTGATTTTTGGTTTTTCAGGAATATGGAACACCTTTGCTCAAGTAAGAAGGTTTGAACATATTCCACACTTCCATCAAGACAATCATGAAAGATGAAACCTATTGATATAGGAGGCTAACACTCTGCTGTAACACTACGGCATGATCTTAGCGTTACCAATTAAATACCAATGCAAACTTACCAGATTCGATTCAACGTAGCTGCTTCTCTCAGTGTTCCATCACAATAGCTGCACTTCCAATGTGTTATTCAACCATTCTTTTAAATATTGCTTATGGGACATCGATTTATTTGTGTTGTGGATATTATATCATCAGAGAGCCGTGTAAAATCGAACATCGATTCACTGAACCCAACTATATAACAGTTTTCCATTCCAACATGCTTATATAAGAGCGTTCACCATAAACAGATGAACCATCATATTTGTATATCATTCAACTCTTTTGATTTATAAACACAACCCATACAAGTGCGCATTACTGAAACCATTTCAGAAATCAACACTCAATTTCTAAAAACCACACTTATCATATTAATAAACAAATACTTACAAACTTCCTTCGTGGCCAGATATTCAACATTTAGGCCCTTACAGTTGCTGAAGGCTTACAACCTTGCTGATCAAGCCTGCTCTCAATCAACCTCTCTCACAATCTCCATGTCTTCTTTTTTTCTCAAAACCCCTCCTATTTATACAATTTAAAAAATCATTAAATTAAATGCTCAATCCCTTCAATTCCTCAACAAACCCCTAAATCTCTCAACATCCCTAAAGGATAGATATTTATCCCTAAAATCCTTCAACTAATTAAATTCCCTCATATCCATTAAAGATATTTACAAAAATCCTCACCTTCTCCTATTTTATTCAAATTAATTCATAAAATATTAAAAATTATCACACCCCCTTTTAACATATTTACAAAATAAAAAAACGCCCTTGATGCTCCTACATCAGACTCCCCACGTAAGAAAATTCATGACCACCTGGTCATAAGTCTGGATACTTCCTCCTGGATCCCAAATTTTATTTTGTAATCTTTCTGTGCTTGTCGATTTCTTTACTATTGTTGTCATCTGCTGTTGTCTTCTAGGTTTCCATATATTGTGTTGTAGTGCTCCACTTGCTCTGCTCTTGCAATCTTTCGCTGTCACTCTCTGGTTGTCGCTCCTTTTCTTTCTTTCGGTTGTCTTTCTCTGGGATGTTTTTGTCATTAACCTACTTATCAACTCAATTTCTCTGTCCAGTATGTCCTCTGTCTGCTGATTGTTTCCATCCCTTGATTGCTGAACTCTCATTCTTGCTTGTTCTTCACTTGTTTTGATCGCTTCCTTTTCACCCTTACTGCTGTTTTGCACCTTTTCTGCTGCTGCTACTATAAATGTTGCGGCCTCCCAAACTTCCTTTCCCTCTGCAACATTCCTTTGCTCACCATCTGCAATTTCTTTTTGATTATTATTTATGACAACCGCTTTGTCATCCTTCTTCAGCAATCTATCCCGGACATTCATCCTCTGTTCTTCCAATTTCCTCCTTTGAAAGTCTAATTCTTTATATAACTCAATGATTTTACTTGGAGTAGACTTTGGAAACTTTACACGATCTTCCATTTCCTCATTTGTTATTGTCTCATTATCACATGGTCTTTCTTCTGCTAAATCTTCCTTAACATCCTTCAGTAGATGTTCTTCCTCTTCTTCCAAACCTGCAATCATACACAAATCATTAGTTTTAAAATCACAAGACCTTACAGTCTTGTTTAATGCTTCAGTCATCAAATTTTCCGGCTGCTTCGAATCATTCATATGATTCAACTCCTCTAGCTCTTCATCACTTTCAAAAAGTAATGGTCCATTCTCTGGATAACATATCGAAACTTCAACATCTTCTTTAGCATCTTCATTTTGCTGTAGCTCAACTCTTTCGAGCTTCTCGATCCTCTGTCTGGCATCTATAACCTGTTCAAGTTCCCTTAGTTCCTTTATCAACTGCATATTCATCTGATGATTCCTCTTCTCTTGTAGCCTCTGCCACCTCAACTTCTTTCTTATGACATAACCATGCTTCTGGTCTACCTCATTTCTTTGAAACATCTCCATTAACACCTCAAGCTAAACTGCTATCTCAGCCTTCTCCCTCTCATATTCCTCTTTGCTTAACTGTCTCTGTATGCCAATTGCCTTGGCATCCTTCTTATGTTGTCCTCTGCTGTGGTTTATTTCAGAACCTCTGTTACGACTGTCACTAGTCATCATCCCTTCCATATCTATGAGTTCCTCACTCACTTTACTATGAGTTGTACTAAAGCCTCTTCAGCAGCAAGTCCTGTCCTGCCGCCACTTACCTCACCAAGCTCTCCTCACTCAGTCTTTTGGCAAGCAATTGGTTCTCTATCTCTGGAACCTCGTTTGAGCACTTCTCTTTGCTCTTCCTGGGCTTCAACTCATCTACCTGTTCACAACTGTCCTCCTTATCCAATCTCTATTGGAATTCCTCAAGGTTCTACCACATCTATGGTTTCACTTAGAAAATTTCACCAGCTTCCTTTATCTGTTAGCAATTCTAATCACATTGCCTTTTGGGAGTTGCAATAATATTTCAATGCAAAGACTACAATATTCTATTCTTCAAATCCAAATAAAACCATATCATCTTACCTCCAAGATCTCGTCTGATCTTGTCGTTCCATTCACCTGTACTTCAATTACCTTCAGAATCTCACCACTCCTGCAAATCTGTTTCAGCAAATCTTTATGCTTCCTCTGCACAATTTCTCAATATTCAACTACTGTCAATCAGATTTTAAAATCTGATCCTCTCTTCCAATCTTCTGGCTTTATCTGCAAACTTTAGCTGTCAGCAACAATTCCTTCTTTGCTGAGTTTCTTCCACTCAGAAATTATTAACAGCTTCTTTCATTACTATCCCTTGATCTCCTTTGCTGAGATACTTCATTTCTGCAACCATCAATCCTCAATCTATTTCTTGTCAGTAAAACCCAATTCAAAATTAAACAAACACAATACCTGCACGGTTCTCCATTCTCCCAACTGTACTCTGATTTTCTTGACTGTCAGATTAGAATCTGATCTCCTTTACCTATGTACACATCTGCTGTCATAATTTATCTCTGCACTTATCGCCTGCAATTTGACAATTACTCATACAACCCATATCAAATTTTACCAATCAAAACAGAATTCTATTCTGTTCGAATGCATAACCGAGAATTACTTCTCAAGAACTTTCATACAGAGCCAAGCTCTGATACCAAAAATTGATGCAGGCAACCTGCATTTCCCAGAATCACATTTCTTGATCATATCAAAATACCATTCAATCACTTGTTGAGAAAATCCCCTTCTGGCAAATTCAACTACTTTTGGAAACTTCTTTGTACAAAACAATAATGGTTATAAAACCATGATTAGTACAAATTATCCCAAGTTTTCATCATAACTTCCATTCTTTTCACAAACTTTCACTCAATAAATATCATTCCACATCTCCATTTCATAGGGCTTTTAAAAGTCATAATTTAAAATGCGCAAGTGTGTGTAATACCACTACATCACAATTTAAGCAAAACTTGACTCTTGTTTGTTTCTTTAACCACGTTCCCAATTCTTATCACCTCTTAACTCAATATTCAGGTGCACTCTTAAAACTTCCCAATTCGAATACAACTAACGCATCCACATAGTCATGGAAAATTTCACAACTTAATGTCAATAACACATACATGACTTACCCATACAATCAACGCTCCTCTCAATCTTCTATTTGCCATTCAACCTGCGCTCCTACAGTTCAATCCAGCAATTCGATTTCATTTCAATAGTGTCTAGGAATAGAGCAACTAGCAAGACTTTTCAAACCTGCGTCCGGTTTCCACTTGCAACTTCATTCTGGTTTTTACTTGCAACTCCTACATCGTATTTAACGTTTTCTTCAACAAATCATCGTCCACAGGAATTGCATTAACATGCTTACCCTTACAAATACTCTAGCAAACTGCGTCTTCAACATTTCTGTCCACGCTGTCAATTCAGATTTAATTCATCAAACTTTTATCAATTCTGGATCGCACCTTCTGGCATGTCATTTCTGGATTATCAAAACATTGTTTTCTCTCTAGCAGAACTCTGATGATCGATTGCAAATGAACCGATACATTCTTCAACATCCAGAAAAACCATTCCATTGCTTCTCCACTGCGCTTTTGACCTGTGATCCAATTCTCATCAGGCAATCAAAAAACGGGTGAACGCATTGAACACAATCATTATTAATGGCAATGGCTTATCGAAGGCATCATTACAAATTCAACACCACTGCAGAAAATGCTTTAATCGATCTTGATATACATCGATTTTCCCACAGTACCAATTTATCACGCATTCAACTGCATTCAATGTGTTATATTATTCAATCAACAACGCCATTCATGATTCAATTGCTATTGAACCCAATTTCTTCAATTTCTGAACCTGCAGCTCAACACGATTTCAACATTTTTCATAACAGTTCAATTCAATGTTTATTAAACAATTGTGCCTTCTATAAAATCGACTCTCCAAGTCGATGTGCCAATGCCTTCCACAATGTTTAATATGTCAACAAACGGTGATCTATTTCAGTCAACTATAATGCCATATAGTCTGCAAGTAATCGACCCTCCAAACAGAAACTTCAAGGCTGAACTTTAATCACCGCCTACTCTGCTGTAACACTACAGCATGATCTTAGCGTTACCAATTAAATACCAATGCAAACTTACCAGATTCGATTCAACGCAGCTGGTTCTCTCAGCGTTCCATCACAATAGCTGCACTTCCAATGTGTTATTCAACCATTCTTTTAAATATTGCTTATGGGACATCGATTTATTTGCGTTGTGGATATTATATCATCAGAGAGCCAAGTGTAAAATCGAGCATCGATTCACTGAACTTTATAAACCCAACTATACAACAGTTTGCCATTCCAACATGCTTATATAAGAGCATTCACCATAAACAGATGAACCATCGTCATTGTATATCATTCAACGCTTTTGATTTACAAACACAACCCATACAAGTGCGCATCACTAAAACCATTTCAGAAATCAACACCCAATTTCTAAAAACCACACTTATCATATTAATAAACAAATACTTACAAACTTCCTTCGTGGCCAGATATTCAACAATCGTGGCCCTTACAATTTGCTGAAGGCTTACAGCCTTGCTGTTCAAGCCTACTCTCAATCTCACACTCTCTCACAATCTCTAATGTGTTTTTCTCTCAAAACCCCCTCCTATTTATACAATTTTAAAAAATCATTTAATTAAATGCTCAATCCCTTCAATTCCTCAACAAACCCCTAAATCTCTCAACATCCCTAAAGGATATATCTTTATCCCTAAAATCCTTCAACTAATTAAATTCCCTCATATCCTTTTATTAAATAAAAATATATTTACAAAAATCCTCACCTTCTCCTATTTTATTCAAATTAATTAATAAAATATTAAAAATTATCACACCCCCTTTTAACATATTTACAAAATAAAAAACGCCCTTGATGCTCCTGCATCATTTAACTTACTGTAAATCAATTTAACTGAATTAAATTGTTACAACTGAAATTAACCCAATATAGGCTCCTAAAATTTAGGAATCACTTTACACAACTCAAGTTCATACCTTGTTGTCGCTGCAACAAACACCCTCCAAATTTTTTCCTATAATTGAATTTTGGAGCCTATTGTGGATCTTGCGATCATTCATTCCGTAGTCACTTCTGACTACGTAGTCACTTCTTAGTCAGTTGATGCTTTTGAGCTCCCTTATTGGGTTTGAAGTGTCGAAGTTACACATGCTCACTTCGTGACAAGTGCATGAGTGCATTATTTTACGCAAGCTTGAACAATAATAGCATGGTCAATCAAGACTGTGCATTTGTGATTTCCAATCCATGTTGACTGTCAGTGCGCACTGAAATAAAAAAATTTCTCACTTCTAGTTGTGTTTGTACTTCTATTTCGGTGAGTCTTGCAAACTGTCACTTTTGTGCACCTTTATTTTCACGAGTTTTTTTTCATGTTTTTTATTTTTATTTTTTCTTTTTTTCACTCTAATTAGTGTCGTATTCATGTTATCTTTTCTATGGCATGTGTTACTTTCACTATCATTCACATATCACAAGTGTTGTTTGCACTTTAGTAATTGTCGTATTTTCACAAGCCTAAGTGTCGCACAATGTACATAAGCTTTTTTTGGTGGTTTCAAGAGGTTATATTTGTGAAAATGAGTTGATCTTACCATGTAGACATATTTCACAGTAATTTTCAAAAATTTAAGCACGATCATCGCAAAGTGTACCTTTAGTATCACACTTGTTGTAAGTTGTTGCAAAGGTTTTTTCACTGGGGGAAGTATTTGTTCATGTGTTCTAGATGATCTATGCGTGTCGTCAAATTTCTAAGTGTGTGATCACATTTAATTACTATAATTGTTCACATCAGTTTCATTGATACCACACTTAGCCAAATTTCTTAAAATTCCTAGCAACTTATCCTCATTCGGCCTTCCTGAACTGCGCATTGTGCAGTCCTAGCCCTCAAGATGTGACCTTGCCTCTTGCACTGCACAATGTGTATTTCCCTCCTTCAAGGACTATGCACTGCACAGTTTCAATGCTTAATCTCGAGCCTTAGCCACCAAAATTTCACAATTCAGCCCTCCAGCCTAGCTCCAAACATGTATTTCACAATATTTGAGCTCAAGCTCAACCCATGATCTCTTGAACTACACAACTGCATAATCGCCAGGCCTTCTCTTCCTCCCATAACTGCCCATTTGGCTGAAGCAGTGCAAAATTCCTCAATATAGCTTACTGGCTCCCAACACTGCAAAATTCCTCTCTCCTGTTGATTCAGTACTGTGCATTGCGCAGTCTCAAGGCTCAAGCCTCATCCATGAGATATTGAACTATGTAGTTGCACAATCACCTAGGCTCCTTTTTCCTCTAGAAATTCACAATAGGTTGATCTGGTGCCCATCTCCTCAACCTATCACATTGAGCTCCCATATTGCGCAAGTTTCTTCCTCATTCCAACCTGAACTATGCATTGCGCAGTCTCAAGGCTCAAGCTACACCCATAATTTCCTGAGCTATGCAATTGTGCAGTCACTGGGCCTATTTCCCTACCTATAACCTAGTTTTGGCTCAGTCGGTGGATCAATATGCACAATCTTAGACTAGGGATTTATCATACTTATGTCATCTTGTCATGAGTGTATTGCATATGCAGGTACTCTATCATGTTATGGCAAGATTATGAAGGAGATGGAGAATGAGGACCTGCTAGAAGACACATATGGATCTCGAGAGGTAAGGTAAGAAGACGAAGTAACACTAGACTATAACAGAAGATGAAAGATCAAGATCACATGGAAGACTCCTCATCTTCAAGTCATAAGGAGGAGGAAGAAGAAGAAAATGCACCAACTTTTCAAGAAGACACAATGAAAGAAACAACAAATAATGGCTTGAAATTTTCATGTCATAATGTAGTCCATGTCATCAGTGTCATGTCATGTCATGTCATGAGTCATCATGTGCCACATCATTTTGTAGAATATGTAATTCAATATTGGAGAAATGTATTGTAAAGTGGAAGTCCAAAGGACATGTACAGAATATGAAGAGTCATGTAAAGTCAAAAATTCATATGAATTCAAATAGTCATGAGGGTATTCAAAGAGTCACAAGGAAGGTAAAGCATTACCTCCCCATTGGTTATATATACACCCTCATTGTATGAGAAAAACAATTTTTGCCTTGGCTCCTCCCACAAGGCATTAGAGAGATAAGCTAGTTCTTTTGAGGAGCAAGGAGTGGCTCCAATGCTACACTATTGGAGCTAGTGGTTTTCATTGTATACATGTGATTTGGAATTTTTACTTAATAACAGACTCCTTCATGGCCAACACGTTCTCCATGCATGAATTATGAATATTTGTAAGAATATTTTGTAGTTATTTGTATTTTGTGTTTGCTTTCATTTGTGCTAAAGTAGTTGAACTGTTTCGGTTATTTTAGTACTTATCATATTGATAATGTGTTGTAGTGGTTTCCATTTTTGTCCCATCCTTTTGGAATATTCCTCAAGATACTAGACAAATCATTCTTGTTGATTGGTTATAATGAACACCACATCTTCTTTGAATATTTTGTTGGATATTACATGGATACCTCTTGGTTGTGTGTGCCTCTACTAGGGTGGTCCTATTACCTCTCTATTATAGACTCACTTATTTCTCTCCCTCTGCATTAAATAACCTTGACACACCTATAACCCAACACTCACCAGGCACACTTACTTGCTTTCGAAGGAACATTTGCATAACTCTTTCTTGCTGAGAGTTAGAGCCAAGGAAAATCTTCAAGAATATATGGTTTTCAGGTCGAAATCTTAGATGGGGCTCCTACTCCAAATGGAGTGAGGTATAATTTGGACTTCACATCAGGGAGACCCCCTTGGTTGACGTATTTCTAGCACCATCAAAAAAATGGAACTAGAAAGAGGGCTAGATGACAATATGTGCCCATTGAATCTGTTTTGAATCTCTTATCCTAAATTGATCATCGTAAAATCATACTCCCGGGGCATTTTTCTAACCTATCCCCTAGTAAAATTTCAATCTCATATCAGCCTCTTTATCAATTGTCTCAATTGAATTTTGATGATGAGGATGGAACATCCATAACTGAGCACATTTTTTATTTTCTTAAATTCTGTGAATATTTCAAAATCAATGATGAAAATTTCAATTCTGTGACTCTCTGCCTCACCCTTGAAGGTTGTGTTAATCTATGGTGTCATACCTTACCACCTGCTTCCATCCATTATTTTCATCATTTCCTTCAAGAGATTTATCAAAGAGTCAATCAACTAATAATGAAGCCTAATGAATCTATTGAGGATTTGTCTAATTGATTTCTTCACCTTTGTTATAAATTTCCTGAAGAAGATATAGATTTGGATTTCTTTCAGAAAAAGTTTGAGCATTTGGTTCACATATCTTTGCACGGTGAACCTGACCCCCTGATGTTTCTACTTCCCCAACTCTTTTGAATCATGAGACACCTCTAATTTCATAGGAGGAACCTATTATTCCTTTTTTTCCTTGTCATCCTCCTTTTCCGGTTTCGATGAGGGTGCCTCCTTGCAATGATAATAAATTTGGGAGATATGCTAATAAAATTCCTAATCCATCTTCTTAGTCTTCTTCCGCTTGTCATGACTCAGAGTCAATGGAGGAAATCGAGAATGGCTCATAAATACCATGGTGAAGACTAACTCCTCCATTCCATAAGATGATGTTTCTATTTTTAACTCTAGTCTTAAATCTAATCTGGATTTTTATTATCATCTATTATTTACACGTCATGACTCTTTGTACCATGATCTGTCGATCAATCTGCTCCACCAGCTACTTTTTCACACTCTCTTGATTCTCGACTTGCTAGTTCAAATTGCAATCAGATGTAACAAGGAAGTCACATTACACAGGTAGAGGATTAGGAAGGTGAAGATGCTTTCAATATTTCTTCTCTTTTTCAAAATAATTTGTGTCAAAACAATGTGCTTCCATTCTTGGAGGATACTCAATCTATTAATCTCGGAAGTGAATCAAATGCAATCAATCAATTCATAGCCTTGGGAAAAAATCATTCTGATGATGATAACTTAGTTGATGTATGTGATCATGAATGCCCAGGCGAATCATTTGATATTTTTGTTTCTCATGAACACATTACTTTAGATCCAAAATATGATTTGGTCAAAGAAGATGTACTTATCTAAACTTCCTCTTCATCTCACTATCCCTTCTTCTCTACTGTTTGTGATGCATCTACTTGTGACGAAGATACTCCATGCTCTTTAATTACTCCATCCGATGAGTTAACTTCTTAATTGGCACAAGGTAGTGAGATTATCCATGGTGCAAATGAAAAAAAAAAAATCATTGATTACTCTTCCTACCCTTCATCATCTCTTCTCTTGCATGCAAACAACTCTTCAAATCAAATTTCTCATGAAATTTTCCCCATTAATTCATCTTCGAATTTGCGATCAGAAGAATCTTTCAACTTGATTAATCTGGTTGTTGAAGTTGAAAAATATGGTCAAATCAGTGACAGAGATGGTTGTCATCCATTGATCAATTGTCTTATTGAAACCTATAGTAATATATATTCTCAGACCATGCATGATCTGGTTCAATATTCATGATGCAATTTTACAATCCTTGAAAGTTCTAGGAATTGTCAAGAATTCAAGGAACTTCAACTTATATTGATGGTTATGGCAGGATCTTGTGACTCTGGTAATCCCCCTGAACTAATTCAAAAATAGTTTCTCTTGCAAAATCCTTTTCTTTGCATGGTTTCACTCTATGTAAATCTCTTTTTGAAATATATTTGGTAGTTCAGATTTAATATTTCAAACTTTCAAGATTCAATTTTTGATTGGATTCAAGAATATACTTCAGTTGATCCATCTTCATGAAAATATCTCGCATAAAACTTGGGTTTGGAATGTGTATCTCTCATAGAGTTATGGAATTGTGAAGTTGATAATTTCAAAGACTATATTTGTCCCAAGGGATCATGCCTATCTTATTCATTTCTTAATAGCCATCTCCTGGTTTTTCTTGTCAGTGTTGTATTAAAAATATTTCCCCTCATCGCACCTAAGATCCTCTTGAGTGATAATCAATGCATGAGTTATTGGAAGAAACGAATTCTTCTCCATTCGCTATTTCCTTGATGGTCTCATGTGTTTGTTGTTTCGACATCCCTTTTAAATTATTTCAATGATTACGATGTTGTAATGTTTGTCACCAGTTACAAGAAAATGGTTTGTCACGTTTGGCTTGCGAGAAGTTGGTTTGAAGTATTTCTTTCTTCCCACAAGAAATATTTTCCTTTTGTTGTGCAAGTTATTCAAGCTCTCATATTTTCTCTTGCACATTATTTTATATTTGTTTTAATCAATCTTATCTTTTTCATTGCAGATCAAGAACAACTATGGTGGATTCATTGGACATTTCATTATATGTGACCCTAACCTTCTATTTATTAGGTTAGGAGTAGGACTAGTTTCATTCTAGTTTTTCCATCTCTTGCACTCATCCCACATTTGTTCTCTTAAGTCTCTCTTGTCTTACCTTTGACTTGCATTATGCTTTGGTTTAGCCTCTTTTTCTTGTGCTTTGGTTTTTCTTTCATGTTGTGTTGTCTCTTTTCCTTTTGTTGTATCAATAATACCTTGCAAGAAGATGCTCTGTTAGCTCAAGAGGGAATGTGGAAAAATAGAAAATGACTTTGTGACACTGCAAAATTTGGATAACTCTTTGTCCTTTACCCTTGTCTTGGTTACCTCTTTTGGTTGATGATGTTCCGATGGAAAATACGTTCCTTGCATTAAGAAATCCTTGTGTCAAACCATGATCTCCATGTCTATTCTGGAAACCTCATGCCTACACTCAGGTTTTTATGTTTCATTTTTGTTAGGTTGATCCAATCAAGTAGATAAGGACAAGGGGAAAATATAAATGAGAAAACCAATATCAAAGGTATTATATATGCTTCTCTGAAGGGACAACCTCTCTTTCTCTTAATAAGTCAGGATCCCTCTTCCTCCCATGAAATAAATAAGTGTCGATGCATATTCCTATATAAATAAATAAATAAAGGTGAAAGAATAGAAAGGCTTACTCCACAAAGAGGTGAGGCAAGAAACTCTATCGGGGTACTTTCCAGGCTCGCTGGCAGCAAAGAAATATTTTTGTTCCTGAAGTGACTCCATCGGGGTACTTTCTAGGCTTCTTGGTAGCAGAGCAACACCATAGATGAAAAAATATACCCTGAAAATATAAAGCACACAAACTTCATTATCATATCCTGATTTAAAACATTTTGTGATCGTTAGTATTATGTTTTGTTTAACTGAATAAAGGAATGAAGGGGACTATGTTTATGTACGAGGTAAGTGGGGAAGCCATGGTAATCTAAACAATGAATCAATATTCTCTAAAGAACTAGACCCTGCACAAAATAATTGACCCGGGAAAAGAAGATTTAATTCTACCAGTGTGTCGCCAATTGTTGTCGTTGTGAAAAACACCCTCCAAAATTTTTCCTATACTTGAATTTTGGAGCCTATTGTGGATCTTGCGATCATTCGTTTCGTAGTCACTTCTTTGTCAGTTGATGATTTTGAGCTCCCTTCTTGGGTTGGAAGTGTCGAATTCACTTTTTCACACATGGTCAGTCTGAAACAAGTTCATGAGCGCATTATTTTATGCAAACCTGAGAAAGTATAGCACGGTCCAACAAGATTGTGCCTCTACAATTTCCAATCCATGTTGAAAGTTCGTGCACACTAACATCGACATTTTCTCACTTATAGTTGCATTTGTACTTATATTTCAATGGGTTTTGAATATTTTCACTTCTACACACCTTTGTTTTTGGGTGTCGCTTTTGCTTTTTTTCACTCTAATCAGTGTCATCTTCATGTTATCTTCACTCTTGCATGTATTATTTTCACTGTCATTCGCACTTTAGAAATCATTGTATTTTCACATGTTAAGTGTCACACAATGTACATAAGATTTTTTTGGTGGTTTAAAGAGGTTATATTTGTACAAATGAGTTGATCTTACCATGTAGAAATTTTTCACATTCATTTCCAAAGCTTAAAGCAATGTCACACGAGTGTCGTCATGGTCATCGCAAAGTGTATCTTTAGTATCGCACTTATCATAAGTTGTTGCAAAGGTTGTCGCACTGAGGGAAGTATGTGTTAATGTGTTCTGGATGATCTATGTGTGTTGTCAAGTGTCTAAGTGTGTGATCATAGAAAATTCCTATTATTTTTCACATCAATTTCACTGATCCCACACTATGGCCAAATTTCTGAAAAATTCCCAGCAACTTAACCTCATTTGGCCTCCTAAACTGCGCATTACGCATTCCTATCCCTCAATATACAACCTTTCCTCTTGACATTGCACAATTTTCAGTTCTTCCCTTTGAGGACTATGAACTACACAGTTTCAGTGCTCAATCACGAGCCTTGGCCTCCAAAATTGTCCAGTTCAGCCCTCCAGCTTGGCACCAACTGCGCATTGTGCAATATCTGAAATCAAGCTCAAACCCTGGTCCTTGAGCTCTTGAAATGCACACTTACACAATCACCAAGCCTAATCTGGCTCCCAAAACTATGTAGTTGGTTGAACCAATGCAAAATCCCTTAGCCAAGCTCACTAACTCCCAAAATTGCATAATTTTCTCTCCCCTTCCCAGTCAGTACTGGAATTTTCACAATCTCAAGGCTCAAGCCTTGTCCCTGATCTCTTGAAATGCATAATTGTGCAATCACCTAGGATCCTCTATCCTCTAGAACTATGCAATATGTTGATCTAGTTCTCATGCCCTCATCTTGTCACATTGAGCTCCCAGATTGTGCAGTTTTCTTCCTCAGTCTAGCCTAAACTGCGCATTATGGAATCTCAAGGCTCAACCTTCACCCCTGACTATCTGATATGTGCAATTGCACAATCACTAAGCCTCTTTCCTTGTCTTTGACTTAGTTATGGCTTATTCATTGGATCAATATGCACCATCTTAGACTAGGGGTTTATCAAACTTATGTCGTCTTGTCATGAGTGGATTTCAAATGTAGATACTCTATCATGCTATGGAAATATTATGAATAAGGAGATGGAGAAGGATGACATGCTAGAAGACACATATGGAGCTGAAGAGATAATATTATCATCAATCGAGAAGATGAAGGAAAACCAGACTATAAAAGAAGATGAAAGAATAAGAAGAATAAAATACACCATATTTTCAAGAAGGTATAAAGAAATAAACAACAAATAATGGCTTGACATTTCCATGTCATGATATATTCCATGCCATTAGTGTCATGTCATGTCGTGTCATGAGTCATCATGTGCCACATCATTTTTTGGAATATGTAATTCAATATTGGAGAAATGCGTTATAAAGTGGAAGACCAAAGGACATGTATAGAATATGAAGAGTCATGTAAAGTTGAAAATTCATGGGAAGTCAAACAGACATGAGGGTAGTCAAAGAGTCACAAGGAAGGTGAAGCATCACCTCCCCATTGGTTATATATACACCTTCATTGTATGAGAAAAATACTTTTCTGATCTGAATGGAAATTGTCATCCACCCATGATATTCATAGACCCATGGTATTTATCCACTCATGGAAACTACCCATGGTATTGTAAGTGGCACCCCCCCTTGTATTCATCCACCCATGGTATTGTAAGTGGAATCCACCCATGGTTTTCATTCACACAAGGTATTTACCCATGGTATTGTAAGTGATATCCACCCATGGTATTAAATAACCCATGGTATCTGCCCACCCATGGAATTTACCTATGGTATTATAACTAAAAAATACTATAAGTAATGAGCCACATTTGTAAAAGGATAGATTTTCCACCACAATGAATATTTTATAGTTATTCTCTATTTTAATAAAAATTTTCTTGGTAGTTTTGTTTATTGTGTGTCATCAACTCTTTCTTCTTGCATTTCATTTTACTTTTTTATATCTTGGGGTCCTCCCCCAAAAATCTGGATCAGTGGTATCATAGCTAGGTTATGGCGCTGTGGGAATGAGGGTTTGAAGCATATTTTAGTTTGAAAGTTTTGCAGCAATCTTCATAAATGTTCATGCAAGTGCTACGACTTCCACAGAGCATTTTAGAAGGTGAAAAATATCTCATTTGAAATTATTTTTTGTCAGCTCAAATGGGGTTTTTATGGAATTTTATTTTGTTTCCTGATTTGAGAGATGAGAAATTGAAGTTACACATGTATGGAAAATTGTGTCATCGCACGTCCCATGAGTTTCTGGAATCATTTTCTCACCCCACATGTCATCAAATTTCAAGTGTCTTATATTAATGGAAATATCTCTTCAATACCTCAAATTGGTATTTGACAATTTTTTATTTCATCACTTGTAAAAAAAGTTATCAGAAAAATCGTAGCAAGAGGTCTATAATGTGACAAAAGCCTTTACAACATCTCATTGGATAAGATAATATACAGCCCCCATGGCCACTTTTTTTACAAGTATTCAACACATTTATAGTTCAAGTACATCTCTAGTGTGGCCTAGTTTTGTACCCCAACCAGAATCCATGATTTTTTATATCTGGAGCAGCATGTGGAGCGAGTTCCCTTTAGAGATGTGCCCTCCCACCATGCTTGAGTAGGCATCTGCTTCACCTTCATCATTTTCAGCATAACAACATCCGTCTTGGGTTATTTGGAGACATTCCCTCCCACCTTAGGATATGTAGGCCCTTGCTGCTTTATCAACTATCAACATCACGGTTATTGGTCAATCATACAAAATCCTTGTCATCGAAGTCCATTTTCTAGGTCGCACACTGTTAGTGTCATAGTTGGTCACAAACATTATAGGGTATCTCTATCCTCAAATATTCGTTCATTATGGTTATAGGTTAACCACACAAAACCCTTCTCTTTAGTGGCTCTTCATATTCAACAAAGGCTTCTCAAGAGGTAACTTCACGCAATGGGGACCATTGCTTCTTAAGGAGGGAGGAATGATCTGAATAGAAATTGGCATCCACCCATGGTATTCATCAACCTATGGTATTTATCCACTCATGGAATCTACCCATAGTAATGTAAGTGGAATCCAACCATGATATTCATCCACCCAAGGTATTTATCCACCCATGGTATTGTAAATGACATCCACCCATGGTATTCATTCACCCAAGGTATTTACCCATGGTATTGTAAGTGAGATCCACCGATGGTATTCAATCACCCATGGTATCTACCCACCCATGGAATTTACATGTGGTATTATAACTAAAAAATACTATAAGTAACAATCCGCATTTTGTAAAAGGACATAATTTCCACCAAAATGTAGCTTTTACAGTTACTCTATTTTAATAAAAAATTTCTTGGTGGTTTTGTTTACTATCTATTCTCAACTCTTTTCTTTTGGCCTTTAATTTTATGTTTTTAGGCATTGGGGGCCTTCCCCCAAGATCTAGATCATTTTCACCTTGGCTCCTCCCGCAAGGCATTAGAGAGATAAGCTAGTTCTTTTGAGGAGCAAGGAGTGGCTCCAACACTCCACTACTGGAGCTAGTGGTGTTCATTATATACATGTGCCTTGGAAATTTTACTTAATAACAAAAGCCTTCATGGCCAACACATTCTTCAGGCATGAATTATGAATATTTGTAAGATTATATTGTGGATGTTTGTATTTCATGTTTTCTTTCATTTGTGTTAAAGTATTTGAACTATTTCAGTTATTTTAGTACTTATAATATTGAGAATCTGTTGTAATGGTTTATATTGTTGTCCCATCCTTGTGGACTATTCCACATGATACTAGACATTTCTTTCTTGTTGATTTGTTGTAATTACCATTGCATATTTTGTGGACTATTGTGTTGGGTGTTAGACGAAGACCTATTTGTTTTGTGTGTCTCTACTAGGGTGGTACTATTATCTCTCTATTAGAGGCTCACTCCTTTCTCTCCCTCCGCAGTATAAGAACCTTGACACTCTTATAACTGAACACTCATTAAGCACACTTGCTTTTCAAAGGCACATTTTCATTCCTCTTTCTTGCTGACAATTAGAGCCAAGGAAAAAATTCAATAATATATGGCAGTCGGTTTGAAACCCTTGATGGGGATCCTACTCCAAATTTTGTGAGGTCTAATTGGGAATTCACATCGGGGATACCCTTTGGTTGACGTATTTCTAGCACCGTCAACATGCCCCAACTTGAATTAACTAAGCTAACTAAGTGATAAAAATTATATCACCTCATTTAACTCATTCAAGTTGTCTGTTGATGTGGAACTTCAAATTTATCCTAATTTAATAGAGGGAAAATTAAATTAGGAATTTCTTGCTACATTTTCAACACTCCCTCTCAATCAGAAAGGGATTATTAGATACCCCAATCCTGCCTCTATGGAACTCAAATTTTCCTCTTGATAAAGCCTTTGCCAAAATATTTGTGTCTTGTTCCTCTGTAGGAATGTATTCCAAAAACATGATCCACCTTTGCACACATTCTTGTAGATGGCGATATCGGATTTCTATATGCTTGGATCAATCATGAAAAACTGGATTCTCATAAATTTTAATACAACTCTAATTGTCACAGTAAATCATAGTATGATCCATCATTTAACAAAATAATCGAACAAGAATATTACTCATTCAGATCAGCTCACATGTTACTGTGATTAGCAGTCATGTATCCAACTTCTATTGAGCTGAGTGCCATAGATATTTGCTTCCTACTATACCAAGAAAATGTGCCTGACCCAACACTGAAAATTCCTCCTGGTGTGCTCTTCATGTCCGATGGACTCCCATCCTAATATGCATTTTTTAAGCCGTGTATATTCACTCCCTTTGTCCATTTGTACTAAATTCCAAACTGAGTAGTGCCTATGAGGTATCTCAACACATGTTTTATTGCCTTCCAATACAGTTTGGTTGGCTTAACCATTGGTTGATTAAGTTGGTTAACTACATAACACATGTTTGGTTGTGTATTGTTCACAAAATACATAATTGAACCTATACTTTGCATGTAAATAGTAGCCTCCACTTCCTCACTGGAAGTGGCATCCTTCTTCCTCCAACTTCTTGCTAGAGGAGTGTCCATGGGTTGTTACTCTCCATGCAGAACTTATTCAATATCTCATTGGCATACTTTCCTTGAGAGACAAGCAGTTCTGCATCTCCTTGCCATACTTCTAAACCGAGGAAATAATTCATGAGTCCCATGTCCTTGATCTCAAATTCTCTTGCAATATCCTCTTTGAAATAACTGATCAATTTCTCATCACCATTTAAAATCAAATAATTGACATATAATACTATAATCAACAATTTACCTTCAACAACAATATGGTAAATATTTGCATTTGCTTCACTTTTGGTGAATCCCATACCAGTGTGGTTGTCAATCCTAATGCACCAAGCACAAGGTGCTTTTTTCAATCCATACAATGCTTGCTTGAGTCTGTACACATGCGACTCTCTGTCAAAGGTCTCAAATCCTACCTGTTGTTTAATTTACACCTCTTGCTCAATCACTCTATTGAGGAATGTTGTCTTCACATCTATATGATGCATATTCCATCCCATCTGCACTACAAGTGCTAGAATTGATCCATTATAAGTGTACATTTCTACTAGAGAAAATGTCTCCTCATAGTCAATTTCCCCCACTTGAGAGAACCCCTTGGCCACAAATCTATCCTTGTGTCTCTCGATGCTTCCATCTGCTGCTTTCTTCACCTTGTAGATCCATCTTGAATACACCACTGATTTTTCCTCTGGTCTGGGGACCACTTCCAAAAAAAAAATTTCTGACAAAGGAATCATATTCCTCTACCGTGGAATCAACCCTACTGGTTACTTCACTACTTCCTCAAATGAGGATGGTTCTATCTCTACTAGATCACTCATCAAAGCCTTGTATCCAGTGTACTGATCTAGCGACCTCCTCTACTTGCGTTGTGATGTGGGTGCTCCCACATTCTCTCTAGCATCATGCAATAATCTATCACCTTCTCAAGCTCGCTTCCATCCTTCTTTGAATGTCTTTACTTGAGTGGCTGTCTCCTCTCTCTTCTCTTCAAATTTTGGTTGCTCCACAAGATCCTGAGGTTCATCCTTTGGAGAAAAAATCTCCTCATATGAATCCAACTAAAGCTCCCTCTCAAGAGAACACATTATTGCCTTCTCCTCATCAAACTTCACATCTCTACGAAAAACTGGCATTCTAAGTGATGGCAGGTACACCCGATAGTTGTTAGGTGTATCTTCATACCCCACAAATATGCCAAAATTTGTTGTCAGCTCTAGCTTTTTCCTTGATTCCTTGGAAACGTGATAGTAATATGATGTTCCAAATATCTTGAACTATGACACATATGTTTTCTTCCCTGAAAAATATTGTTTTGGTGTACTCATCCCAAGAATTCGATGATGAATATTGTTCTGAAAATAGATCATTGTGTTGCATGCTTCAACCCACAATTGTAGTGGTATGCCTTAGTTATGAAACATTTCCCTTTCTTCTCCCACAATACTTTTTTTCTTCCTCTCAGCCACCCCATTTGTTTGTGGGTTTTGGGGTGTTGTCAAATCCCATCAAATGGCTTCCTTTGCAAAGAAATTTTTTAACTCATTTGACACATATTCACCATTTTTATCGCTCCTAAGAGCCTTCATTTTCTTGCCAATTTATTTCTCAACAAGTGATTTAAATTCAGTTGTCTACCGACACAACAAAATAGCCCGGGCGACAGTTTTTTGTCGAAATCCGGTAAAAAATAAATAAATAAATCAGGTAGTTGGAGTGTTTGAATTTCATTTTTGATGGTGGAAATGGATTCAGCACCATCAAAAACCCTTAGGGCACCCAAAATACTGAAGTTTAGTGACTGTAACCCAGATTTTCAAAAATCTTTGCTGGAATTTTTCATTAGAGGAAATTTCAGCCTAAAAGTGCCCATGAAAATTTCATGTAATTTCCATGTCATAATATGTAAACTAATCAATATGCTTTAAATTTAAAAAGAGGTACATGTAAATATTTTGGAGGGAAAAGAAGAAAAACTACCTTTTGTAATTGTATTTTTGGCTTATATCCTTATAGGTTTACTCAAATTTCAATTTTAAACATTCATTAGGTGCGGAATTAAATTACACATCCAACCATTACCCAATTATGCATACTTTTGAGAAGACCCACCTTTAAAAATTGCAGATACATTAAAAAAAATGTGTTTTAACACGATTTTTAATGTATCTGTATTTTTTATCAATATGATTCCTCTCAAAATTATGCATAATGGGTACTTGTTGGATGTGGAATTTAATTCCACTTCTAATGAGTTTCTAAACTTGAAATTTGAGTAAGCCAATTAGGAGATAAGTTGAAAATACAATTAAAAAGTAGTTTTTTTGTTTTCCCTCCAAAATTCCTAACTCTTATTTTATTATTTTAACTATTATTTTAATATTTTTCCTTAGGAGGCCACTTTTAGGCTGAAATTTCCTCTAATTCATAATCTTACTGGAATTTCTGGGTTATTCAATGGGTGTTTTAGACTACGGCAATTTAAATTCAACAAACTTGGAGAATGCTTGTTTTTTCTTCTGCATGAAGAAAATCTATCACTTCCATGAGAAAGCATCTACAAATATAACACTTGGAATAATTGATAACAACTATGTCACTTCAGTTAACTCATTCAAGTTTTATGTTGATGTGGAATTTCAAATTTCTCCTAATTTAATCAAGGGAAAATTAAATTAGGAATTTCTTGTTGCATTTTCAACACCCTAAAATCGACATGGTTTCTTACTTTCTCTGAAGGTTCCTCTAGTGATATCATGTCTATCAACATCTTGTAGAGTATCATGAAGCCATAATGGTCTCTTTCTATCAAGAGGATCACATGGAGGAGGATCCAAGGGGTCCATGGGCTCCATGGGTTTGTCAACAAGATCAAGCTAAGGCTCAGAATATTATTGAATTTCAAAGGCATCATCTTGTCTATCAACATTAGCAAGAGGAAGAGGAGTGTCTCTTTCATTTCCAAGAGCTACATCTTTATCAAATGTTACATCCCTGCTAAGCTCTATAATTCTTTAACCAAGTACATATATTTTGTAAGCTTTAGAATTTTCACAATAACTAACAAACATACCTTTCTTACATGAAGCTTCCAACTTGTGCCTCTTTTCCTTTGGAAATTGAAAGTAGATATGGCAATCAAAAATCCTAAAGTTCCCAACCTCGAGATTTTCTCCAATGAAGACTTATTCAAGAGTCATGTTGTTTAAGGCTCGGTGTGGAAATAAATTTTGGACATAGACAACAGTGTGAGAAACTTCTCCCCATATAAACTTTGGTATATTATGATCATGCAACATAACTTTGGCTACTTACATTATATTTTTGTTCTTTCTTTTAGACACACCATTTTTTTTTGGGTTATATGGTATGATGCTTAAGTTTCTTGACTCCAGCTTCTTTGCAGAAGTCAATGAAATCATTTGAAGTGAACTCTCCTCCATTATCAGATCTGAAGATTTTGATTTGGTTTCCATTTTGTTTTTCTACCAGAGCTTTGAAGTCTTTGAACATGTCAAATGCTTGACTTTTGTTTTTCAAAAATAAAATCCATGGCTTTCGATAAAAGTCATCCACAAAGATTATATAGAATACAAGTATCCACCAAGAGAAGTTACAAGCATAGGTTCACATAAATCAGAATGTCTAAGATTAATTCCATGACTAGTTTTTCTTTTGCTTAAATGGAATGATCCCTTTACATGCTTTCCACTTGTATACCCTTGCCATACCCCATCATGATCCACTCTAATCTCGAGAATTTAGAAAACCATATTTCTCACATGATGCAATACTTTATAATGCATATGAGAGAACCTTCAGTGCCAAATTTCACATTGATGATTGTTGCCATGAATCAATGCATTTATTGGTCTTCATTGAATTTATAAAGACAATGAAATCTTGATCCCATAGTGGAGGCATCTCTCATGCTAGATCTCATTGGCCAAGTGAGAACTTTTCCATTTATGAAAGCAACTTTCATTCCTTTGTATTCTAAGGCAAATATAGATACAATATTATTTTTCAAACTAGGTACATACAAAAATTCTTGAAAATATGTATTTTTACCTTGATCTAGATGAGAAAAAAAAAATAGAACTAGATCCCTTTATAGGATATGTAGATTTATCTCCAAGAATGAGTTTCATATTCGTCTCCCTCTCAACCATATTTGAGATAACTTCTTTATAACCAGTAAAGTTTCTTGAAGAACCATTATCAACCAACTGGCTATCAAAAGAATATACAGGAGAGGAACTAGAAACAACAAAACCAAGAAAGTATTGCAATTGTGTTGCAGTTGCATTAGGTTCTCCCTCTTAATTCTTGTGAATTCTTCTTCTGGAAATCATTTTGGCTTATTCTTGGTTTCACTTTCCTAGGAGCTCATCAAATGTAGGAAACTTAGCGTTGTTGTTGATGATAGTAATAAAAGTTTCCCAAGTTGGAGAAAGAACTCAAACTTTAATCAGCACCACCTCTTTATCAGATACAATTTCACCAATATTTCACATCTAATCCTTTATTTTTGATATCCTCATGAAGTACGCTTGAATGGTATCTCCTCTATTCATCTTAATTTCCTTGAGTTGATTCTTCAAATCAAGGATTTGACTCAAGTTTTTTACTTGATACATTCCAATCATCTTTTCATACATTTCCTTAGATTTCTTCAACATGGAGACATAGGTGATGAGATGGTATCCAATATAATCAAGGACAATATTCTTAGCCTTAACTTCTCCCTTCTTGAAAATTTCCTTGACAACAACATTCAAATTTTATGGCGGTTCTGCTAGCTTTCCTTCCACATATTCCGATACATCATGTTCTTCAAGAGTAATATCCAATCTTTTCGATCCATGGACCCAAATTTGAAGCATCATTCAGATTCTCTTCATTATTGAAGTAATAAGAAGATGCCTTGATCAAGTCAAACAAATTTCAGTAGCAAGTACTTAGGCAAAAGAAGTGATAGATTTTATCTTCTTGAGAAACAAATTTCAACACCAAGTACGATCTCTTTGAAGTAAAATTTCTGCAAAGGTGTGAGATCTCTTATCTTCTTGAGCAAAAAATTTTAGTGGAAAGTAAGATCTCTTTGAAGTAAAATTTGTACAAAGTAGTGATATATCTTATCTTCTTGAGCAACAAATTTCAACAGCAAGTCAGATCTTCTTGAAGTAAAATTTCTACAAAAGGAGTGATAGATCTTATTTTCTTGGGCTTCTCTTCACCAAAGCTCTGATACCATGTTGAAATTTTGATGTTCTAGGTTGAAACAATTACGTATTCCAAATATTTCTTTCTGATGCAATATTAGTTAAGCAATTATAGATATAACATAAACCAAATGCACAGTGGAAGACATCCAAGAACAAAATGGCACAGATAATTTAGGTCTAATGACCTGGGAAAAACCCAACCAGATCCTTCCTCTATTAGATATCAATTTTTAAAAATATAAATATAGTACAATGAGATATCAAGATAATGAGTAAGTTCACCCAAATCTGAACAAGTTATAGCATGAATATCACTAGTAGCAATACCACTAGCATACGCAAACATTGAATCAACCTTCCCTTCAACTGAATCAACATAGGAACACTGAAGTATTGAATCGACCTTGGATCACCAAGTTTTTATCTTACTCTCCAAGTCTCTCTCTCACACAATATTATTCAAGTCTCTCCAAATTTCTATCTCAAGTTTGAGTTCTTCTTTCACAATGCACAAGTACTAGTAGTCAGGTGAGAAGAGATGAGACACACATATAGGAGGAGAAATGAATTATTTTCATAAAGGAGGAGAAATGTGTGTGCCTTGAGGAAGAGTAATGTATTCCGTTTAGGGAAGTGTAACTCATGCCATTAAGGAGAGAAACACATGCCTTAGTAACTTATGTCATTAAGGAGAGTGTAACGCATGCATTAAAGGGAGCGTAAGAGGAATATTTTATGAGATGCCTTTAATGAGTGTAAGAGTAATAATCTATGTATTTAATGAGTGTGTAAGAGAGAGTGTAACATATCATTAATAGATATATATTTACGTAGTGCTACATGAGTCATCAAGGAGAAGTGTAAAGTGTTAGCAGTTTTTCAGGATAATCAATAATAACTGCAGGCTTTGGATTTGGATGAGATCTAGTTTAATTTCTTTTAGGAACCAGAGTTATGATCAAAGGTGCACACACACTTATTATTTAAAAAAATGAAAAGGAAACAATTTCCCAAAATATTCCTATCATACACTTTTATGAACCAGGTTAATGAATTTGAATGAAATTACCATGTTTTTCAATTTTCCCCCAGTATGGTTGCCACTATGTTATCGTTCTGTAATTTACGAGATTCTGAGAATAAACACAGAGGAAAACATCAAAACCACTTTGGAAGTTGGGATCTAGCCCTGCCAACTTCAAAGAGGGATCTCTCTGTAAAATTTAGCTATGTTTGAGTGAATTTTAGCCTAGTTATTAATGTATTGGTTGTTTTTTTGATTTGTATTGTTTGTTGATTAAATTACTATAATTCCATTGGGCTATGGAGTTAAAAATTAACTAGATATGCATCATCTTTTGAAGGGTTTTCATAGGGCAAGCTAGGTTGCATTAACTGGATCTTTTTAGGATTTTAAGTGAATTATAAAAACATAAGAAATGTAGAATTCAGTAGAAATTGAAAAGCAGTGAAGTATTCTTTAATTTTACCCCAGCATAAAACATGTAAATTGAAACTAGGAAGAATAGGGTGCTCTAAATAACATATCCTATTCATCAAAGTTTCTGTTATACCATTAAGATTTTCAGACATATAGAGAAAGGGAAAATAATGGTGTTAGAGTCAGTATTTTCATACTTCCACTAGGGATCAAAACACATTTGCATGTGCATATTAGGTGTCCCATTCTGAAGAAATTTTTCATCATTCCATTAGGTCATGACATAAATTTGTTCCACTGGTGGTTTTCCTTGTCAAATAAGCTTCATTTTCCCTTAGAAGATCATATTGGCTGACTCATTCTAATGTCTCCTTGAGCATAACAACACCTATGGAAATGCTCTATTCACTTGGAAGTCTTGTAAGTCAAAATCGCATTCATGAAAACAGGGTCTAAAGAAGTCCCATTAGGTCATTAGGGTTTTATATTTCTCAAGGTCACTCCTTCATTTCAAATGAGGTCAACACATATATGAGGGACTAAATAAAATCATCATAATGTAATTTTTGTACTTTCAAAGTTGTATTTTTTCAGTTTAATTATTTTTATATCAAAATGTCATTTTGATATAAAATTCAAATATGTAATTTATTTTTGTTTTTCCAAATGTAATTTTATGTTCTTATATGTAATAAATTCAATATCGAGCTGTCAAATTCAATCATTCGACCTAAGTGAAGCAAAGAAAGACAAAATCCATGTTTGATCAACCTGCAATGCCAAAAAGTCAGAAAATTAAAAGAGTATCAGTGCCAAAGGAAAAGTGAACATTAGAAAAGTGGGTGATTCAAAATTAAATTTCAAATCCACTTGGCTATAAATTCTTTCAAAGCACCTCAAAACAAGTTATTGTTTCCATTCAACCATTAAGAGTTTTTAGCAAAGGAGAAATTTTGATTTTTCTGAGAAATTTGGGTCAAAATTTCAAGGCATTGTGCGTTTTCCCGAAAACACCAGAGCAATTTACACTGGCGCTGCATGTTCTCAGAGTGGCGCTGCGCATTTGACTTGGCACTGCGTGTTTGCACAATGACGGTTTTGAAGATTTGCACCACCTCCATCAAGCTCAAACCTCTTCACAAACTTCTCCAAGGAGCTTTAAAACAGTAAGTGCACACTAAATCACCTTGCTTATAATATATTTTGTGTTCCATTAAATATTTGAAGTGTTTGTTGCTTATGAAACCCTAGTTTCCATTTCATTTCCATTTTTCATGCACCATATCCCTATTCACCTCCCTAAAAACATATCACTCATAAACATTATTAATTCCTAGGGTTTTCAAGACCTAGGTTTTCATTTACACTCATTCCCTCCATTTACCTAAGCTATTCATCTCATCTCTCACTCCCTTCATCTCATTCCATTTACCCTAGGGTTTCCTAAGCCTTTAAATTCAAAATTTCTGAAGAGGAGGATAGAGCTGTCAGTGAGGAACAAGTATGAAGGAGAAGTGACCACAAATGAGGGAAAATTAACAGATATGAACCAATAACCACAAAGGAGCCCATGGCTTCTCCTCTCATTGTTTCATGTTTTAAACATGTTGGTTGTTTTGAGTTTTGTGAGAAAGTGCAGAAAATTCAATTTCACCCTTTATTGACAAGGCTATTCATCACAAATCTTCATGATAGGCAGGTCACTCTTGTTGGGGTCACTTTCACCATGTCCACCAATTCCATTTCAGCTGCTATAGGGATACCTAATGTGGGAGAGAAATGGTTTAAACAAGTAAACCTTGATCTAAGCTATTATGAACCATATCTCAAACCTAGATACAAGGATGACAAGAAGTCCATTTTCCCTTTCTCTCATCTCCTTGACCGATATATCCCTATGATGAAGATAAACATGAAATACTTCACCTATGAGGGAAGGTTTTCTTGACTCTACTTATATCATATCTGTCTCCTCATGCACTTCAATAGAGTCAGAATGCTTGAAATACCTTACTATATCTCCCGCAGCGTTGAAAATATGGCATACATTGTACAAAATAAGGATTGTAATCATCAAATGAAAAATATTTTTCACCATTCCCTCATCAAGATGATAGCCATGCATCAACTTGAGCAGAAGAACATCCCATGGGACACATTCATTGCAAATAAATTTTTCACTACCCCACCTAGTCATCATGAGCAGAGTATCCCTTTATCATCTCATCCTCCCATATCCACTTCTCCATCTCATCTTGTTGCTCATACATCATCACCTAGTCGAATCCATTCACCTCATGTTGATCCTACCTCTTCACCTTTCCGTAACCCTTCATCATCATCACATCATGATACTGAGGGATCAAGCAGTGAAAATGACATTGAGGCAACTTGGGCTAATGTGACTTATGTTGAGCCATTTCCCAAGACCTATTAGAGTGGCCAAAAGCATTTGTTTGTTTCACTTGGAGTGAAAGGTGCCATGCCTTCTTCATCAACAAACAAGGTAGACAAGGGCAAGGAAAAGGCTAAAGAGCCAATGATTGAGGAGTAGGAGGATAAACATGAAACCAAGCAGGAGTTTCAGCTAATTTACCTTGACGAGGAGGATGAGGATATAATCATCAGTGTATTAATCAAAGTAAAAGAGGCAAAGATTAGTGAAATTCAAGCTAATCTTGACAGAGCACAATATGTGATTGATTTTCTTAAGCAAGAAAATCAGCAGCTGAAAACCAAGCAAATCATTGATGAGGTCAGGACCATCAAAGCACAAAGAGAGGGAGAAAATTCCAAGACCTTTTTGGAGGAAACCTTGGACAAATTTGGTGAGATTGATGATGACAAGGATCAACCTCCAAGATGGAAACCAAAGATTAGAGGGTTGAAAAGAGTTCTATCCCTTGAGAGATAGAAAGAAGTTGAGTTGGCAGAGCAACTCACTCCAAGTGAGCTGCTTGCCATAGATATTAGCAGGTATAGAGATTCATGGCTTGATAGAGCCAATTTTAATCTCGAGAGTTTGCTATAGAAGACCACAAGAGACAATGATATTCAGAGGAAAATGGAAAAGCACTATGCCATGAGAAACAAAATTGCAAAGGCTAAGCTCAAAAGAGCCCATGCAAAAATTCAAGCTTTGACCAAGAAAAAGGAGAAGGAGAGGTTATACATAATTTTTTAGGTGTCTATTCATGCCTCAAGCCCTTGATCAGCAAGTAACCTCACACATTTTGGAAATTTTTTGGCACATTTGGCACTTTAGTGCATTTTTGAGTTTTTGAGAAATTTTGGCACGTAGAAATTCTGGAAATTTTGGAGCCTCCAATGGACAAATAGCCACCACCATCATGTTCATAATGATGAAGACATCAACCCTAGAAAGTTTCAGAAAATTTGGAGGAGAAATGGCCCCTCAAATGTACAAAAAACCACCAAATTTTCATGTTTCTGCCTCCTTTTTTACCTTGGCGCAATGCATTTATGAGTCTTGGGAGAATAGGTTTTTGACAGAGCATTTTGACTTAATTTTGGAAACTATAGACATATTTTGAAACTAGTCTCAGATATCTTTCCAATGAGCTATCATGGAGCTGATTTGGACATCGTGAAGGCCTCCAAAAGTTGCTTGCAAAAGAGGCTATTTTTTCTATCATGGCGCTGCGTGTTTGCCAAGAAAATGCAATTTTCATTAGCTTCAGCAAATGTTGAATTTTTGAAATTTTACTTGGGAAAATGAGAAAATTATTGATGTAAAAGGTAAATATAGATGTAAATGTCATGTTTTTATTTTTTCTAGGTTAGATACATCAGATAAGTCCTCTAGAAGTCAAATGAATTAGTTTCCTCTCTTTTAGAGGCAAATTGTTGGGTCTTCCTAGTCTTCAAATTCTTGTTTGGGAGTAGGTGAAAATGATCTCCATCTCATGGATTCGACTCCCTGAGGTTAGGGAGTGTTTTTGAGGTCTATACGATGTATTTCCTCAATCATTGTAATGATTGGACTCACTTGGAGGTTTGGCATCTCAAGAGACATACTTTTGTATCAGTTTTGGCTTGGACATTAATCAAATTTGCAACTATTTTTATGGGATCCATGTGGTATTGTGTTTAGTTTCAGTTTCTTCTCTTGTTCTCATATGTTAGAATTTTTTTTGTATTTCATTCACCATTTCATTGCTATTGAATGAAAGCTTTCAAGTTAGATGAACATAATCCATAATTTCTATGCTCTGTTTTGGGTAAACATTCATAATTTGCAATTTCTTTGGTTTAGAAAGAAACCGTGAATTCACCATGCTCTTTCTAGCTCCTCACCTTCCTTGATAATTCCACCATCAAAAACCTAAAGTGCTAAACATTGTACCTACCTTGCCCCATAGAACACCCTGCAAATCTTGACCTAATTTCCTTGCCTTGACTGTTTTACTCCTCCTGATCCAGCAAAACCCTACACAATCAAAATAAAAAACCCTGAGCTACTATACCTAGCCTAATATCTTCTTTCCTCAGTCATTTTGGTTGAGATTCATATGGAGAGAGCCCTCTCCTATCCTAGTATGGCTGGCTACTTGGCTAAGCATGGTTTGAGGTTACCTCGGAATCGCCTTTCTCAGCCTGAGGTTCAATCCGAGTGATAACATTTTGGCGACTCCACTGGGAAAGAAAAGTGAGATCAGATCAACCCTAGTAGTAATTTTTCATTGAAATTCTTAAACTTGTGGATGATAAGTTTAGAGTTTATTCAAAGGCTAAATTGAAAATTTTGTAAAGTACAAAATTTATTTTTTGAAATTGGACATACTGGCTTCCCGAAGATACACTAGATCCAATCCCGATCCGAATCCTCCCACAATTGTTATTTATCCTCACAAAATTGGAAGAAAATCTAAATCCATTGTTGAGACATCTAGTTCAACCAGAAATCAATCAGAAAGAAGTTCCATTCCCAGGGCTAATTCATTCCTTGGAAAGTTAGAAAACTTGCAAGATATTGAATTTGATATAAATTTTGAACAAAACTTATTCTAGAGTAAATATTTAAGTTGGATCGACGAAACAGTTGTTGATTCCTCCATTTCTTTTCACAGTCCTGTTGAAGATCTCTTTTCCCATTCACAATCAGGGTCTCAACTTTTACAAGTTCTTAAATATATGAAGAACTATTCTTCGCAAGTAAATTCTTGGGTAATAAATAGGCCTCAGATTTGAGCTTCTTCTACCATCACTTCATCCACTATTCACACTACTCAGTCAGGGATAATTCCTCCCCTGATTACATCCAGTACCCAAATCCCTGTTATAAATCCCCCACCTCTAGCCATCATGGCTGCAAGATATGCCCCCCTTGTTCTCCCTCAGAACCTTGGTGCTATGCCCCAAGATTACCAAACTAAAATCCCATTGTTTGACAATACTCAGTCCATGACAACACAAAAGCACGTAGATAAGATGAATGAATTCTTTGATCTTCACGAGATTGATATTGAGGATGTCAAGATGAGGTTGTTTGCACAGAGTCTGGGAGGGGAAGTAAGAAAATGGTTCAGAGCTCTACCCACAGCCAGTATTGGCACTTTAGAAGTTTTGCATCATCAGTTTGTAGAAATATGGGAAGAAAAGAAAAATCCCCTTCAAATTTTGTCTGAATATGAGAACATCAAAAGGAACGTTGGTGAGATTGTTCAAGATTATTGTGTGAGATTTAATGCAGTGTACAATGCTCCTCCTACATATATAAAACCACCAGAGGGTTTGGCTTTAGTAAAATTTCCAGATGGATTTGATACTGATATGGCATATCAGTTGCGTGAACATGATCCAATAACTTTAGCAGATATACAGAAGAATGTTGTAAGTGTGGAAGCGAATTTGTTGGCCAATAGAGAAAGGATGAGATCTGAAAAGAGGGTGACCATCAAAGAGGAGACATCTACTTCTGATAAAAAAATGGATTCATTACTCTGAACTATGGAAATAATGGGTGACCGATTGTCTATTTCAGATATGCCCGAAACACATATCCAGAACCCATATTTTAGAGGGTAGCAACAGCCTCAGTTTAGAATCAAGCAGAGAGAGCAGAAAGCACTCGATCAAATAGTACAACAACAACAACAAATTTGAACATCGTTGCAACATAATTATATTCAAGGAGTGGAAGAGGAAGAGGATGAAGATCCAGTGGTTGAAACTAATCATTTCTTTACAACAGATGGCTTGCCCATGTTCCTGACTGAATATGAAGAGTATACTGAAAGTTTTGGATTCTACAAAATATGGGGACTATATCTTGGCAAATTATGATTATTTGGAAACTGAATCCGATGATTACCAACGTGGGTATATGAATGCTTTGAGTGCACGGCAGAAACAATATTCTCTAAGGAGCAAAGATGTACCTATCAATCGTATTCATGAAAGGAAAGAGGTCCATTCAAAGAATGATTTTCCGAATAATCATAGAAAGGGTAAAGAACATGCAGATCAAAATTATAGCAACTTCAGTCAGCCATCAACAAGCTCAGATACTAAAGAGAAAGATACTCAGAAAAAGAAAAATATAACAAAGGATCCTGTTGTCAAAGAGGTAGATAAAGTCACAACTTTTAATTTAGAAAATGAAATAGCTAAATTTAAAGTGTACATTCCTTTGACAGAATTATTAAAGAATAATCATTACAAACATCAGGTATCTAAAATGTTGCTATTTGATCCTTTTTCTGATATGGTTAATGTTTAAGATGACCACCCTAGACTCATTTTCAGTCCAACTATAGATGGTCAATTAGAAGAGAGTGAAGTTCCCCCCTTTTATTTAAGCCTTAGATTGCATGAGTACATACTTCATAATGCTATGCTCTATTTTGAGGCTTCTCACAATTTGATGCCTAAGGCTATTATGGAAAATATGAGATGGAAATCACCCGACCATATCATGATTTGTATTCGTTTGATTCTGGTAGAGTTGGCTGCATTGGTCTCATTAAAGATTTAGTGGTTTTCTTAGACCAAAACCCAGCCAAGAATGTTTTGATGGGTGTGGTGGTGGCTGATATACCGCCTCGGTTCGGCATGTTGTTGTCTAGATCATGGGGAACCAAACTTAAAGGTACTTTACAACTTGATTTCTCTTATGCTACTATTCTTGTTTTTGGGAAATTGAGGAAATTGTATCGGGAAAATAAAATGAAGTATATGATAACTAGTAAGGAGAAGCCCATAAATCATCCAATACAGGTTGTAGATACAAATCTAGAATATTTTATTTTGTATAATGATGGTAGTGATTTGAATGATGTAAATAATCAGTTAGTAGTGGTAGAGGATGTACCAGAAGTTTCAAAGAGTTTTAGAGCAGTTCTAGATAAAGAAAAAGAAACGGTGATTTCTTTCGAACAGCCTTCAGAAGAACAGAAAATTAGTACAGATCAGAAAAATGAGGTGACAGGCCAAAGTAAATCAAGACCAATAGTTAAGTTTCAGCATCTAGAAGATGAAGATGGACTTTGGAGCATGGATTTCGATGGTGCTTTGGGTAAGGAAGGTGCAGGTATTGGAATTTGGATCTGGAGTCTGGTTGGTAAGTCAGGTGGAATTCCAAGTAATGTTAGAGAATGCTCTTATAAATTGGCTTTTGACTATTCTAATGACAAAGTAGAGTATGAAGCATTGATCACAGGTCTCAAAATTTTGAAGAAACTTGGTGCAAAACGGATTTCTGTTTATGGTGATTCTGAGCTTGTCATAAAGCAGGTGAAAGGAGAATATCAAGAAAAAAATCCGCGAATAAGAGCCTATAAGAATGCAGTCTTGGATATATTAAAAATGTTTCCATGATATAGCTTAACAATGGTACAAGAAATCAAAATATCATTGCAGATTCACTTGCTAAAGTAGCAAGTAATCTCAAAATTCCTATGAACTCCAGTAATAAATTTAAAAATTATGTCAAACATAGACCTAGTCTTCCTGATAACTTAAGGTACTGGAAAGTTTTTTGGGATGACAAATAAATTAACAGTTTTTTGCAGAATGAAGGGAAGTTCAAAGATGCTTTTATTGATGGTGTTTGTGATTCTGATGATCAAAACATAGAGGCCAATCAGATGAATATTTTGCAGCTGAAAGATAATATTATTCCTAGAGGTATTATACCTTTAGAGGAACTCTTTGATCAGGATGATGTGGCCAGAAAACCAATATTGAATCCTATAGAAAAGGGTGTGGAAGATGTGAACATTGGAACAACAAATAATACCAAGATGGTTAAGCTGTCTAAGACATTATCTCCCGAGGCAAAAGATAAGTAAATCAAATTTTTATCTAAATTTTCTGATATTTTTGCATGGGATTATGTAGATTTGAAGTTTTATGACAAGAATATCATTCAGCACACTATTCCCATTAAGCTAGATCAAAAACCCGTCACACAAAAGTTGAGAAGGATAAATCCAAGATTGTTGCCATCCATCGAGAAAGAGGTAAATCGATTGTATAAATCTGGTATCATTGTGCCAATTAGGTTTTCTATTGGATTTCAAATCTTGTTCCGGTAAGGTAAAAGAACGAGAGATAAGGTTATGCATTGATTTCCAGAATTTGAATAAAATATATTTAAAGGATAATTACCCCCTTCCTAAGATGGACCATGTTCTGCAAAGGGTAGTTGGAGCATCACGGATGTCACTACTTGACGGTTATTCAGGTTATAATTATATTTTGGTACATGAAGAATACCAAGGTAAAATTTCTTTCACCACGCTGTGGGGGACCTTTCAGTATGTTAAAATTCCATTTGGAATCAAGAATGCAAGGGCTAATTTTCAGTGGGTGATGGATATAGCCTTTTCTAATGAGAAGGATGTTTTCTTAGTGGTGTATTTAGATGATTTGATAGTGTTTTCTGGTTCTGATGATTAGCATTTGTATCATTTGAGAATTTTTTTTCAGAAATGCAGGGAGTTCGGAATTTCTCTGAATCTGAAGAAGAGTCTTTTTTCCATGGAGGAAGGCAAACTTCCCGATCATATAATTTCCAAAGATGGCATTCACATTGATCCTTCCAGAGTAAAAGAAATTCAACAAATAGATTTTCTGCATAATAAAAAGGAGATACAAGCTTTCAATGGTAAGATGAACTTCTTACACAGATTTGTTCCTAATTTGGCTGAGCATTTGCATGAAATGACTAATATGTTGAAAAAGGACAGTAGTGTAAAATGGACTACTAATGCTATGAATTCTTTCAACTTGGTAAAGCTTTCTTTAACCACAACCCCTGTTTTGGTTAGTCCAGATTATACTAGTGATTTCATAATATTTTCATTTGCATCTGAGCACACCTTGGCTGTGATTTTGATGCAAAAGAAGGATTAGGTTGAGCAGCCCATTGCTTTCTTCAGTTGAGCCATTATAGATTTTGCTCTTCGCTATAATATTATTTAAAAACAAGCTTTAGCCTTAATCAAAGCTTTGAAGGATTTCTGGATCTATATTCTACATTCACATACTATAGCTTATGTTCCAAATGCAGCGGTAAAAAATTTCTCACACAGACTGATCCTGAAGGTCGGAGAGGTAAGTGGATAGCAGCAATGCTATAGTATGATCTCGAGATCAGGCCCACCAAGCTGATCAAGGGATAGGGGTTAGCCAAGATCATGGTTGAATCCAATTTTCATGCTTTAGACATAAACCTCATTTCAGCAATGTCAAGTGATGAAGAAGATAGCGCTCTAATACAGGTATAAAAAATGTTTCTCACCTCACCATGGTATTCAGATATAGTGTATGTTCTTCAACACTAATGTCCTCCTCCTAGAATGTCAAAAAGTAAGGGTAGGTCTTTGAAATTAAAATTTGCTAAATACTACATTCTAGGTAGTGCCCTTTATTGGAAAGATCCAGGAGGTGTTCTTTTGAATTGTTTGGTTGAAGATGAAGCTAAGTGGGTAATGGATGACTTCCATAAGGGAGATTGTGGAGGCCATTTGTTTTGGAAAACAATAGCTAAAAAGTGTTGAGAGTAGGGTATTATTGGCTAACTCTATTTTCAGATTTGTACAAAACTGTCACAAACTATCATGAATGTCAAGTTTTTCAGGGAAAAATGAAACTCCTTCCTCTTCCGCTGAAGCCTATTGTAGTAAATGCTCCTTTTCAACAGTGGGGACTTGATTTTGTTGGGGAAATTCATCCCACATCATCAGCACAATACAGATGGATTCTAACAGCTACCGACTACTTCACCAAGTGGATCGAGGCTATTCCTACAAGGCAAGCTACGGACATGATAATTATTTAGTTTTTAGAATCCAATATTTTGTCTCGTTTTGGTTGTCCTCACAAGATTATTACAGATAATTCTGCAACATTCAAGTCAAATAAAATGATTGAATTTTTTCACAATTATAATATCAGGTTGGGTCATTCCAGCACATATTATCCACATGGAAATGGATTAACTGAGTCCTATAATAAATCCTTGGTTAATATCATTAAGAAAATGTTAGAAGAGAATAAGAAAAATTGGCATAGAAATCTTACCAATGCTTTGTGGGAAAACCGAGTGAGAACCAAGAATTCTATAAGTATGTCACCCTTTGAACTGGTTTATGGTATAGATACAGTGTTTCCTACATCACTTTCAATCCTGGTTATGAGATTATTGTAGGAAGCTGGAATTGAGGAAGATGACATCCAATGTCAGATCAATCAAATGATTCACCTTCAGCAAACAAGGGAGGAAGTTTCTCAGACTACTTCTAAGCTTCAGGAGAAAATCAAAAATATCTATGATCGGAAAACCAAGGCAGATAAGTTTCAGCTGGAAGATGTAGTGTTTTGGTGGGATGCAAGAAATGAAGAGAAAGGAAAACACGGGAAGTTTGAAATTATTTGGAAAGGACCCTACGAGATCTTAGCTTATCGAGGACAAAATGCCTATTTACTAAAAGATTTGAATGGACAAGAATTTTCAGGAGGACCAGTCAATGGTAGGCTCTTGAAACATTATTATTTCTGATGCAACTTCTAAGAGAATGTTTCACTTTCATTGTAAATACCAGTTTGTATTTTCTACAAGGTGTGGAGCAGAAAATCATCTAGGCTTGGGGCCCGAGGTGAGGTCTATAAAGCTTGTTGATTTTCTATTGTTTTCAAAGTTTTTGAGTGAGTTTGGAGTTATTGTGAGAGTCGGTTTTTGAGTCAATTCTCAATCACTTTGAATGGTTTTTGAGTCATTTTTATAGTCTGCAGCCTTTTGAATTGTTTGACCATATTTTCCCAATGGTTAGGCACTTGGTCTACGGTGTTCTTGACACCTCCAAGGAGTTTCCATCCCCAATAAGGCCAATGCTAGTGTCAATATTTGCATACTTCCACCAGGGATCAAAACAAATTTGCATGTGCATCGTAGGTGTCCAATTCTGAAGAAATTTTTCATCATTCCATTAGGTCATGACATAAAATTGTTCCATCGGTGGTTGTCCTTGTCAAATAATATTCATTCTCCCTTAGAATATCATATTGGCTGACTCATTCTCATGTCTCCTTGAGCATAACAACACCTATGGAAATTATCTATTCACTTGGAAATCTTGTAAGTCAAAATCTCATTCATTAAAACCAAGTCTAAAGCAGTCCCATTAGGTCATTAGGGTTTTATATTTCTCAAGGTCACTCCATTTCATATGAGGTCAGCACATATATGAGAGGGACTAAATAAAATAATCATGATGTAATTGTTGTACTTTCAAAGTTGTATTTTTTCAGTTTAATGATTTTTATATCAAAATGTCATTTTGATATAAAATTCCAATCTGTAATTTATTTCTATTTTTTGTTCAAAATTCAAAATGTAAGTTTATGTTCTTATATGTAATAAATTAAATCCTGAGTTGTCAAATGCAATCATTCGGCCTAATTGAAGCAAAGAAAGCCGAACTCCATTTTTGATCAACCTGCAATGCAAAAAATTCAGAAAATTAAAAGAGTATCAGTGCCAAAGGAAAAGTGAACATTAGAAAAGTAGGTGATTCAAAACTAAATTTCAAATCCACTTGGCTATAAATTCTTTAAAAGCACCTCAAAACAAGTTATTGTTGCCATTCAGCCATCAAAATTTTTCAGCAAAGGAGAAATTTTGAGTTTTCTGAACAATTTGGGTCAAAATTTCAAGGCGTTGCACTTTTTCACCTTGGCGTTGCACATTTACCTAGCCACGCTGCACGTTTGCCCAAAAACACCAAAGCAATTTACATTGGTGTTGTGCATTCTCAGAGTGGCACTATGCATTTGACTTGGCGCTATGTGTTTGCCTAGTGGCATTGCGTGTTTGCACAGTGAGGGTTTTGAAAATTTGCACCACCTCCATCAAGCTCAAACCTCTTCACAAACTTCTCCAAGGAGCTTTAAAATAGTAAGTGCACACTAAATCACCTTGCCTCTAATATATTTGGTGTTCCATTAAAGATTTGAAGTGTTTGTTTCTTATAAAACCATAGTTTCCATTTCATTTCTGTTTTTCATGCACCATATCCCTATTCACCTCCCTAAACACATATCAATCATAAAAAATTTTAATTCCTATGTTTTTCATAGACCTAGGTTTTCATTTACACTCATTCCCTCCATTTACCTAAGCTAGTCATCTCATCTCTCACTCCCTTCATCTCATTTCGTTTACCCTAGGGTTTCCTAAGCCTTCAAATTCAAAATGTCTGAAGAGGAGGACAGAGGTGTCAATGAGGAAAAAATACCAAGGAGAAGTGACCACAAATGAGGTATAATTAATAGATATGAACCAATAACCACAAAGGAGCTCATGGCTTCTCCTCTCATTGCGTCATGTTTTAAACATGTTGGTTTTTTTTATTTTTGTGAGAAAGTGTAGCAGATTCAGTTTCACCCTTTGTTGACAAGGTTATTCATCACAAATATTCATGATAGGTAAGTCACTCTTGCTAGGGTCACTTTTACCATGTCCACCAAAGCCATTTCAGCTGCTATAGGGATCCCTGATGTGGGAGAGAAATGGTTTAAACAAGGAAACCTTGATCTAAGCTATTATGAACCATATCTCAAACCTAGATACAAGGATGACAAGAAGTCCATTTTCCCTTTCTCTCATCTCCTTGACCGGTATATCCCTATAATGAAGATAATCATGAAATACTTCACCTGTGAGGGGAGGTTTTCTCGACTCTACTCATATCATATCTGACTCCTCATGCACTTCAATATATTTATAATGCTTCACATACCTTACTATCTCTCCCGCAGCGTTGACAAGATGGCATACATTTTACAAAAGAGGGATTATAATCATCAAATGCAAATTATTTTTCACCATTCCCTCAATAATATGATAGTCATGCATCAGCTTGAGCAGAAGAACATCCCATGGGAAACATTCATTGCAAATAAATTTTTCACTACCCGACCTAGTCATCATGAGTAGAATATCCCTTCAGCATCTCATCCTCCCATATCCACTTCTCCATCTCAGCCTGTTGCTCATACATCATCACCTAGTCAAATCCATTCACCTCATGTTGATCCTAACTTTTCACCTTTCTCTAACCCTTCATCATCATCACATCATGATACTGAGGCATCAAGCAGTGAAAAGGACATTGAGGCAACTTGGGCTAATGTGACTGATTTTGAGCCATTTCCCAAGACCTATCAGAGACGCCACAGGCATGTGTTTTCTTCACTTGGAGTGAAAGGGGCCATGCCTTCTTCATTAGAAAAACATGTAGACAAGGGCAAGGAAAAGGCTAAAGAGCAAATCATTGAGGAGTAGGAGGATACACATGAAACAGAGCAGGAGTTTCAACTGATTGACCTTGATGAAGAGGATGAGGATAGAATCATCGGTGTATTAATAAGAGTCAAATAGGCAAAGATTAGTGAACTTAAAACTAATCTTGAAAGAGCACAATATGTGATTGATTTTGTTGAGCAAGAAAATCAGCAGCTGAAAACCAAGAAAATTATTGATGAGGTCAGGACCATCAAAGCACGAAGAGAGGGAGAAAAGGCCAAGGCCTTGTTGGAGGAAATCTTGGACAGAGTTGGTGAGATTGAAGATGAGGATGATCAACCTCCAAGATAGAAACCAAAGACTAGAGGGCTTAAAAGAGCTCTAGCCCTTGAGAGGCAGAAAGAAGTTGAGTTGGAAAAACAGCTCACTTGAAGTGAGCTGCTTTCCATAGAGATTAGCAGGGATAGAGAGTCATGGCTTGATAGAGCCAATTTGCATCTGGATAGTTTTCTATAGAAGGCAAAAAGAGACAATTATATGCAGAGGAAAATGGAAAAGCACTACACCATGACAAACAAAATTGCAAGGGCTAAGCTCAAAAGAGCCCATGCAAAAATTCAAGCTTTAACCGAGAAAAATGAGAAGGAGAGGTTAGAAAAAATTGCTAAGGTGTCTCTTCATTCTTCAAGCCCTTGATCAGCAAGTAACCTCACACGTTTTTACAATTTTTTGGCATATTTGGCATTTTAGTGAATTTTTGAGTTTTTGAGAAATTTTGGCACATAGAAATCCTGCCAAACGTGTAGCGCCACTGGCGCTGCGCTATTTTTTGGAGCCTCCAATGGAAAAATGGCCTCCACCATCGTGTTCAAAATGATGAATACATCAACCCTAGCAAGTTTCAGAAAATTTGGAGGAGAAATGGTCCCTCAAAAGTGCAAAAAAACACCAAATTTTCATGTTTCTGCCTCCTTTTTTACCTTGGCACTGTGCGTTTACCAGTCTTGGGAGAACAGGTTTTTGATAGGGAATATGGGCACCATTTTGGAAACTAGAGGCATATTTAGAAACTAGACTCGGAGATCTTTCCAATGAGATATCATGGAGCTGATTTGGACACCAGGAAGGCCTCCAAAATTTGCTTGCAAAATAGGTTATTTTTCTGTCATGGCATTGCACGTTTGCTAGGAAAATGCAATTTTCATTAGCTTCAACAAATTTTTATTTTTTGACTTTTTACTTGGGAAAATGAGAAAATTACTGATGTAAAAGGTCAATATATATTTAAATGTCATTTTTTTATTTTTATTTAGGGTAGATACATCAGATAAGTCCTCTAGAGGTCAAATGAATCAATTTCCTCTCTTTTAGAGGCAAATTGTTGGGTCTTCCTAGTCTTCAGATTCTTGTTTGGGAGTAGGTGAAACTGATGCCCATCTCATGGATTCGACTCCCTGAGGTTAGAGAGAGTGGTTTTGAGGTCTATATGATGCATTTCCTCATTCATTGTAATGGTTGGACTCACTTTGAGTTTTGGCATCTCTAGAGACATACTTTTATATTAGTTTTGGCCTAGACATTAATCAAATTTGCAGCTATTTTTATGGGATCCATGTGGTATTGTGTTAATTTTTATTTTCTTTTCTTGTGCTCATATGTTAGATTTTTTTTTTATTTCATTCCCCATTTCATTGTTATTGAATGAATGTTTTCAAGTTAGATGAACAAAATCCATAATTTCTATGCTCTGATTTGGGTAAACATTCATAATTTGTAATTTCTTCAGTTTAGAAAGAAACCATGAATTCGTGATTCTCTTTCTAGCTCCTCTCCTATCTTGATCATCCCATCATCAAAACCCTAAAGTGATAAACATTTTATCTACCTTGCCCCATAGAACACCCTACAAATCTTGACCTAATTTCCTTGCCTTGACTATTTGACTCCTCTTAATCTAGCGAAACCCTACACAATCAAAATTGAAAACCCTCAGCTACTATACCTAGCCTAATGTCTTCTTTAATCAGTCATTTTGGTTGTGATTCATATGGAGAGAGCCCTATCCTGGCCTAGTAGGGCTAGCCACTTAGCTATGCATGGTTTAAGGTTACCTCGGAATTGCCTTTCTCAGCCTGAGGTTCAATCCGAGTGATAAGAAGTGGTACCTGTAATTTAAAGCAAATGCGACCCACATGGATTTTGTTCTAGTTTGAGTTAGGATCCTAGGCCTCTCACTAATGTTTTTGTTTGATTAAGTCTTCAAGGAAATTGGAAATTCCATGGGATTATCCCATGATGTAGAAATTCCTACAAGGATTTTTCTTACATATGAATGGATATAGTTCTAGTTGGTATGGAGCTCTCAAAGGGTATGGCTAACTCAATTATGATTAGGAAGGTCCGTACAATTTTACATCTACTTTGTGTCGAAATATATGTTGTTTGCATTAATTTTATTTGTAAAGTGTGATTTTTGTGTCAATATTGTGTTAAATTGTGATGGTTAATGTCGTTGTTGTGCTAAAATACATAATATCTTTGTTGCATTGTGCATGTTTAGAAAATTCCTTTAACATCATATTCAATACTTTTTGTATCAAATTAACATTGAAGATGTGTTTTGACATCAAATTTATGAATTAATTGTAACTAATGTTTTAATTAGTTTTATTAATTTTAATAATATTGATTATTTTATTTTATTTTAACGAATTTAATTAATGCCAATGATGATGGTGATGATGGTGATGATGATGATGATAAGTGAATTATAATATATATAGTGTAGTTTATGGTTTAGGGTTTGTTATTAGGGACAATTTTTTAGTACAAGAATGATTGGATGGACGAGGAGGCCATTAACTATAAAGATGACCCACTAGAAGGTCAACAAATCTAGTATGTTCCAATTGTTCCTTAGACTGCTATATATATTCCACTGGATATTTTTTCATATATATCTAATAAAAATAAGTTAAAATATATAATATGTGTGTTAATTTACTTGTATTCCAATTTTATTAGTTATTTTTGTATGCTTATACGTGTAATAGATAAATTTAATGTGAAAAATAGAGAACAATAAAATACATACACACACCAACCACATTGAACAGAAGATATGCTCTAGGAAACCCTTATGGGAGAAAACTAACTAGAAGGTGACGTTGTTATACTTTCTTTTGTCTGGAATGGAAATAATTCAACTACATAGGAGAAGGCACTCTTTGTGGAGTCACTTTAGACTTGTGGCCTAATAAGATACTACATAACACTAACTCCCTTTGTTATTCTCTCTTACACCCACTCCCAATTTTTCTTCCTTATTGTGGAGCAAGTTACAATTGAAATTAATGGAACCCATTTTCCTCATAGAGGAGTGATTATAACATAACCCATTAGACAACTAGGAGTTAATTTTGACTCTTAAAATTCTCAACCAAAGTTACAAATTTGACCCTTCTAGAGTCTTATTCCAATTCCCCGTGTGTTTATTCCATTTTGTATGAGAAAAAATGGCTAACATGGCATCCTCATGAACGATGGTGGCCAAATACGATAGGTAAACTTCCCTGATGAATCATTTTTACATATGAACTTTGATTGATGTTATTCTTACATAGTTGGATAGTATTTGAGTATAGAATAGTGTCACATATTCCAACATTTATGGGGGGGGGGATATTTACTCCAAAAAAACACCATTTAAGGCCTCAAAAGCTTTCAAGCCCTATTTATCAAAGTTATTCTTGTCGAGAAAACTACTCCTACAAGTTGATTCCTCCAAATTTTCCACTATGAAAACATTGAGATTGATAAAAAAACAATATAGTGATCCAATTCAGATCATACCTCCTCTACTTTCTCCTTGGAGTACAATTTAGCCTTTCCTAAAAATGTCCTCTCAATCCAATATTTGAATGGTCATTTTGCCTTTGTCTTGTACTTATAAAACTCTTCTAAAAAATTGTATCCTCTGTCAACTTTGTTTGGGAATCTAGAGTTATATCCTCTATGTAAGGTAGGACCTTATCCTATTCTTGATAAAGCATAGATAATCTCATAGAGTTTGATATTATCTACACTCACTACTAATTAAATGAACATATATGGGATAGATTGAATTTAGAAGCATTATCTCCTACCTTTTCCAGTATATCAAAAGGAACATATTGCAAAGCCTTTATTTTATTACAAGGACCCTCTAGAATATTCTTATTCAAGTATAACCATACTTTGTATCCCACCTTGAACTATGTAACATCTCCCATTCCCCTTGCTAGTCACTTTCATGTGCATTAGAGCCACCAATTGGGGCATACCTATACTCGGTTACCCTCATGTACAAGTGTTATGCATGCCTAAATGTACTCTAAAGACATTTACTCATATACATAAATATAAATACTTAATTTATTTATCTCACACAGTAATTCTAAAATCATCCATGCAACACAAGAAAAATACACAATTAACTATAGCATTATTGAATAAATATAAAAGTAACACTTATATGGTAAAAAGACCAAATAGTTTCAGTCCTTAGACAATCCTCCTAGCGCTAGACCATGTTGATCATTTTCTCTCAATAGAAAGTCATCCTCGAGTTGGGGCTTCAAATCCATGGGGAAAAAAATTTCCCAAATATAGGTACATATATAGTGCCATTAACTAGCCAAGGTACCCAAACCCAATAGTCTCCAACCTATAGTATCACATCCCCCATCAACCTGCACCTTAGTAGTGCACACCCTTCTTTGCACTTGCAGTCCTTCGGGTCATGCAACCACCTCCAGGGCATATTACTTAGTTAAGTAGAAATTTTCTCAGAGTCTTGTGGCTCCAGGAGGTCTTGTTATGCTCCAGGGTCTCCAATTACCATTTAGGCCCTCATATCAAACCCTAGTAGCCTCCAATTTCCAGGCTCACATCCCCCATTAGCCCGCCCCCAAGTAGCGCACACCATTCTTTGTATCTACAGTCCCTCAGGATGTGCCACCACTCCCAGGGAATCCAACTCAATCAAATAGGGATGTTCTCAACACCAGGTAGTAGGGTCTAGGAGTTCCTACTACCATCTTATGTATCCAAATCTAACTAACTACCTCATAATACACTCATATTTTTTTTTATGTGTATGTCTTTATCTATAACACTTGACACTTACTAAAGTCACTTAATAGAATTTAATTATATCGATTTTCTCTTTTAATGATTATTAAGTCATATCAACCCCTTTTTTTAATAAGTATTAGCCCCCCATAATCTTTTCTCTTGGCTCAGTTTGCAATTGTAATGTGTTTATTAACATGCATAAGATAACATATTTACAACACCATGATTTATAGCCCTAAATCATATAAAACACTTATACCCATGGTCATACTAGCCCAAAAAGTTAAGAATACATATGCACATGGGTACACCAACTCCAAAAGAAAATATTGGCTCACCATCCTAGTTAATATGTCCTCGCTCACTAGCTTAAGTTTCACATGTGCATGTTATTTAAAATCCAAGGGTCAAGTAGGGGTGTTACATTCCCCTCCCCCTTATTTATGCATTTTCCTATGTACATTATATATATATATATATCTATACAAAAATATTATCAAAAAAGATGAGGGTACTCTTCCATCATTGCATTTTCGTGTTCCCATGTGGCATCTTTAGGACCAAAATGGGTTCATTGCACCTTTACCAAGGTGATGCCTTGATTCTAGAGCACCTTGACCTTATCATCCAAAATTCACACTGGTTGGACTTAAAATCATCTATTGAGTTCCAACTACATAATATTCTGATTAATTACATGGTTAGCATCATGAACATACTTTTTGAGTAATGAAATATGAAACACGTTATGAATGTGCATGGATTCTAGCAATGTAATCATATATGCAACCAAACCAATCTTCGCTAGGATCTCAAACGGTCCACAATATTTGGTTGCCAACATTGCGCAACTAGCCAACTTTAATGAACTTTTATTTGGCCTAAATATTAATAAGACATGATTGCCAACTTTAAATTCCATGTTTTAATTTTTCTTATTAGCATAGTTTTTTTTTCCTATTATGGGAAATCTTCAAATTTTATTTAATTTTGAACACTTTCTCTTCCATTTCCCTAAGCAAGTTTGGACCAACAATGGCCCTATAAATTGGATTGTCCCAACTCACAAGTGTGTTACATTTTCTACCATACAAAGCCTAAAATGGGTTTACCTTCAAAGATGCTTATTACACATTATTACAAGAAAAATCCACCAATTCCAATTATTCTTCCCATTTCCATGGTTTTTCCATCACATGCATCCTTAATACATGCTCAATAAGTTGGTTTACTCTTTCTATTTTTGCATCTAACTTCGGATGGTATGTTGTGCTAAAATAGAAATTAGTTACAAATCCCTTGAACAAACATGTCCAAAAGTTAGATATAAATTTGGGATCCATGTCTAAAATAATTGCTTTGGGCGCACCATGTAGCCTAGCAATTTCCCTCATGTAAATCTCATCAAGATTGGTTTCTTTTTGTGTTGAATATATTGGAATAAAGTGAGAAACCTTGGTAAGTTTATCCACCACAACCATGATGGAATCATGTTTCCCTATATTTATTGGAAAAATTGTAATGAAATCAATAGAAATAATTTCCCATTTTCTCTTAGGAACGAGTATTAGTTGTAGCAATCCAGTTTGGTGTCTATGTTCAATTTTAACTTTTTGACATTCCAAACACTTAGATATATAATTAGCCACTTATTTCTTCATACTTGGCTAAAATTATTGTTTATTGATTAGTGATATTGTATTTTGATACCCTATATACCCAACATAAGTTACTCTATGCATCTCATTTAAATATAAATTTCTCATCCCCTAGAAATTTGGCACATAAATTCTACATTTTTACAAAATAATGCCATATTTTCCTATTTCGTAATCCATGTATTTTGGCTGCAAACTACCTTGTTGTAGGTTGGTTTTTATTTCCATGCACTGCTAATATGAATTTCCTTCCTCAAAAATTATGGTTTCTAAATTAGATTTACATACGCTTATGGTTGTACCATGCATGGCATGTGCCTTCTTGCTAAGTGCATTAGCCACTTTATTTTCTTTACCCTCTATACGCTTAATTTCAAAGTCATAATCAACCAAAAAATCCATCCATTTAATTTACTTGGCATTGAAATTTGGTTTTCCAAATAAATATTTCAACCCATTGTGGTTAGTTCCCAATTCAAACCCTTTCCCATGAGGTAGTGTCTCCACATTTTCAAGGAATGTACTAACAACTCCAAATAATGTGGCGTAGTTCTTTTCATGCTCTTTTAGTTTTCTAGATTCATAACATATCACATGCCCATTTTACATGAAAACTCCTCCAAGTACTTCTTTACCTGAATTTATGCACACAAGGAAGTATGCATTCAGATCAATTATCTTCAATATAGTGCACTTGTTAACGACCTTTTTAAATGTTGAAAGGCCTATTCACATTTATGGGACCATTCAAATTTCACACCTTTATTTTTTAAGGGTGTAATAGGATAAGTTATTTTTTATAATCCCTCAATAAATAGTAGTCTGCTAAACTCATAAAATATATCACCTATGTCACATTTTTGGGTGTTTCTACTCTTCAATTGCTTTAATATTATATAGTTCTATTGATATCCCTTCCTCTAAAATGATATGCCCCAAACAATGAATTTGTATTGATAAAATTAGCACTTACTCAGCTTGGCATATACTTGATTCTTTATAAGTACCTATAAAACCGTCTTCAAGTGTTTTTTATGTTCTTCCTCATAATTAGAATACACTAGGATGTCATCTAGGAATACAATAACAAACTTGTCCAAATAATTCTAGAAATTCCATTCATGAGACACATGAAAACACCTGGCGCATTAGATAGCCCAAATGCAACTACTACAAACTCATAATTCAATATCGACTTCAAAATATTTTCTTACTCGTGTCCCCTTCCTTAATCATTAACTAATGATATCCTAACCTCATGGTGATTTTCGAAAACACCTTAGCTTACCTCAGCTACTCAAACAAGTCATCTATTCTTTGCAAGGGGTATTTATTCTTCACTGTGACTCTATTTGTAAACATTAAATTGATATATAGTATTGATGTACCATCATTATTTTTAACAAATAGAACCAAGGAACCTCAAGTTGACACACTTGGGCGTATGTACCCTTTCTTTAAGATATCTTCTAGTTACATTTAATTATTTAAGTTCTAGTGTGCTCATCTTGTGATGTTGATAGTCCCACTTGTCCCTGAATTCTTAGCACCTGAGTGCTAATAAAAAAAATCCATAGGACCAATGTTATGAGCAAGGGCTTAATACCAAAGGTGCTAGACTTTTCTACTCCCCACAATCATGAGATGTCTCTTATTTTAACTTAAGGAGGTGAATAAAACCAACATGGTGATGGTGGTAACAAACCTCAATTGCCATGAAATATTGTGTTTGTCTACCCTAGTTGTTTATAGAACCACCTATTGCTTTATTCCACTCAAAATATTTAGTTACTTCAATAATAGAACAACAAAAATGAAAAAAATACAACTAACATGAAAGGTTTTTCTATTGGAATTGTTAACTAATTGGACTACATCGTTGTTGTCTCCACTCTTCAACCTTTGGTGCTTTCCCAATAGGGTGGTGGTGGTACACTAAACTGAAATAGTCATGAAATGTTTTGTCTATCAGGCTCATTAGTTGATGGAAGCACCCAGGTCTTATCAAATCACTTTGTGCAAAATATTTCACCAAACTCCCACTAACCTATGATGGTCGATGCCCGAGAGACAAGAAAATATTCATCAGTTGATGCGACCACCAAATGTTTGCTGGATGAGAGTGGTAATAGTTCATTAGAACCAATGCTTCATTAAATTTGATAGTTAATGGCCAATAGATAGAAAAGGGATGACGGGAATGACTACCATCATTGTCAACTCATGGAAGGTTTGGAAATGTTGAAATTGGTTAAGTGTTTACTCGTTGAGTCTTCCCACTGTGACTCAAACCTTGTCATTTTTATTTCTTCTGGTTAACCCGTATATGAATCCAATCTAGTTGTTTGGCACAACCTCATGTGTACACAAATATATTGACACCATGAGGAAATCATATGTTAACAGTATTTTTGAAATGGAAAGAAATTAATAGTTTATACATAGTTATGCACAAATTTCCTCTATAAAACAAAATCAATCTCTCATTATGCATCTCTCTCCCTCTAATATTATATTTTAATCACTAAATTACATATGAAACTCTCTTCCATAGAGTTGTCATACAATTCAATAAAATCATTTTGTTCCTAATTTTTCTAACAAATCCCTAAATTTAATTATGTCGTAAGGCGTTCTTATTTGAAAACAACTTCCCTAGCTACCAATGTGTCTATGTCTGAGCCATTGGATCAAATGTTAGACGATTGAAATGTTTTAGGCCATTAGATCCACAAGTAAATAGTTCTATATATATTTTTTATAATGTTAGTTTTTTTTTTTCTTTTTAATAAGTTAGATTGATTTTAGGTGTATAATAGAAATGTTGTAGGTGTCATCTTTAACATTTTGACTATGTCAAATAACACAAGAATAAAAATAAAAGTAAATTAAAAAAAAGATTGACATAATGTAATGAACATTTTAACTAGGTCAAAATACAATAAAAAACAAAATAATAAAACAAAATAATAATAAACTATAGAAACAGCCCATGGTATTGACCTTATTTGAAAACAACTTATTGACCTTATTTGAAAACAACTTCCCTAGCTGCCAATGTGTCCATGTCTCAACCATTAGATCAAATGTTAGACGATTGAAATGTTTTAGGCCATTACATCCACAAGTAAATAGTTTTATATATAAATTTTTTATAATGTTAGTTTTTTTTTCTTTTGAATAAGTTAGATTGATTTTAGGTGTGTAATAGAAATGTTGTAATGTCATGTTTAACATTTTGACTATGTCAAATTACACAAAAATAAAAATTAAATTAAATTAAATAAAAAAGATTGACATAATGTAATGAACATTTTAACTAGGTCAAAATACAATAAAAACAAAAATAAAATAATAAAATAATAATAAACTATAAAAACAGCCCATGGTATTGACCCATGGTATTCATGTGGAATGTAGTTTATTAAGTTATTTCACGGGACATGATTTATCTTGAGCAATAATGATGAATGTTCATAATTATCATTTCTTAAATAGCACTAAATTTACCTTTAATTACTAAATTGTAATAGTTTCTAACTACATAACAGTTTGTAACTACATACATACTCTTTCCCACTTTTTTTTAATGAATATCGAATTTCTTCTATTACAAAAAAACTATATACATATCTTTAATTTCCCTAATTGTAGCTAAAAAATATTACATGTTTTTTAATTTATAATCATAAAAAAATTTCATATTATATGATGTCAAACTTACTCAATTTTTTATTCTGAAATTTTAAACAAAGTTTTTCACTACATAGTTTTAGCTTTTATAAAAAAAATTATTTTTCAATTCAAACAAAACTTACAAAAGAAGAAACCCACTCAGTCCTTGTAGATTATAGTTTTACAAAATTGGCACTATGTGATTAACAATAGAGTAAGTTGACATAATCCTAAGGGGTTCTTTTACAAGTTTTATCATAACCTTTCCCTTCATCCAATATATATTGCAGAGTTTTTTGAAAAGAGAGTGTATTCTATTTTATAACCTGGTCCACAATCAAAGAAAATGGCTAGGGATTTCACAAAGTATTAGTTTGTAACCTTATCCATAATGAAATAAAATGGCCATGGATGTCACAAGTTATCATTCACACAGTGATCTATTGACGTTCTCAGTTGAAATGGATCCTATTAGATGCATGGTGGCCAGAGACACTAACAATTCAAAAAAGATATCTGTTATGACATCCATATTCTCTACAAACCATCCAAATTTCCCATCTTATACAAAAATTTCTAACAATAACCGCTCAATTTACTCTCCAATTTTTGAAACCCCCACCCATGTTGGGGAGATCAAAGTGTAAAATTGAATGTTCATGTGGTTTTTTAAAAGTGTTCATAAACAAAACACACAATGAGAAAGTCAATAGTGTGGTATAATAACTGATTTTTTAATCATTGTGACAAACAAAACATCACGTTATCTCACAAAATATATCTAATCCTATAAGGATCTGAGGTGATAGAAATGTTTTGAATCATGATAACTAGGTGACAACCAAAAATAAGTTTTAGCCACAGGAAAAAAATCACAACAACTCACAGAATATATCCAAGGTTGCAATGAACCCCATACATAGTGATGGACATCATGGAAATTTTAGTGAACATAGAACACCACCCTAAAGAAAAAAAAATCACAACAACTCACAGAATATATCCAAGGTTGCAATGAACCCCATACATAGTGATGGACATCATGGGAATTTTAGTGAACATAGAACACCACCCTAAAAATTCTATACTCTTGATCAATTTAGAATAACCTAAGAAGTCTATATTGGATGCTGAGGTGGGTGGTACAATAATTGAGGATGCTTCTTAAAGGGTAATGGAATTTATATACTCTATCCTTCCACCAAAGTTATAAAAAATGAGACTTGTAGATTATAGTTTAACAAAATTGACACTATATGATTAAGAATAAGTTACAAACATTAGGTATTTTAAAAGGTATTTTAAAAGTAATAAGAGGAAGGTACACGAGGGCCATGGTAATTAATGTGATTCTTTGAACTATTTTTATTTAAAATAGTAATTTTTATTTGTATTTTTTTTAAAAGATATTGTTAAATGTGTTGTAATATTTTTATTTAAAATAGTAATTTATATTGGTATTTTTAAAAATGAATATTTCTAATGTTTAATTGAGTAAGATGTATTAAATTAATATTCTAATTTTTAAGATATTTATTTAAAAAATTCAAAGTATGGTGAGTTTTGTTTTAATAAGCTTTGAGTCTAGATGTGTAGAGAATGAATCTATCTCAATTCCCAAACAATATTCTCATGTCCCAAACAAGATGCTTCTTTCTCTTCTTATTCTAGCTTGCACCTTGCTACTCCTCTCCTCTTCCCTGCACACATTTAAATATGAGGCACAAGGTAGTTGTTGCATATAGGAACATTTAGATATGATACTCTATTGTAATTTTATCTACAAATGTGAGGGAAAGTGTGCTCTAAATGTTGACAATATCATGGTTAATGTAGTATAAGCTACATGCAAATTGACAGTCTTGTATACAATATCAATAAATCTATGCCCAATATCCAACACCATAGAGCAATACATGTTCACCAATTCAACAATTTCCTATGCCCAATATCCAACACCATAGAGAAAGACATGTTCACCAATTGAACAGTTGCTTCCAAATCTCTCTCCGTCCTAGAGTTGTTTTCTCAGTAAACTTGTTTTTACTGCTCTTGAACATCTGAAAGCCATCATTTTTTCATATAGGAGCATTTGGTTCTCATAAGAAAATTGTGATACTATCTATTATCCCTTTTTAGTTTTTGAATGATTCAATTAAGATTAACGTTTGTATGTTGTCATGAGGAGATTTTTTATTTTTCATGTCAATTACCTTTTATAACTCTAGGAGGTTCTTAATATTGCCTTTGCTTTTAATAAATGGAACTCAATTATATATTTGAAAATATGATTAGGTAAGAGAATTTTAGGATTATAATTTTTTTTTCCAAGTTGACAATGTGAATGTTTATTTACCTAAAGTTTTCTCCCATGTTCATTAACTCCCCATGGGGTTTGAAGATAATAGGTAATGGAAATTCAACCACATATAAAACAAATCATTTATACATAAAAAATCATCTCTATATATTATAGTAATTCTAGCTTGAGCAATCTTTCAATTTGGCATTCAATTATTTATTAATAAAGTTGTTTTATTTAGTAGGGAGTACAATAATTTTGTAATCAAATAATAGGAGAAAACATATTCACGATATAATTTATTTGAATAAATAGATGTGTGTAAAATATTTTAATAAGAAACTATATTTGCAATTATAAAATATAAAACTATAACTTAAAATTGTGAAATCACTTTGTATTTTTTGTTTATTATGTATATAGAGAAAGAATAAACCAAGTTTGGAGTTAAGAAAATAAACCATAACATAAAGAACAATATCTCCTTCAGAAAATGTCTCCATATTAAAAATACATTCACTTTCTTGTATACCAAGACTATTGTTATTCATGTAAATGAACTTGGACTAAACTCTATTTTTGTTAATAAAAATTCTCTTTATTTACATCTATGCTAGATAGATTGTACTTGAATGTATTTAAAATATATTATTTGAGTTACATGGTCATTTCATTCTTGTTTCACATGATGATTAATCACCAAAGGATTTTCACCCACAATTTCATATTTCAATATCTATAATAATTTTTTTATATATGTGAACATACTATGTTGGTATATATATATATATATATATATATATATATATATATATATATATGTTTTCACCCACAATTTCCTATTTCAATATCTATAACAAAATTTTCGAGTTGACAACTCTTATCATCAATATCTTTGAAACCTCCACGACCTGCTTCCATGGAAGCAAAAATTTCCTTTCATTCATTCACAATGGCTCTTTCTATGCAACAACTTATTTCTTCTAGGCTACTCTTTCCTATGCTATTGCCTTATGGTGTTTCTTTTGCAACATGTGGTGCAATTGCTAGTATATTTCCCTACTACATAGAAATTTGATATCATCCCTTCTAACTACATAGATTCCTTCTAGACTATATCTTGGAAAATATGAAAAATTAAATGGCTTAGGGAACCTAACTTCCCTTGGTAAAAAAATTAGGGAACCAACTCCCTTAGTATATGAGTTTTGACCCAAGAGGTCAAAAATGGTCTTGCTTGTAGATGCTCTTGCATCAGACTCCTAGGGAAGAAAACAATTGTTCATTAGCTTCTCAACACTTGTGCCATACTTGGTAATATATGTTGCTTACATCCAAGTAGAATCTTATGTTGGTTGTTGTTTACATTTAACCAAATACTGAATATATTCTTCACCTCTATTTTTATTGACTACTTTCTATCCAAATATTGCTTTAATTTATTTCTAAGTTTCTTTTGGGATTTGCTTCTTCCACTTTATGGTTTGATATTGTTCACTTATAGGTGCATATGTTGTAAAATTGTCTAATTCCTTGAATAATTATAAGTATACGACATTAAAAATTAGCGATATTTGAATTTCCTTAGGAAGTTCCAATTCATAAGCATTGAAAGAAAAAATTTCAAAAATTTACATGGACCAATTTTATTAAGTTTAAGGCCTTTTTATGTCCCTATAGGAAACCTCTTGTTTCTCAAGTATGGCTTTACCAGGTCACCAAATTAAAGGTCTATTTGTATTTTTTTATGTCTTCTCTTTATTTTTACTTGTTTCTTTTCTCCTTCAATTATTGCTTGACTCTTTCTTACAACTCCTACATACTCACCACAAAATCTTCACCACCTACACTTTTGAGCTCTGGATTTACCAATTTCCTTAGTTGATACACTCCCATAGGGTCCATATCATACAATGAAATGGGATCATCTATGTACTTCTATTATGTGAGTCATTGTAAGAAAACTTATCTTGAGCAAGTATCTGATCTCATTGATTGGGATATTCATGCACCTAAATCCTCAAAATGTTTCCTAAACTTCTATTCACCACATTTTTATGTCCATTTGTTTGTGGGTGATAAGTTGAACCAAATCTAAAATTAGTACCTAGTTTCTTGCATGATATTCTAAAAATGTGGCCTACAAATCTCATATTCCTATCTCATACAATTCTTCTATGCAACCCATGAAATCTTACAATTTTTTTTTTTTTTAAAATATTTGCAACACTTGTTGCATCAATTGTTCTTATACAAGAACCAAAATGTTCCATCTTAGAAAACCTATCTACAAAAAAAAAAATAGAATCATTACCTCTCTATGTTCGAGGCAATCCCAAAACAAAATCCATGCTAATAGAATCCAAATTCCTGCTAGGGATTGGTAATAGCTCGTATAATCTTATTATGGCTTCTTTACTTTCCCTACTCACATACTTTGCATCTTTCCACAAACATTTTTACATCAACTCTCATACCTAGCTAAAAATAAAAATAATTTAATACAACAAAGTTTTTATCAACTCCAAATTTTCCTCCTAATCCTCCATTGTGCTTTACTTTTATTAAGTTTCCCCTCATGGAACATTTGGGTATGCAAAGCTTATTGTCCTTGAAAATCAAACCTTCCTTAATCATATAACTTGACCATTGAGATGTCTTCATGCTCAACATTTTTTCACAAGATGCATATGCTTCTTTGAAGTCTGCATCACTCTTATACATTTCCTTGAGTTCATTAAATCCCAAGACATTGATTTGAAACTCTTGTAGAATTAAGCTAATTCTACTTAAATTATCAGCTACTTTGTTTGATGACCCACTAGTATATCTGATTACAAAATTAATTTTTTCACAAATTGCACCCATTTGGCATATATTTGATTCAAATTTGGTTGGTTTCTTCTTAATTGCAAAGCGTAATTATCGATAAATAAAATAAATTATTTGGCATGATGTAATACCTCCACTTTTTCAAATCTTGAACAATAACATAAAAATTGTTGTCATAAAAAATTTATTTTTTCTTTGCTTCATTTAGCTTTTCACTTAACTAAGCAAATAAATTTCTTTCTTGAGTAAAAATAGATCCAATGGAAGCTCCACTTGCATAGGTTTCAACCTAAAAATATTTACTAAAATCTGGTAGGGCTAACACCACTTATAGAGATATTTTGCTTCAACAATTTAAAATTCTATCAACTTCTTTATTCCATATAAAAGGTTGTTTAATTTCATTAATAGTTTCTATAATGGGAGAAAAAATACTGCTAAAGTTCTTAATAAATTTTCTATAGAAGCTTCCAAGACCATGGAAGCTTCTTACCTCAAACATCTTCCTTGGAATAGGTCAATTAATAATTTCCTTCACTTTGTCTTGATCCATCTTCAACCCATCCTCAAAAATTATAAAGCCCAAATATATTATTTATTTCTTCATAAAGCTACATTTCTTTATATTTATTAACAATTTCTCTTGCTACATGGTACTCAAAATTATATTGAGATGCCTTAATTGTTCTTCTATTGTCTATATATACACCAAATATCATCTAGATACACTAACAAATTTGGAAATGAACTCCTTCAAAACTTCATTAATTAGCCTCATAAAGGTACGCAAGGCATGAGTGAGACCAAAAAAAATCACTAACCATTCATATAGTCCATGATTTTTTTTAAAGGCTATCTTCCACTCACCCACTTATCTAATTCTTTTTTGGTGGTATCCACTTTTTAGATTAATTTTAGAAAAGTATTTAGCACCACTTAGACAATAAATTAAGTCATCAATGCAAGGAATTTGAAATCTATAATTGATTGTAATCTTGTTGATGGCCCTTTAATCATTGCACATCCTCCACCCACCATCCTTCTTTTGATTAAGCATTTTTGGTACAACAAAGGGGCTCAAACCTTATTTGATAAGACCTTTGTCCAATAGCTCCTATACTTTCCTATTTAATTCCTCATTTTCCTATTGGATTCATACTATATGCTACTTTGTTTGGAAAACTTGATCCTAGGATTAGTCAATGTGATGTCTAACACTTCTAATAAGGTTTAAACTATTTAGTAATTTATCAACAAATATATCAACGAAATCCTATAATGTACTTCTAATTTCTCCAAGTAAATAATTTATATTTATGCTTGTAAGGATTACTTTAGCCTTCCCAGTCAAAGAAAAATGTACCTCCTTTTTCTTAACCTCTTACAACAGTTCTTTCCCAGTCATTTGTAATACACTTGGACCAACTTCCTCTTTGGCTCCTCCATCTAGAAAGGGCAATGCTAGTCCTTATAATACTAGTGTATCCCCTTATTATTATTGTTAGTGTAGCCCATTTATTGTTATTATTGTGCCCATGTAGTTCCCATATTGTTATTATTGTGCCCCATAGAAGCCCACTATTGTTATTGTTGTGCCCTTACACTGTTATTGTTATGTCGGCTAGGATTATATTATGACCCCTTGGATTTCTATATATAGAAAGGATGTTTTTTCATTTGTATCATCCAAGAATTGTTCATTTATGTAATGTAAAGGAGGTTTCCTCCTCAAAGAGGTTGATTTCTAAGTCGCTAATCTATATTTTCTTCTATTTTGTGAGCTATTTTGATAACATTTGGTATCAGAGCTTTGAATTCTAGGGTTTTGCTACTGCTAACAGGCTATCGTGGAATTTTTTCTATAACTTTTTTTACGAAGGTTTAGAAGCTAAAAAAATGCATTTTAGTTGAAATCCTTAGGAAATTCATGTAAAAAATTCAGATCTTGGTTCGCTATATTTTCGGAGATATGATCTGAGGAAGTGAAGGCTTTTGCAAGCTCCATAATTTCATCTCAAACAGGTGGCTGAGGTACAATTGTCATAACTTTAATTTTCGACATTGGATTGGAGTTCTATAAAAAATGACCAAAAATGCACAGACTTTGGTTTCTTGTGTATCGATTTCAGAGCCGAAGGTCAAAACAGTGACATGTGGCATGTCGTAAAATTTCGCTCTACTGAACCATCCCATAATTAGGTCAGTGTGGGAGATTGGGCATAACTTTATCTTCAAGGATCCAAATTAGGTCTAACCTGTGGAATTGGAAAGAAGACGTAGAGGGCTACAACAAGACCAAATTTCATATTTTTTTGATCTAAAATTACATTGATACATCAATTTCAATATCAAGCTCCTCAAAAGTAAGAAAAATTTGTGTATTTTTTTTTAAATTGCATAACTCTTGTTTGAAAAAATAGTTTGAAGTGATTCCAAGGGCATATTGAAGCATAGATATCAATATTTGGTTCTAAAATTTCCCCCAAAAATAATTCCACACCCATTAAGCCCTTGAAGGCTCTACTATGACTCATGAAGATGAAGAAGTGCAACATGATATATCAAATTTATGAGACCAAGTGCAACAAAATTCTCTCTCGCAAAGAGTAACAAAAAATTAAATGGAAGCTAAGATGGATGGTTTGAAGAAAGACATGAAAGGTGTGGAATCTAAGATGGATGGTTTGAAGAATGGTGTGGAATCTAAGATGGATGGTTTGATGAATGGCGTGGAAGTTGTTATCACCCAAAAAATTCAAACATCATTTTGACAAGGTTAAATAGGTTCATGGGTCAAAATAGGGTTGTAGGATTCATTTTTAAGTTTGTTCAAGGGAAATGTTAAATTTTTATGGTAGTTTACCCTAATTTCTAAACCCACTCATGTTCAAACTCCTTCATGTCACATCATTCATCATTTTCTGACTTATTTCATTTTCCAAAGTTTTTGTACCGAAACTGCCAAATTAGCCAAGAAACCACAGTTTTGTAGCGCAATGCACTGCAAGAAGTCACTTTTCGCTACAAAACTGCTAATAGTTTCGTATCGAAAATAGTCAAATTAACTCTAAAAGCGCTACGAAAGCGCAGTTTCCTATTTGTCTTGTCAGTCTAGTTGTTAGGTGTCAGAAATCATTTGGAAAAGGATAAGTTAGATTCTTTCAAGTCATGGAGGGATAAAATCAAGATGCATGCAATCATCATGGTCAGTTTAGGTAATGTAGAAGTCATCATTGATTCATGAGAATACATTTAAACTTCAAATCCTTTCCTAATTTAGTCATTCTCAATTATTTTTCCTCCTTGCGTAATATTTCATCTCTGGAGAGCTATTGTACTAAGCCAAAGTTGGGGCTAGTTTCTTCAAAGGTTTCCTTTGAACATCATCAAGCGAGTCTCAAAACTCATCAAGCGAGGCTGAACATCATCAAGCAAGGTTGAGAAATTCTTAAAGAAACTATGGCAAAGAAAAGAAAAATACACAAGGGTGGAAAATGTCTGAAATATGAACCTGCAGACATGAAAGTGATCAATGAATATCCAACAGTAATGGAAGCCTTCAGAAGAGCAGGTTGCCTACAGTTTTGTGAGAAATTGCAGGGTTGTCATACATAGGTATCCAAGGGATTTTCTTTGAATTTCAGTGGAACAACCACTAAAGTGGGAATGCTCAATTTGTCCATCACACTAGAGGTTATTTATGTTGCTATAGAGATTCCAAGAGGTTGAGAAAACTGGTTCAAAGGTTTCAAGTTTAACATGGAGCAGTGCAAATAATTCATGAAGCCTAAGCACACTGAGATGGATCTCACCAATGTTGTTCCAAGAAGCTGCATTAAAGACAACTATTCAAAATTGTTTCTCGTCATCCAAAAGTACTTTACCAATGAAGGTAGATATCACAAATTCTACTCATACCATTTCAAATTACTTCCGCCCTTCACTGGTAAGATTTCCCTTGACTTACCTTTCTATTTTCATAGAAGTCCATCAAATATGGCTGATAAGGTTCAAGCAAAGTCTGAGGGGAGTGAGACATCATTATTTCATCATGGCTTAATGAAATTATTGGCTTTAGATGAACTTCAAAGGTTAGGCATATATTGTTCCTCATTCTTATTTGTCAGTGGTTTTGAGTTGGATGCTCTAACTCCTTCAAAAACTCCTAAACCTAGGAAAATTCCATCGCCACTAGCAGTAGAACAGAGCCAACCATTGCTTGCAAAACCAAATGAAACTGCAAGAGCATAACCAAGGAAGAAAACTATGAAGGAGCCAGAGAAAATGTAGAGTCTTGACACACCAAATGTCCCACCCACAAAACAGAAGTCAAAGGTGGTCAAACCTACAAAACAAAAACAAAATTTTAGCAGACAAGGGACTAAAAGGATGACTAGAAGCCAAACAATGGTTTTGGAAGAGAAGACAATGGTTGTAGAAGACAAAGCAGAAGCTAAGGGAAATCTAGAGGATATTTTACATGCCATTGACATAGAGGAAACACCTATCATCCAAGATGAATTCATAGAGAAAGGTGGGCAGAAGTTAAAGAAGGCTAAATCTGCAAAGAAATTAGAGTTTGAGGGAGAAGACGTAGGTTTCATGTTCCAAGAAAGAAAGCCTATGACAAGGCATGCTAGGAAATTAATAGAGATCAGAAAAGAAGTTCGAACACCTACTAAGAAAGCTCAACTACTTCAAGAGATTATTGACCTCTCATCACCCACAGTAAAGGATACATTCAGCAAATCAAAAAGGGGAAATAGAAGGTGATAGAAAAAACAGAGTTGCATCTCCTTGAAGAGAAATTGAAATTGGCCAATCAGGAAATTGTTGTCATGAAAAAATAAGCTAGGAAACACAGTGTTGAGAAAATTCAATTTGAAAAGATGAAGGAATTTTGGGAAGAACATGTTGACATTGTTTCTAAAACTTTAGAAAATACACAACATCTTATCAAGTGGACAATTCCAACAAGGATAGAAGCCAAGAATGTCAGAAACGTGAACACTCATCTGAAAGCCACCAATAGAAGACTTAAAGACTTGGTTAAGGACCTTCAAGAACAACTTGTACTAATTCATGAAGAATTAGAGAAAAAAGTGCTTAAAATGATCGTGATTGAAGAACCAATATCCCAACCAATTGTAAATGAGGAAGAAATTCCTCAAGGAGCATAAGGTGAGTTGGTTTATAGTTGATGGAGGCTAATGACATGTTAGATACAAGTTTTTGGCACTTATAGGTTTCATATTTCAAAATTATACAAAAAAAAATCTGCATTTTTAGCACTTTTCAGCAGTTTCGTAGCACCTTTGGGCTTGAAGGGCAGCAAAGCAGTACGAAACTACTGTAGCTGCTCTTTTGAATTTTTGACCAGTTTTGAATGCTATTAAGAGGTAAAATTGGTATGAGGGATGTTTTTTATGATGATTAACCTTATGCAAAAGGAAAGAGTCAAGAATCTTGAGGTTAAAGGCATGTTTTGTAGTGCTACGAAACTGCCTTACTTTCATAGCACACTGTATTTCATCCTTTTCAGTAGATTTTGGAGTATTTTTGGACATCTTGAGATTATGGAAGGGTTAAAGGCAATAAATAGTTATTCAACACTCAAGGACCATGAATTGAAGATTAAATGACAGCCAAAGTATTCGAGGAAGAAGAAGACCATTTGCCTAAAAAACAGGGTCTTGTTTCCTAGTTATGAGGAGGTCAATTAAGTGGTCATAAAGGGATGAATCCTATCATCTCAATTCGACCATGTTAATGTATACTTTTCAAAGAATGTAATTTTTTTAGTAGATAAGGCTGTTAAAGATAATAATGAGTAGTTTGAGTCTTATTTGAAATAGGACTGTCAAGTAGGATATGTGTCTGCTTGTCATTAAAGTTGATGTTTTATGGTTATGCAAGGTGTCATTAGGAAAAAATTAGATGTATCTAGCCTGGAGGCAGATCATCTCATGATGTAAAAACTCTATTAAAGGCCATTGAGTCCAATTTGTCAAGGGTTGGAGATTTTTGGCAAAGTTGCAGCTTATTGTAAATTGACTGTTTCAGCAATACAGAGATTTGTTACTTGACCAACTTGAAATTCTGAAGGAGTTTTTAATGCTTACCTATTCTAGATGTACCTCTTATGTATCTCACTTGCAGTGGTTTTCATTTTTATTACTTGGAATTCATCCATGTGATGCTCTGACTTCCTTTATAAGTGAATTGACTGTGTATTTTTATGTTTTATGTGTGTATGTCCTACTACTAAAAAATCTGACCTGCCTCAACTTCCATGTCAAGTAAACTCACTGAATCACTAAAAGTTTTGACTCCATAAGCCCAATGTCTACATGCTGATATTATTTTCAACCTACATTCATCATAACCAGTTTATTTCCTAAATAGAGTTAGCCATCTATATCTTTATTCCATATCATTAACCCTTAAGAGAGCCCTCTCAGATTGAGGAGGCCAAGCCTCAATCAAAATATTGGTTTGAAACAGTTGCATGAGATTGCCTGATTAGGAGCCTATCAGAAGAAATTTTGTGATAATAGAAGCTAAGATCGATGGTATAGAATAAAAACTAAATGGAAACATGGAAGAGATGAAGAATGGTCTAAAAGAACACATGGAAAGTTTTAAGGAAGGTTTGACAAAGCTGCTACAAGAAATGATTCCTAATGGAGAAACTGTAGTAGTTGAAACTCATGATGAGAACAAAATAAATGTTAATCATGATATCATAGAATATAATTTTGGATTTAAGACCGACCATATTCCAAAGATCGATATGAGGAAGTTTGATGGCAAGGATCTGGTAACATGGATACTACAGATGGAGAAATATTTTGATATCCATAATGTTCAAAACACACAAAAGATACGCATTGCAACTTTATATTTAGAAAAAAATAAATGTGTATGGTATTGATGGCTTTTCTCTTGTAAAAAAATAGTCACTTGGTCAATTTTTACAGAGGGAATGATAGCACATTATGAGGATACAAAGAGAAACACCTTCTTTAGCCAATTGATAAATCTCAAACAAAAGGGTTCAATGGTGGAGCACATTGAGGACTTCCAAAAATTGAATATAAGGCTAACTGATATTCTAGAGGAACACGGGATTGATGTCTTCATAGGGAATTTAAAGGATAACATACAACATGAGGTTTTCCTTTGGGAACCTAATTCATTGGACAAGCCATTCAGGTTGGAAAGAAAAATTATTGTGACAAGGAAGCCTACCACTCACAACTATAAAGATGGAAGTGTTTCTACTCCTATACTTCCACAACCTACAAGGTTGATACCACAACACTTGGAAGAAAAAATATCAAAAGGGATTTGCTATAGTTGTGATATAAAATACACTGAAGGTCACAAGTGTGCTAAGAATAAATTATTTTACATAGATTGTGAAGAGTAGGAAGAAAAGGAACAAGAAACTTCAAAAGAAGAGGATATACACTAGGAACCAACCCTAGAGGAAGAAGAAATGCATCTAACCATATCTTGTAATGCATTGGCAGGAATTTATACTCCTCAAACTCTCAAGATAGAATGACATATCAAGAAGAAAAATGTTATAGTGTTGATTGATTCGAGTAGTACCCATAATTTTAGTCATTGTGAGGTAGCCAAGGAATTGAATTACTTCCTATACCCAGAACCAGAGTGTCAAGTGATGGTTGCAAATGGAGGAACTATAAATTTCTTTAGAAAATGCCATAATATCAAAATAACCATGGGGGAATATGTATTTAATACTCCAATGCTCTCCATCCCAATGGGTGGTGTTGATGTTGTACTAGGAGTATAATGGTTACAATATTTGGGGATGGTAACTTTTAATTTTCAAGAACATTTCTTGAATTTTTTTTGGAAGGAAATGAATTTGAATTACGAGTATCGCAAGGAAGCCAAGAAAGATAATCAGCTCTAATTTCATGAAAAAGCTTCTCAATAAAGAACAATGAAGCATAATAGCACAATTATGCTCACTACGGGTTCAAACATCAAAATCATCTATTTCTCCAGATCTCCAAAAAGTATTGGACAATCACTCCAAGATATTTGAGACTCCCAAAGGACTCGCACCTATTCATGATCACTATCATGCTATTCATTTGGTTCCAGGAATTTTTCCTCCAAATATTTGGCCTTATAGATATCCATATGCTCAAAAGAGTGAGATTGAACTTATGGTTGCAAAAATTATATAGTCTAGTATCATTCAACCTAGTCAAAGTTCTTTATTTTCTCCAATAGTATTGGTGCACAAGTATTATAGGGAGCTCAAAAATATTACTATTAAAGATAAACTTCCCATCTCTATCATTGATGAATTATTGGATGAACTATATGGAGCAATTTACTTCACCAAGTTGTATCTTCATTCTAGATATCATCAAATTAGAATGAATACTGAAGACATTCCGAAAAAAGCATTCAAAACTCATGAGGGTCATTATGAATTTGTGGTCATGCCTTTTGGCCTTACTAATGCACCTTCCACATTTCAAGTTTTGATGAATTCCATTTTCAAACCCTTCCTCAGAAAAATTGTGTTAATATTTTTTGATGATATACTAAGCTACAGCAAGTCTTGGAAGGATCATGTTCAACATGTTGACATGGTGCTCAAACTATTGTAGGAGAAACAATTATATGAAAAAACCTCCAAATTTGTATTTGGAGTACAGGAGGTGGAATATTTGGGTCATATTGTATCTCATGAGGGTGTTAAGGTAGACCCTAACAAAATTAAATCCATTAAGGAATGGAAAATACCTACAACCATAAAGCATCTTCAAGGATTTCTGGGGTTAACAGGGTATTATTGCAAGTTCGTTAAGAATTATGGGAGAATATCATCACCTTTAACATCATTACTGAATAAATATGCATTTTCTTGGAATCTATAAGCAACTAAGGCCTCTGAACATCTTAAAGAGGAAATGTGTCAATCATCAATATTATCTACACCATACTTCACGAAAACCTTTATTGTGGAATGTGATGCCTCAGAAAATGGAATTGATGTGGTTTTAATGCAAGAAGGAATACCCATTGCTTTTGAAAGTCGTCCAATCAAGGGAAAGTATTTATTGAAACCTATCTATGAGAAGGAAATGTTGGGAATACTACATGCACTAAAGTAATAGCGACCTTACCTAATGGGAATACACCTCAAGATAAAAAAATATCATGATAGTCTTAAATACTTTGTGGAAAAAATATTATCTTTAGAAGAGCAGCACAAATGGGTCACAAAGATGCTTGGCTATGACTTTGAAATCACCTACAAAAAAGGAAAGCAAAATGTTGTTGCAGATGCACTCTCAAGAAAGGATGAGGATGTGGAAGAATTTCTTTGTGCCATTTTTATTATCCAACCTAAGTGTATAATCAAAGCAAGGGATGAATGGAATAATGATGAAGAGGTATGGAAACTCATTCAAAAGTTGTAGCAAGATACCAGTACATCTGAAACATTTAGCTAGAAAAATGATTCATTATGGTACAAAGATCACTTATATCATTGTAATAATTCCCAACTCAAACAAAAGATTCTTTTGGAATTGGACACCTCTCCCTTAGGAGGGCACTCAGGATTTTTAAAAACTTACCATAGGGTCAAGAAGGAATTATTTTGGCATGGCCTTAAATCTGATATTCAAAAGTTTGTGGAAGAATTTTTGATTTTCCAACAAAATAAAGTTGAGACAATTAAGACCCCAAATTTGTTTTCATCCATTCCAAGTCAACGTTGGGTGGATGTTTCAATGTATTTTATCAAAGGTTTACCCAAGTCCGAAGGAAAGACTGTCATCATGGTGGTATTTGATATAATTACGAAGTATGCACATTTTTGTGCATTATCTCAATCCATTTAAAGCCAGTACAGTTGCTACTGCATTTATGGAAACAATTCAAAAGCTACATGGAAGCCAAAATATTATTGTAAGCGATAGAGATAGCATTTTTACATGAAATTTTTGGATGGAATTATTTTCTTGTTTGGGTACTCAATTAGCTCATAGCTCATCATATAATCCTCAGTCTAATTGGAAAGCTGAGATAGTGAACAAATGTTTGGAATGATATCTTCGTTTCTTTATATCTAATAAAGAGACACAATGGGCCAAGTGGTTACCTCTAGATGAATGGTGGTATAACACTTCCTTCCATACTGCAGCAAAAATGACCCCATTTATGGCACTTTATGGATATCATCCACCCTCCATCACATCATCTTTAAGAGAAAATTCTAAGGTTCAAGCAATGGAAGATCACATCGAGCATCAACAACAAGTTCTCCAACTATTAAAGGATAACCTCACCTTGGCAAAGAATTGAATGAAACAACAGGAAGATCAACATTGAAGTGAAAGAAGTTCTGATGTAGGCGGCTGGGTATTTTTACGACTACAACCATACAAACAAATGCACCTCAAGCAAACTAAGAAGGATAATAAATTATCACCAAATCATTATGGTCCTTACAAAGTATTGTAAAATATTGGTAATATGGTATACAAATTAGAGCTTCCTGCATCTTCCCGAGTGCACCCAGTTTTCCATGTTTCATGCTTAAAGAAGGTTATAAGTGACAAGCTCCCAATTCAAACAATATTTCCAGAACTTGACGAAGAAGGAAAAATCATATTAGAACCTAAAGCAGTCACAGAAACAAGAACTCGATAGTTATGAAATCGATCAATTCCAGAGTATCTCATCAAGTGGAACAACTTACTTGCTGAAAATTCGACATGGGAGGATGAGAATTTTATACAGAAGCATCCAGAATTACTCAAGCATTGAGAAAAGCCCTTGTCTGAAGGAGAGGGGCATACTAGGTCCCTATAATACTAGTGTATCCCCTTATTTTTATTGTTATTGTAGCCCCCTTATTGTTATTTTTGTGCCCATGTAATCACCATATTGTTATTATTGTGCCCCATAGAAGCCCACTATTGTTATTGTTGTGCCCTTACATTGTTATTGTTATGTCGTCCAGGATTATATTGTGACCCCTTGGAATCCTATATATAGAAAGGAGGTTTTGTCATTTGTATCATCCAAGAATTATTCATTTATTTAATGTAAATGAGGTTTCCCCCTCGAAGATGTTTATTTCTAAGTCGTTGACCTATTTTTTCTTCTATTTTTGTGATTTGGTTTCATAACAGGCAGCAAGCTATGTTTTTTACCACCTTTCTCAAGATTATATGTACTTATTCTACCATCATGGATAGCTTCCCTATAATATTGCCATGGTATTCCCAACAAAACATGGAAAACATCCATTGGCATCACATCACATACAAACTCATATTTATATTTCCCAATCTGAAATTATACTTTGCATTATTATTTAGCTAAAACCTAATTGCCTTTTTGCAACCATGATACATTTAAGGATTATGGTGTTAAATCCTTTTCAAAACTATCTTCTCTACCATTTCAGTGAAAAATAAATTGTATGTGCCACCATTATTACTTACAACTTTACAACACTTACCCTTATATTTGCACACATTCCTAAATATACTCCTCCTCTTAGCTAGTTCTCTAACATCCTTATATACATTGATCAACACTCTTTTCATCTAGAAAAGACTCCCCTAATTCTATAACTTCTTCAGATGTAGTTGGGTTTACATTCTCCTCCTTTGCTTCTACAACTTCAACACTTTTGGTGCATTTTCACTACATTCCCAATACATGTGTCCTAATTTCCCACATCTATAACATATAGCTTGATAATATCTACCTTTAACTCTACCTATATAAAACTATATCCTTCCTCTCAATGAACTTCCACTCTCTTCTCTTCGATATTTAAATCTCCCTCTAGTTTTCCTGTCCTTTGCCTCTTACAGTACTTCTCCATTTACTTATTTGACTTTAATTCATATAAATATTCTCTTTTTCCTTTAGTACAAATTGATAGGAATCCTCATTGGTTATTAAGGAAAAGGTGTCGATGTTATCATGGATCTCAAATCTCAAACTATTAGTGTATCTTGCAACTTTCTCAACATCCTCCTCTACATGACCAGCACTAATGTTCAATTTGTAAAAATACTCAATTTATTCTTTGAAAAACATATACTTTTGTATAAGATTCTATAACCACTTAAAACTAATTAGTTGATAATACTTGGGTAGGAACTTACCTTTAAATTTTTCCACCATTTTGTCACAATCTTTGATTTTGTACTTTCCTTTCCTCTTTCATTTTTCCTGTACTTCATCCAACCACAGAGCTACATGGCCTTTTAGTATGCTCATTGCATACTTCTCTCTTATCATCATAAACATCCTCCTAATAAAAGTACTTATCTAAACCATTGATTCAATCCATAAACTCATCAACATTTAGGTTACTTTCATACATTAACACCTCCATTTTTGGTCTAGCAGTCATCTTAACAATCATTTTCAACATTTTCTTTTCTATTGAATATTCTCCACTTCTTCCTCAACACAATATTGGTCCTCTAATTCACTAGAATCTCTTGTCTTAGCTCCTCTCCTCTTTGTAGTCTCCATGGCTACTAGTCTTTCCTAAAGATGTCTTACCTCTGTTTGCAAGGCTACATTCGCTATAGGCCTCCCTTGACCTACTCCTCATTGATCTGTCATTTTTCTTCTCTTGCTTTGTTACCAATATAATTCCATTAGTCCCACTTGTCCTTGAAAACCTATCACCTAAGTGCTAAGTAAAAACAATCCATAGGACGAACACTTTTTTATGACCGGGGGCTCAACATCAAAGGCATTGTGCCTATCGTCTCCCCACATCTACCAACTCTCTCCTTTTAAATCAAGGTAGTGAAAAAAACAAATGTGATGATGGAGGTAACAAACATCAATTTTGCATGAAATATTGTGTTTATCGGCCTTATTTGCTGATAAAAATTCCTAGTGCTTGTCACCACCCGCAAGCTTTCGTTTCTTCCCTAATTGGTTAGTGGTGGTGACAGAAATACAACTGACATGAAAGTTTATTTCTATCGGAATTAGTAACTAATAGGACCACCTTTCCATTATTGTTGCTCTTCAACCTTTTTCGCTTTCTATAATAATAGATAGAACTATATTAGACATGAAATGTTTTATTTATTAGTATCAGTATTTAATGGAATTGCATGAGGCTTATCGAATTGGGTTGTACAAAGGTATTTTTCCAAAATCCTGCTAATGTCCAATGATCGATGGTCAAGAGATGAGAAATTTTGATGGGGAAACTTTTTTAGTTGATGTGAACATCAAATGTTTGTCGAATCATATTGGAAATATTTCATTAGAACCAATCCTTCATTAAATTCGATGGTTGATGGTTGATAGACAAAAAATAGTTGATGGTAATGACTATTATCATTGTCAACTCACAAAAGGCAAGAAAAAGGTCGAAATTAGTGAAGTGTCTTCTTGTTGAGTCTTACCATTATGAATTGAACCTCGCCAATTTTTTCCCACTTGGTTGACCTAATAATGAAGTCGATCTAGTTGTTCAACACAACCCCACAGATACATTGGGATCTTTAGACACTAGGAGGCAAAAAAAAATTTAATATTATTTTTGAAATGGAAGGAAATTAATAGCTACAAATTTATACACAAATTTCCTCCATAAGACAGAATCAATCTCTAGTTCTCTATGTCTCTCCCTATAATCTTCTATTCTGATCACTCAATTACATATGAAAAATCTTTTCCATAATGTTCTTGTACAATTAAAAAAACTCAATTTGTTCCTAAATTTTCTAAAAAATCCATAAATTGGCTAGATTTACCTACTACATAAGAATTTGATAACATCGTTCTACTACATAGATTCCTTCTATATTTTTTTTTAACTGATTCGGTTGCTATTTTATATTCAAAAAAGGAGGGGGAAGATTTCCCTGTTACCTTCGAATGATGGAGAGGATAGCCATGGAGGGTTGAAGTGGAAAAATACCAAGCCTCCTTTGTGGTGACTATTACTACTATATTGCATAACATATTCTTGATATATTCTAACAAACTGCGATAGCATAAATGAAAATGTAAATGACATGATCATAAGAGAAATATGGAGGAGTGAGGATTAGTCTATGTTGATTGGCCGACCAGTTGAAGCATCGGTGATGTCTTGATTATCGCGCGGATTGGCAGTTGTAACATTGTTTGAGCTGGAACTAGGTGTTGAATGCTTGTCAATCATGTATCGCAGGATCTGCAAGGATTCTTCCATGTGAGCATAGCGGCTTGAGTCATATTTTAGCAGCTCTTGAAAGGATTGAGCTTGATGCTGAAGGAAGGCGATGTCCACTTGATTTTTATCTTTCATAATCTTTAACTGACCTCTTATCAACTCCATCTCAGCTTAGAGAACAGCAAAATGAAAGAAATTTTCATTTCTCATTAAGGCTAGAAGGAGCACAAATTGACTGTGAAGGGGAGAAAAAAGTGCTCTGATGGAGGCAGAAATGTTGTCGGAACCTCTAAACTGCTAAAGGATAGGCAAAGTAAGAGAGTCAGGATTGATGCAGGAACTGACAGAATGCAAAAGGGTGGGAGAAAGGCAAGAGGGTTGGTTGTAGGGATTCAGAAAATCAGAGTGGGAGTTACCAAAGGGATTCTCAGCGAATAAGCACCCAAGGAGGCAAGGCCCAAGAGGGTGATTTTGATGGACCACTGAATGTAGGGAGGGATGGAGATAAAAGAGCATGATGCAATCACCTTTGCAATTCTGTTGTATCATAGTGAAGAACGAGGCTAGATAAATAGAGGAGAAATGGGAAGCAGATGGATTGGGAGGAGAGGTAAGGTGAGATTCACGAAAGATAAGGTCATGAGAATGGTGATGTGGAGGATATGGAATTGACATACCTGCCTTGATAGGATCATGAAGGCACAGAGAATCGGGCAGGCATAGATTGCGTAGGAGAGAAGAATCATGGCAAGGGAGAACATGTTATGCCTTCTTGGAAAAAGAGTTGATCGGTTGGTCTTCTACAAGATTTGTTAGCCATGATATATTCTTTCTTATTGTTTTTCTAGAGAACATGAAAGAAGAAGACGTCTTCCATATATTTACTCAAAATGTGGCATTTATCAATAAGTCTTCTTAGATCTAACGGTTGGGGGTTTGCGTTGAATTTTTCATCATGTTTATGATAATTGCAGTCACCAAATATCATAACATTTTTCATTTAAGATTCTTGATGATTTGGAGACCTTTCAATAGAACGTAAGCCTCAGCTCTATTGTTTGAAAAATATCCAATACCTCATTCAAATGAATCCACAATGCATCCATGCCCGTCCATAGTGATATCTCCTGCCCCTACTATTCCTGGGTTAGCCTTTGAAGCACCATCGAAGAAGAATGCAGGCCTTTTGAGTCTGTCAAGCCACTAAATAAACTATTTTTCTTTAAGTCTAATCTTCCACTGATCCTTATGGGAATATTGGTTGATTGGAGTTTTGTTGTACATCAGAGGATTGTCAAGAGCTCTGCCAAGGAATATTCTTTCTTCAACCTGTAGATCATTGAGATTAAGATGGTTGTTCTTTTTGGAAATAATTGTCTCAATAGTGAGACTCCATGTCTTGTTATTGACTTTCCTTATGCAAGGTTTTTGATCTTGGAAGATAGCCTTGTTTATTATAAGCTAGATGTTCCACATTAATACATAGGGAAGGGTATCCCAGACTCTTTTGGCAACATTCTTATTCTTTTTTCCCCATGGATAACTCATTTTATAATTGGTTATCAAGTCTGAGATCAAGTTGATTGCACCTAAATCAATCTGAGAGGAATCTGTAAAAGAATTCCAACACTTATTGGAAAAGGGGCACCCAACAAAAAGGTGGAATGGCATCTCTTTAGCCTTGTGGCAAAGGGGGAATCTGAAACCACCATTGATGCCTCTTTTTTTAAAGTTTTCAGTAGTCAATATCTTCCCTTTGAGCAAGATCCAGATCAATATTTTTACCTTTGGTAGTGCTTCAGATTTCCAAATTTGTTTGCAGATGGACCAAAGAGGAGTGGAGAATTTCTCTTTGAGAAGGGACTCATTCCATATTTTAACAGTGTAGGAAGATCCAAAAGGATCCCATCTGAAGCTATCTTGTTTGCCTTTTGACAGAGGAGTTGTATTGTGGAGAATTCCTTTCAAATTTTCTTGATCAATTTCGAGGTGTGGCATGATTGGAAAGGTCCAGCCATTCCAGATGATGGCGTTCACTTCCCAAATGGAAATTTTCTCCAAAGTATTTATCCCTTGATTTCAGAGTTAATTTTGAATGTGCAGAATGCTTGAGTTGTTTAAGAGGGGTTTGCCCCATAATTTTATCCTCCCAGATATTTATGCTTCTTCCTCCCTGCGGAACTTTGGAGATGTTTTTGTTGATGAAATGAATGGTTTTTTTACAAAGAGCCCAGATTCAAGAGCAAGGTCTATTGGGAATAGCCTGATCTAGAAGGTTGTGTCTTGTAGTGGAGAGGTATTTTGACTCCAACACTTGCTTCCACCAAGTTTTTTGTCCTGTTATAAGGCGACATATTATTTCCCCCCTAGATGCAATATTCAACAACTTGGGAATGTGAATTGCAAAACCACCATTTTCATGATTTTGAGTAACCTGTCTCCATTTGACCAAATTGAATTTCTTCTTCTCATTTTTTCCACCTTGCCATAATAATTGTCATAAAATTGCTTCTATTTTGTGTTGAATGTTGATGGAAGCCTGAAGCAAGGAAAAATGATACATAGGCAAGGAAAAGAGGACAACTTTTAAGAGGATTATGTGCCCAGCCAAATTGAGCCAAGAGGACCCCCATTGCTAAACTTTATTTTTCATTTTCTCAATGGTGATATTCCAGACATTTTTCTTCAGTTGTCCTACACTGATTAGCATCCCAACATAGTTAAAATAAATCAAATTCCACTTGTAAGAGACCCAAAATATTTGAGCTATATTGTGGATGGTGTTGATTGTTGCATTCCACCCATAGATACATCTTTTATGGTAGTTTATCTGCCCTCCTGAATAATGCATAAATTTGTCAAGAAGCGATTTAAATTTCTGAGCTATAATGCTAGTGGCTCCACCCATCAAGAGGGTGTCATCATCAAACTGAGAATGATTCATATTCTTGACTCCATTGCTAAATTTGATACCTATGATTATCCCAACTCCGCGCTTATGATCCAAGGCCCTACTGAAAGACTTTTCCATGAGAATGAAGAGGAAGGGATATAAGGTGCAACCTTTCCTGAGGCCTCGGGAGCAATGAAAGTATTCCTGAGGTCTTCCATTGACTAAGGGAGAGATCCAAGGATTGGATTTATAGGCGTAGATGAGTGATATGAAGTCTGCTTCAAATCCCACTTTCTGAAGAACTGAGAGGAGGAAGGAGTGTCTCACTTTGTCAAACGCATTGGCTAAATTGAGTTTCAGAATAAATACTTTCTCATATCTCATCATGCTAGAGTGAATGGCTTCTTGGACCAAAATAATGGAGTTAGTGATTTGTCTTTGGGAGATCAAACCCCCTTGATTATCAAAGATGAGGTTCAGGAGGTGGGCTTTGAGACGGGTGGCTAGGATTTTGGTAATGATTTTATACAATGAGTTGCAAAGGGAAATAGGCCTGAATCTGGAGAAGGAGGAGGGGCAGTTCTCTTTGGGAATGAGAGCAAGGAATGTTGAGTTTTTGAATCCTCGATCTTATTTTTTCTTTGAACCCATAGGATCATTTTGGTGAGATCATTTTTTAATGACATCCCAGAAGGTCCGAAAAAAACTTATGGTGAAACCATCCAGGCCCGAAGACTTGTCAGGGTGGACAGTCCATATTGCAATAAGAATTTCATCCTCCTCGATTTCCTTGGTGAGAAAATAATTGATCTCATTCGTAATGAGATTGGGCATATGTGTCAATAAATCACTATAATCCTTCGGCTCTGCAGTTTCGGTTAGGAGATTTTTGTAATGGATATGTGTAGCTGATTTAATAGCCTCCTAATCTGTGTGCATCTTTCCTTCTTCATCTGTTATAACTGTGATATTGTTCCTTGACATTCTGATAGTGGCTTGTTAGTGGAAAAATGAGGTGTTTTTTTCCCTGGCCTACAACCAAAGATTTCTCGATTTGAGCCTCCATTTTTACTCTTCTTTTCTATTTTCTTTGTACAAGTTCCAATAAAGCTCTTTTTCCTATTCATGTTTATATTTTCTCGCTCCATGGGTGTCTATGTTTATTTTGATAGTTTCCATCATTCTCTTGGTGTCATTTCTGACTTTATTCAGTTCTCTATAGTGGAGTCTTTCCCACCCTTTGAGATAAATACGCACCAGCTTCAGCCTTGTCTCCTAGATGTGCATTGGGGAACCCTATACATGTTGTTTCCATGTGTTATTCATGGTTTTTCTAGCTTCTAAGATATCACTCCAAAGCATATTGAATTGAAAAGGGAGAGGCCCGAGGGAGGACTGATCGCCTAAGGTAAGGGAGACGGGGTAATGATCAAAGGTGGAACATGGAAGGATGGTAGAGATTGCAACAGAAAAAAGGGAAATGAGGGTAACAACAAATAGAAATTGGTCAAGCCTTTCCATTATGTTTCCAGCCCCGATTCTTTGATTTCTCCAGGTAAATTTTCAATTTTTAGGAGTGATGTCCACCAAGTCGTGATCTTGAATAATAGTTTCCAACTTCTCTCTTGAAGGATCAGGGTTAAATTTGCCTCCTCATTTTTCATTGCCATGCAGGATCAGATTTAGATCCCCTCCAATGATGACATTAAGATTTTCCTCACTGTCTATGTCAGCTTTCATGGTACTCCTGTAGACTTCTTTGTCTTTGTAATGGTTGGGGCCATATATATTTCAAATAGTTATCACAACATCCTCTTGCATGTTCTGAAGTTTGACTTTAATCCAGTAATGAGTCTTTACAACTACTTGTTGTTTCAAATTTTTTTCCATTCCTCCTGAGGCACCTTTGGATTCCACCATAGTGCCCGTTTAATTCTTCATTTTGCTTATGATATTCCCCATGTCTTTTTCTCCTATTTTGGTTTCTTGAAGGAGGACTATATCATGATTTTCTTGATTGAAAAGGTCTCTTAGGGATATGTTTTTAGAGGGGTTCCCTAATCCCCTAATTTTCCAAGTGAGTGCTTTCATTATTTCAAGAATGTAGGTTGAGACCTTGTCTTCCCTCCTATTTCATGTTGATTGACTTCTTTATTTATAAGCCCTCCAACGAAGGTTTATATTGGGTGCTACGTTCCAAGGGAAATTTCCTTTTGAGCTGCTTCATCTCAATGATGTTTGGATGATTTTCTTTCAGGGCCTGTTTTTTTAAGGGTTTCCAAAATAGCCCCCTGCTCCTTAGCTGCGTTCCTAGTAACATTCTGAGTTGATGAAGGCTCAATGGAGGAGGATGGAGGACATGACTTGGAAGGGTAATGTTTAAGGATGGGATCCGGATGAGGAGAGGGGATGGAAGGTTGAGGAGGATCCTCTTTAGAGGAGGCAAGGGAGGAGAAGGGGTTATAGGAGATGAAGGGAGGGTCAGGGGTTTGAACAGGGTTAAGAGGAGGATCAGGGATTTGAAGAGAGATTAAGGAAGGATCCATATGATAATGATTGGGGAGGGAGGCAGAAGGAGAGGGTCGATGGGTTAATGGAGTAACAATGTTTCTGGGGTTTGGCACTAATTTCTTCTTTTTTATAACTTCCCATTGTGCTTCGAGGTCTGAATTGTCAACCTCAATAAATTTTTTACATCTATTAGCAAAATGATCATATTCATGGCATACCTTACACTTGAAGGGGATTTGTTCATAGTTCAGCTGCTAAATATGAATCCAGTTTTCCACCTTTAGCTTGATCGCCTTCGAAATTCCTTTCCCCATATCAACCTCAACACATATTCTTGCACAAGCTTGCATGTTATTCTTCAGCTCGCTTTTGTCAATAAACTTTCCAATGACGTTCCCAACCGCTCTTACCGAATCATCTCCCCAGTAGTGAAGGGGAAGATGATGAAGACAGACACAAACAAGGACAACATTGGGAACGTCAAGTTTCGAATTAAAATATGGAGTCCATTTTTTTAGATAAAGCCCTCTGGTATCCATGAAATATGGCCCATTCCTAAAGATCATGTCTTTGTCTTATTTTGTCTCAAAGTGGAATGTGTAAAAGCCCCTGTCACAGAATTTGATAGAAATTTTCCCATTGATCTTGTCCATCCAGTTTGTTCTACCCATTTATGGACTATCTTTGGTGAAGGCTAGAGGCTAGTAAATTTTTATATGAGGCCTTTCTCAGCGAGAGAGAGAGAGTTTCCATTCGAGGGATCACAGGAGGTAGAGAGACTTCTTAAATCCCTTCCAGTTTTTTAACAAACTTAGAAATTACAGGCCTTGGTCGAGGTAGGTTCAATGATTTGATCAGCGCCGAAAAGGCTGAAGCATGATCAGGTGGAGAGGTCGCCTCCGAGATGTCCTCCGGAGGGGGCATGCAACCAAAATCAAACAGCAGAGGCTGTTGAAGCAGGGGTCAGGGCGGCTATGCTTGCGCCTAGGTCTCCAACAGCAAATAATTTTAACTGTGGAGTTCTGATGGGATTTGGTGCATTAACGCTAGTATGATCTCACCCATATATTCCTTCTATATTATACTAAGAAAATATTACAAATTAAATGGATTACAGAACCCAACTTCCCCTTGTAAAAAAATTAGGGAACCATCTCCATTAGTAAATTAGTTTTGACTTGGGAGGTCAAAAATGGTCTTGGCTTGTAGATGCTCCCGTATCATCTTGTATGGTGGTTTGGACAATGAGGCAGCTCCAAGTACAATGACTATATATAATTTTGGAAAACCCTAGAATTTTGGCAAACACATTTTCAAATTATTTAAGTATTGGGTGGTCCTCAAGGTTTGTCTCTTGATCCTCAATTGTATCTCCCATGTGGGTTGCATAAAGTTGACACCCTTTCCTAAAATTTAACCTCAATTGCATAGAAGATATTTCCCTAGGAAAATTTTGCCTTGGAATTCCCTATAGTTGTCTTCACTTCCCTTGTTCATTAGACAAGTAAATGTTTTATTTTAACAGTATAATATTGCGATATTTTTTTCCAACCAATAGATTCCAATTACGCAATCACATGATCCCAATGGTATTATATTGAAACATTTATTTGTACATAACCCATTCATATTGATGGTACATTACTTTATGAGTTTAGTTTTTTCCTTTAAACTCCTATAGCTAACTCGAATAACCAAGTCCTGTAATTCGTGTTTTTCTTCTAGTTAAATTTTTCAACCAGCTTAGGATCAAGATAACTATGACTAGCTTCAAAATCAATTAAAATTGAAATGGGATAATTATTTAACTTACCTTCCACTTTTATCATGTGTTTAGGATTCTCATCCTGCTTGTTGTTCAATGTTGCATAAATCCTGGGCATACTTCTACCCATGTCCTCCATTATATCAGGCCCTTGGATCTAATGTACAATCCTCATTTTTCCTTCTTTGTGAGGGTATTGCTTGTACATGTGCTCTCCTCGACAACCCCAATGCCTAATGGGATGAAATCTTGGTCTCTTACTCGAGTAATCAAACCCCTTTGGTTCACTATGGGTTGGTTGAGTTTGTTTATTTTCTTGAGAATTTTTTTTGAAAAATTATGATTTGAACCCCTTCTTCCTTTGCTCCATCTTGTTTCCTTTCTTGTCATACCAATTCCTTCAAAAGGCTAGTTTATTTTTTTCCTTGCTTATAAAGGGACTTTTCCTTCCCCATAGCTTCATCCAAGGTCCTCGGTTCATCAAATTTAATGTTGCCACTATAGAGTGGTGGTAACCCACACACATATCTTTGTATCTTTAGCTTTTCATCCCTGATCAAATCTACATACCTCAACATTTCAGAGAATTTTCGATCATATTCTTCCATTCTCTTGCTCCCTGACTTGAGTTCAAAAAATTATTGCTTTTTTCTTTCATAGTAATGCCTAGATAGTAATTTTTCAATTTCCTCCATGAGATCTTTCTTTCATCCAAATGTTTTACTTCTTTTAGTTTATCACACCATAATTTCACCTCCCCCTTCAAGTGATAGATGGAAATTTATTCTTCTAACCTGGATGAGTAATCATGTAGCTAAAGGTACTTTTTTATTTCCAATAGTTATGCTTCAGCCTCCTCTCCTTTCTTACGCTCACTATTAAATGTGGGGCACTTAATTTTCTTAAGCTCTCCTTGTAGACTATCAAAGTTATATATTCTTATTAGTTTCCTTGATGGTGATATGTTTGGACCACTTCAGTATTTTAAGGAAATATAAGCTCTCTTAGTTTATTTTCTTAATTCATGATGATGCTACCCAATAACACTCCTAGAGTTCCTTGAACCTCCTTCATCTTTCCCCTTAACTCATGAGTCATGTTCCTTTGCCTACTTAGATTCAAATATCTAGTTCATTCTCATCTATAATTTACTTAGGATCTGCAAAATATGAATATTAATTTTTTTTTGTTCTCTTATCAGTATCTCATTATCATATTTGTAGTTGAGAACCTCCATTTTCAAGTTACTCATGGTTTTTTCCAAGTCTCTATCCTATGGCCTACCCATTCAATGTCTATTTGATTATGTTACAACATTACCCATGCTAATGTTCATGGACCTGAAATCTTCTTCAGGGTTGTAGTACCCCTTAGCATCCTCCATACTCCTAGTCCTC
>CM076583.1:562722166-562777166 GCA_034641835.2 Pinus albicaulis | reverse complement strand
TGTGTATCCTTTCCCATCAAATACTAATTCCCCTTTTTAATAACTTAGACCTAGACATAGAGCTCCTTGTCATAGGTAGTGTAGTTGAGAATCACCCCATTAAATTCTTCATGATGGTAGCATACAGGTATTCCTACTTGCATTAAGACTACTCCCATGGTATATCTACTCCCATCTATCTCCACTTCAAAGGAAAACTACAAGTTTGGTAATGCAAGAACTAGTGCTTATTTGATTTTTTTTTTAACTCTTCAAATCCATTTTTCTAACCCTTCCCCCAACAAAATTCTTGTCACTCACTTTTATATCATGAAGTGTTGCAATTACAATTGAAAATGAAGCTATAAATTTCCTCATTTATTGTGTTGCTCAAATGAAAATCCTAACTTTAGATACATTTGTAGGCATCGATCACTTCATGATGACCTCCATATTTTAAATATATACCTTGAGCTCCCCTTCGCCTATTACACTAGCCTAGATACACCAATGACTATTGTGCAAACTCCCATTTCTTGATATTTTACAGTAAATGATGCTTGTTCAAAGTCTCTAGCACATGTACCAAGTGTGCGATTTTCTCCTCCCAGGTAGGACTGTAAACCAATATATCATCCAAATGAAAAATAATAAATGAATCTAAATAAAGGCCCAATAAATCATTCATTAATCTCATGAACATAATTGTCACATTGCATAGACCAAATGGCATGACTATCCACTCATACAAACTGTCTAGTTTTGAAAGTCTTCTTCTAGGTGTTAGTCTTTGACTCAAACCCAGTGATGCCCTAATTTAAAATCCATATTTGTGAAATATGTTTCTTGCTACATCTGATCCAAAGGATCATCAATCTTTTTTAAGGGGCATCTTCTCTTAAGTAATTCTCCATAATAAATTCATTTTCACCAAATCCCATCATTCTCTAGAAAAATTATGATGGGTGACCCACAAGGTGAGGTACTTGGTTGAACCACACCCTAATCTAGTAGCTACCAACACTAATTCTTCACCTTTCTTGCTTATAAAATGGACTATCTGTATAGCCCAATATTTGGAAATGGGGAGTTCATCAATATTTGGATTTCATTGTCCACTTTCCTATTGGGTGGTATCCCTTTAGGATCCTAGATAAATCCCCTCTATGTTTGTAGAAACCCTTCTAGTTGTTGTTTATATTCTTTAGTACGCCCCATTTAGGGATGAATTTTTCCTTATTAACTCCTCACTGGGCTGATTTTATCTTAAAAACAATAATACATGTTTCTTGGTAGAACTGATCAATTTCTTGGTTTGGTTATCACTTAGTGAAATCTTAGATTTTCCTTTGTGTGTGTTGATGATGAATGAATTCTCATCCTTGATGACGAAATATTGGTTGGATATTTACATGATGATTTCATCCCACATATACATGTAAGGAATCCCAAACACAACTCCATCTATGTCAAGTGGAACTACATCCAATTCTTTTTCATCAACAAAATTACCACTAATAGAAAATCTTATCCTACAGTATTTTGTTACCTTAATTTTTGTATCCTTATTTACCCATCCCAATGGATATGGTATAAGATGATGTTGAACCTCCAATCCAATCTTGTTGACCATATCCATTTCTATGAGGTTGCATCTGAATCTAAGTTGAACAAGTTATCAATATTGGTCTTCTTGATCTATATCAATGTGGGAGAGCTTGGTAATGTCCTTCTCTCCCTAATGATGAATGATACTTAGGTTCACCTCTTTTTTAACTAAGGTGAAAACAATATTCTCATCCACATCAAATTTTATTTCCACCTAATTTCTCGAATCTATGGTGATAGGATTATTTATCTTCTTGTCCTTCTTCCAGTTCTTCAGGTTTAGCTTTGAATGAAATTTCCAGCACTTGTCCTCTATGTGGCCATAAATGTTGCAATGATTTCTAGTATCATTACATTAAAGTGAAACGTGTGTGTTGTTTTCCTTTCCCCCTTTCCACTTCTTCTTCCCTTCCTTGGAAGCTTCATGGTGCTCTTTTTGTTTCAAACCACATGACTACCCTTTTTTTTGTCTATATTTTCCATGTATTGTTCCTGTATACAATCATCGTTAATTATTCTTGGCTTGAAAAACATCCTATAGTTTCATATATGGTTGTTTATACCCCCTATATAATTGAGGAATACATTTTGGATCCTGGGAGAGACACCAAGCATGATCATCAACTTCTTTAATTTAGTGGTGTACTCTTATACACTCAACCCCTACCCTTCCATGAAGTAGTGCCATCAACTCCATTGCTTATATACATACCCAATAGCATAGAATTGTGATTTTATGATGGTTCTAAATTCCTCCCACTTAGTTATTTGGGGATCACCCTCCATTGTAAGTGTCTATGCATGGCATGTCCCTCTAAATTCATCCTAGAAAATGATAATTTATGCTCCTCATTTATGTGTTAAATGCTAAAATATATTTCTAATTGTTACAGCTTGTGATTCAAATTTAAGCATAAATTGCACCTTTATATGGATTTATGTTAACCTTTGCTTCCATATAAAACAAGTATTGTGAATGGTTGATGACACATGAAATCCAAGCTCAGTTTCCCATTTTCAGGTACTTTCCATGATCCATTTTTTGGGTAATGTTCTCCTAATTTTCTCTCTAGTTTGACATCTAAGTTAGAATCTTCATCTTCTCAAATTCCAAACTTGTTTTCTATAGCCATGATAAGGAGTCTCATGTTTCATATGATATATATAACATATGCTTCCAACCTCAATAATCCCTACTCTACCAAATTAGGGTTATTGTAATCAAATTCATCAGTCATAGCTAATGTTCTCCAAATTTCTACTTAAACTGTTTCATGGACCCCTTGAAACTTCCCATGATTTTCCCCAAATAAACCTACTTGGATATTAATATGATCTATAAAATATCATGGATATTCCATTTGATAATTCATCACAATATATATGAAAAAAATAAACTAAAATCTATGTTGAGGTTTAATTTCCTTATATTCCATATTAATTATTATATTCATCTTGTGCATGTAATAGATAAAATTATTGAAAATAGAGAACAATAAAATACACACACACCAACAAAAATGAACACAAGATATGCTTTGTGAAACCATTATGGGAGAAAACCCAATAGGAAGGTGAGGTGACTTGCTTTTGTTTGGAATGGAAATAATGAAAATACAAAGAAAAAAGGCACTCTCTATGTAGTCACCTTAGAAATGTGGCTTGGTAGGATATTACATAACACTAAATCACTCTATTATGCTCTCTCAATTTTTTGAAACCAATATAATACTAAGAGGGCAGGTGAATCAATATTATGTACTTTTTGACAACTTTTAAGATTATTTATGTCATGATCAAAGAATAAGACCATAACACCATAATTCATAGAAAATACATATGTGACACAAATTTTTATGTGTAAACCCATAAAGGTAGAAAACCACAAATTCTTTTGTTATATTATGTAACTAAAAAATCTAATTTCTTATTACATAAAGTTACCTGGGCACTTGTTAGGGTCCTATAATAATGATTCATAATTTTGAATTGACTATGGTTAGTCTTGTAATATTGTACATGCTTTTCTTTCTGCAAAATTTTTCCCATATTAAAAAATGTAAAGAAGGTAAGTCCTAAAAGAAAAATCAAAGGACTGAAAGAGAAAATATAAAATATATATATATATATATATATATATATATATATATATGAACCCCACCAAAAAGAGATAAAAATAGATCCTGAAAGTGATGCAAATTCAAATGCCACTACTTTTTACTTTACTTTTCAAAATAAAATTGTCTGTAGCTTGTCAAAAATGCCACAATCCATGATGATCAAACAGCTTAATCTTGATTCATTAATGTTTTAAATTTCATGCTGATAGTTAGATAATAAAGATCTAGCCAAACCATTTAATCTTGGCAGATCAATAGTTAGGTAGATAATAATAATGAGCTCATCAGTTTAATCTAAGCCATTGGAAGTCATAAGGTTAGAATTAGATATTTTTCTTATAAAAGAAAAATAAAAAGGGTCAGCAAGCTCAAATTCACCCAAATAAATGAAGAAAAAATGTTAGGGTAAATGATGGGTAGGTAGAAATACTTTCATAAGTAATGGAGAACAACAATTGGTCATTTCATATCACTAATATCCAAAAATCCCCTTCCCTTTGCTAAAAAATCTAAATCCACTCTTAAAATGCATTTTCCCTTGTAAAAATATCCCTTTCCCTTCATTTTAGCTTTTTCCCTTACTTCACTTATTTTCCCTTACTAAACCCGTTTTCCCTAGATTAAAATTCATTTTCATTTAAAAAAGTAAAATCTTTTACTAACTCCCCCTTTCATTAAAAACGCACTTACATACACTTATCCTAAGTTTTAAATAATGTATCGCGCCCAATTGCTAAATCTCTCCATAATGTTATTTTAATTCATCCCTAGTGTATTTTATATCCCCCATCATATGCATTCACCCCGTATTATACTGATTCTCGCATATATATTTCTCCAACCCTTTATTTTACTATAACATATAGTTATATTAAAAAAAAAATCCCCCCGATGTATATATATCCCTACCCCCATATTCTATTAACCCCTGTACATTACTTTAACCTATGGTTTATATATCATCCCGAGCCCACTTTGATTAAACCTCACCATTATAAAGTCCCAGCCCACATATATACCATGCTATGTTAACCCTGCCTATTGTATATTCCTAACCCTTTGTATATACATAAAACCCCATCGCATGACTCATCCCAGGCCCCACCTATCAAATCCCCGATGGATCCCTCCTATTCGCTCATCCGTCAAATCTTCATTGATCAGATCTTGCGGCCAATAGCTACTTTTGCACCCCCAACTATTCGACAATTAACACCATTGGGGGTTTGTGAAATAAGAAGTTTCACAACCCCACCCTCTTGCTACATGGCAACCCCACGGCTCATCGCACTCCCAAGCAGAATACCGCCCACCCGCTTTTCACAATGCAAAAACCATCAAGCTGTTTTTTCCACCCATTATGAATACCACCCTGCTATTTGAATTTGACCCTGCGCCCATAAATTTTAATCATTGTTGGTTAAAACATAAAGACCACCCTTTCAATCCTTTTTCACCATTTATTTGTTGAAGTCTGCAGAAAAGGAGCCTTTCCGACCTGTTTTCCAGCAAAAGAAACCGGTGCCGACCTAGTTTTAAGCTAAATTCAACCAGAATCCAACCCTTTTGCTACTAAAGCCGGTGCAAAACCAGTTTGAAGCTTTATAAAGACCACTGAAGCCTATTTCGCTGCCAAAAGCCCTTGTTGATTCCAAAACTCATTCTGCAAACTAAAAGCTTCATTTTCCAGGTATTCCTGAAGTACCAATACTTGTTCTTAAGCAATCAAGTAATAATTTAAGAAATTGAACTAGTTTAAAAGCTTTGCAGACCAAAGAAAATCCATTATTACCTCCCAAACCATTTCTGCAGACCATAAGCATCTTTTCACAATATTTCTAGGCCTAAGCCTATTTCTTGAGCCAAAGAGTAATTAATTTATAAAAATAAATACAACCTTTTGTTATTGATGTTGAACATACCCCCCTTGTAGACAAAGAGTTCAAAATTAGTGACCTTGTCACTAATTTCAACCTCCTTGAGCTCCACTGCTGGAGCCATGATAAATTCATGGACCTCGTTGATGATGTACATCTTTGGGAATCAAGTTTTCCCAAATATGTCTTCTCATAGACTTTCCAATTCCATGAGATCATCAGCCTTTGTCAAGTTAACTATCTGCCAAATGAAAGAGCCCTAATAAGCCACAGCAAGGAAATTTTGTTCACCACTACTGCTGAATCCATAAACTGAATGCTTCAAATTCAACCCAAGCCCGATGAAGCCCCTCTATCTATTGAAATCCTAACTTAATTTTATCTGAATCTTGAATTTCCAAAGAGGTTTCAGATCTTCCAAACCTTTTTTCCTTCATCGGTTGAAACCCCAAAGAGAAACCCTCCCTATGCAGCCTCAATTTTCTCAAAAAGAACAAGACAGATTATCACAATGTTATCTTTCATTCTAGGCTATTTCACATATGGGTATGTAGATGTTTCAATCCTAGGTTTTGTATCCATTTTCTATCCAAGACAACCTCCATCCTTCACATTTATCTTTGCTCAATACTTATCAGATGTTATTCATGAACAACTGGTTAAATTACCTAAAGAATGAGTCTTCAAGTATACATCAGTATTGTTTCACATGTTCTTATACTTCCAATCTGAAAGGTTTGCAATTAACCTTAAAAAACCAGACACTGAGGGAAATCCATAATCAGTTGTCTTTTGGACTTCCTTAATCAGGAAATATTCCACAGAGTTTACTTACAGCAACTTCATTGATTCATTTATTCATGCAATTTTAAATATACTAAATAGTAGCAGTGAACCAAGAGTCAGTGATGATATAAAAAAAGTTCTTGCGGTTTTTAGAACATAGTAGAATAGAAGACTGGTATTTATACTAGAACCACACTGAGATTAGGGTATATGGATGTCAACTCACTCCATATAAGCTGCCCAAATACCTCCCAATGAGGTTATTTTCACTTGAATATGTCAGGCGTATCCTACACTCTGATGAGGTTAAATTTCTATCAGCAAAGAAGAAAACACAGTTTAAAATCAAAAACCAAATTGGTCCTTTCATCTACAATAACAGAATTGCTGGTCAACAAGCAGAAAATTTTCTTCAGGAATTCAAGTTCAGTGAAAGTTTCAAATGGAATTATGTTCCTTTAGGAGTTATCAGCAAGTTAAGAATCAAATTTAAACTAACTCCTTTTTTCCATGAGTCCAAACCATAGATAGAAAAGTACTCCAACTTATCTAAGTGGTTGGAGAATGCTTTGAAAGAGCCAAAAAAGCAATGTGATACTAGTTCAATCTTGAAAACTCCATCCCCACGAGATAGGAACTCCAAGAGAGTCAGAGAATGTTAAGTCCCTATATTAATAATGTAGTCCCTTATTATGTTAGTGTAGCCCCCCTTATTGTTATTGTTGTACCCCTGTAACCCCCATATTGTTATTATTGTGCCCTTACGTTATTATTGTTAGGTCGGCTAGAATTACATTGTGGCCCCACTAGGATTATATTGTGGCCCCATGGACTCCTATATATAGAAGGAGGTTTTGGTCATTTGTATCATCTAAGAATTTTTCATTGATGTAATGTATTGGAGGTTGCCCTGTCGAAGTGGCTTATTTCTAAGGCATTGATATATCTTTTCTTGTATTTTTGGAGCTGTTTTCACAACATTTGGTATCAGAGCTTTGGATTCTAGGGTTTCGCTGCTCCAAACAAGTCATCATGGAATTTTCCCTATAACGTTTTTTCTACAAAGGTTTCGAAGTTGAAATTTTTAGTGTCCAAAGCTGAAATCCTGAGGAACATCGTCGCAAGATTTCAGATCTTGGTTCGCAATATTTTTGAAGATATGATCTATGGAAGTTAGGTCTCTTTTAGGCTCCCGGATTTCATCTCAAAGAGGTGATTGTAGGAAAATCTTCATAACTCTCTCTCTGAGCATCAGATTGGAATTTTGTAAAACATGACTAGAAGTACACAGAATTTAGTTTCTTGTCTATAAATTTCAGAGCCAAAGGAGCAAACAGTGACACGTGGAAAGGTGTACACGTTTGCTCTACTAAACCAGTCCATAATTAGGTCATTGTGGGAGATTGGACATAACTTTGATGTTAGGTCCCTATATTAGTAGTATAGTCCCTTATTGTTGTTAGTGTAACCCCCTTATTGTTATTATTGTACCCTTGTAACCCCCATTTTATTATTATTGTGCCCTTAAATTATTAATGTTAGGTCGACTAGGATTACATTGTGGCCCTCTAGGATTACATTATGGCCCCATGGACTCCTATATATAGAAAGGAGGTTTTGTAAATTGGATCAACCAAGAATTGTTCATTTATGTAATGTATTGGAGGTTTCCCCCTCGAAGTGGCTTATTTCTAAGGCGTTGATATCTCTTTTCTTCTATTTTTGGAGCTGGTTACACAAGATTTGGTATCAGAACTTTGGATTCTAGGATTTCGCTGCTCCAAACAGGTCATCGAGGAATTTTCGCTATAAATTTTTTCTACGAACTTTCAGAAGCTAAAATTTTTAGGGTACGAAGCTGAAATCCTGAGGCATATTGTCTAAAAATTTCAAAGCTTGGTTCGCAATATTTTTGGAGATATGATCTGTGGAAGGTAGTGCTTTTTCAAGCTAATGAATTTCATCTCAAAGAGGTGATCGTGGGAAAATTTCAATAACTCTCTCTCTGGGCATCAGATTGGAGTATCGTAAAAAGTGATTGCAATTAAACGGACTATAGTTTCTTGACAATAAATTTCAGAGACAAAGGATGAAACAGTGACACGTGGCAAGTCGTACAAGTTCGCTCTACTGAACCAATCCATAATTAGGTTATTGTGGGAGATTGGACACAACTTTGTCTTGGAGAATCCAAATCAGGTCAGACCTGTGGCATTCGAAAGATAATTTAGAGGGCTACGTTGGTGCCTAAATTCAGATATTGAAGTGCTGCAATCATAGATATAATCCAATTTCAATATCGAGCTCCTCAAAAGCAAGAAAAAGGTGTGTATTTTTTTTCTGAATTGCATAAGTCTTGTTTGAAGAATCAATTGATTCCAAGGGCATATTGTAGAATAGATATCAGTATTGGGTTCTAAAAAATGCCCCATAAAAATAATTCAACACCCATTAAGCCTTCAGAAGGGTCTACTATGACTCATGAAGATGAAGAATTGCAACATGATCTATCAAAATTACAAGAGCAAGTGCAACAAATTTCACTCTCGCAAAGAGCAAAAAAAAATGAAATGGAAGTTTTAAAGAAAGGCATGGAAGAGAAGATGGATGGTTTGAAGAAAGGCGTGGAATCTAAGAGGGATGGCGTGGAAGCTAAGATGGATGGCATGGAAGCTGGCATGGAAGCTAAGATGGATGACATGAAAGACAACATGGAAAACAACATGAAAAACATGAAGAATGATCTAAAAGCAGACATCGAAGGTTTGACCAAGTTGATACAAGAAATGTTTCCTAATGGTGAAAAGATAGTAGAAGAACCTAATGATGAGAACAAAATAAATGTTAATAGCGATTTCATAAACTCTAATGTTGGCGAGAAGAACCACCATACTCCAAAAATGGATATGAGGAAGTTTGATGGGAAGGATCTTGTAACATGGATACTACAGATGGAGCAATATTTTGATCTCCATAATGTGCAAAACACACAAAAGGTACGCATTGCAACTTTACATTTAGAACAAAATACATTTGTATGGTATCGATGGCTTTGCTCCCGTAAAAAAATTGTCACTTGGTCAATTTTTATGAAGGAAATGATAGCACATTATGAGGATACAAAGAGAAACACCTTCTTTAGCCAATTGATAAATCTCAAACAAAAGGGTTTAGTGGGGCAACACATCGAGGACTTCCAAAAATTGAATATAAGGGTAATTGATATTCCAAAGGAACACAGGATCGATCTCTTCATAGGCACTTTAAAGGATAACATCCAACATGAAGTTCGCGTTTTGGAACCGGATTCATTGGAGAAGGCATTCAGGTTGGCAAGAAAAGTTGAATGTAAAATAATGGCGACAAGGAATCCTACCACTCAATTCTATAAAGAAGGAAGTGTTGCTACGCCTAGATTTCCACAACCTACAAGGTTGACACCACAACAATTGGAAGAAAAAAGAGCAAAAGGGCTTTGCTACAGTTGTGATAGAAAATACACTAAAGGTCATAAGTGTGCTTAGAAGAAATTATTTTACATAGATTGTGAAGAGGAAGAAGAAAATGAACAAGAAGAGGATATACACCAGGAACCAACCCTAGAAGAGGAAGAAATGAATCCGACCATATCGTGTAATGCACTGGCAGGAATTACCACTCCTCAAACTCTCAAGATACAAGGACAAATCAAGAAGAAAAAGTAATAGTGTTGATTGATTCAGGTAGCACCCATAATTTTATTAATTGTAAGGTAGCCAAGGAATTAAATTGTTTCCTATACCCAGCACCAGAATGTCAAGTGATGGTTGCAAATGGAGGAACTATAAATTGCTCTGGAAAATGCCATAATATCAAGCTAACCATGGGGGAATATATATTGACTAGTCCAATGCTTGCCATTCCTATGGGAGGTGCTGATGTTGTACTAGGAGTACAATGGTTACAATCTTTGGGGATGGTAGCTTTTAATTTTCAAGAACTTTTCTTGAAATTTTTTTCAGAAGGAAAGGAAGTCGAATTACGGGGTATTGCGGGGAAGCCAGGAAGGATAATAAGTTCTAATGTCATGACAAAGCTTCTAAAGAAAGAACAAAGAGGCGTAATTGCACAATTATGCTCACTAGAAGTTCCAACATCAAAATCATCTATTTCTGCAGATCTCCAACAAGTCTTGGACAATCATTCCAAGGTGTTTGAAACTCCCAAAGGACTCTCACCTATTTGTGATCATGATCATGCTATTCATTTGATTCCAGGAAGTGTTCCTCCAAACATCAGGCCTTATAGATATCCTTACTTCCAAAAGAGCGAAATTGAACGTATGATCGCAGAAATGTTAGAGGCGGGTATAATTCAACCCAGTCAAAGTTCTTTCTCTGCTCCTGTAGTATTGGTACACAAGAAGGATGGATCATGGCGAATGTGTCCGGATTATAGGGAGCTCAATAAGCTCACCATTAAAGACAAATTTCCAATTCCTGTGATTGATGAATTATTGGATGAATTACATAGAGCAATTTATTTTACCAAGTTGGATCTTCGTTCAGGATATCATCAAATTAGAATGAAGACTAAAGATATTCCAAAAACAGCATTTTGAACTCATGAGGGTCATTATGAATTTTTGGTCATGCCTTTTGGCCTTACCAATGCACCTTCTACATTTCAAGGGTTGATGAATTCCATTTTCAAACCCTTCCTTAGAAATTTTGTGCTAGTTTTTTTGATGATATACTAATCTACAGCAGGTCTTAGAAGGATCACGTTGAACATGTTGACAGGGTGCTCAAACTATTGCAGGAGAAACAATTATATGCAAAAAATTCCAAATGTTTCTTTGGAGTACAAGAGGTGGAATATCTGGGTCATATTGTATCTCACAAGGGTGTTAAAGTAGACCCTAACAAAATTAAATCCATTAAGGAATGGAAAGTCTCCACAACCATAAAGTAGTTGCGAGGATTTCTCGGGTTAACAGGGTATTATCGCAAGTTTGTCAAGAATTATGGGAGAATAGAAGCACCTCTAACAACATTATTGAAGAAAGATGAATTTTCATGGACTCCTAAAGAAATTAAGGCCTTTTAACGTCTTAAAGAGGCAATGTACCTAGCACCGGTCTTAGCTACGCCAGACTTCACAAAAATCTTTATTGTGGAATGTGATGCCTCAGGAAATGGAATTGGTGCGGTTTTAATGCAGGAAGGAAGACCCATTGCTTTTGAAAGTCGTCCAATCAAAGGAAAGTATTTATAGAAACTTATTTATGAGAAGGAAATGTTAGCAATACTGCATGCACTAAAGAAATGGCGAACTTACCTAATGGGAAGACACTTCAAGGTAAAACTGATCATGATAGTCTTAAACACTTTTTGGAACAAAGACTATCTTCAGAAGAGCAACAAAAATGGGTCACAAAGATGTTGGGTTATGACTTTGAAATAATCTACAAAAAAGGAAAGCTTAATGTTGTTGCGGATGCACTCTCAAGAAAGAATGAAGAAGTGGAAGCATTGCTTTGTGCCATTTCTATTATCCAACCAGATTGGATAACCGAAGCAAGAGATGAATGGAAGAAGGACAAAGATGTATGGACACTCATTCAAAAGTTGCAGCAAGATCCTAGTACATCTGATACATTTAGTTGGAAAAATGATTCCTTATGGTACAAAGATCGCTTACATCTTTGTAAGAATTCCCAACTAAAACAAAAGATTCTTCTGGAATTGCACACTTCTCCTTTAGGAGGACACTCAGGATTTTTAAAAACTTACCACAGGGTGAAGAAAGAATTTTTTTGGGATGGCCTTAAATCTGATATTCAAAAGTTTGTGGCAGAATGTTTGGTTTGCCAGCAGAATAAAGTGGAAACAATTAAGACCCCTAGACTTCTACAACCTTTATCCATTCCAAGTCAACGTTGGGAGGAGATTTCACTGGATTTTATCACAGGCTTACCTAAGTCCGAAGGAAAGAGTGTCATCATGGTGGTAGTTTATAGACTTACCAAGTATGCACACTTTTGTGCATTATCTCATCCATTTAAAGCAAGTACAGTTGCTACTACATTTATGGACAGAATTCAAAAGCTACATGGAAGCCCAAGGGTTATTGTGAGCTACAGAGATCCCATTTTTACTGGAAATTTTTGGACGGAGTTATTTTCTTGTTTGGGTACTCAATTAGCTCATAGCTCATCTTATCATCCTCAATCCGATGGTCAAACCGAGATAGTAAATAAATGTTTGGAAGGATATCTTCGTTGTTTTGTATCTGATAAACAAACACAATGGGTCAAGTGGTTACCTCTCGCTGAATGGTGGTATAACACTTCCTTCCATACCGCAGCAAAAATGACCCCATTTATGGCACTTTATGGATATCATCCACCATCCATCACATCATCTTTAAGGGAAAATTCGAAGGTTCAAGCACTGGAAGATCACATCGAGCATCAGCAAGAAGTTCTCCAACTCTTAAAGGATAACCTGAATTTGGCACAAAATCGAATGAAACAACAGGCAGATCAACATCGTAGCGAGAGAAGTTTTGATGTAGGAGATTGGGTATTTTTATGGCTACAACCATACAAACAAATGTCCCTCAAACAAGCAAATAAGGATAATAAATTATCGCCAAAGTACTATGGTCCTTACAAGGTGTTGCAAAAGATTGGTACTATGGCATACAAATTGGAGCTTCCTGCTTCTTCGCGAGTACATCCAGTTTTCCATGTTTCATGCTTAAAGAAGGTTATGGGAGAAAATCTTCCAGTTCAAACAATATTGCCAGAACTCGATGAGGAAGGAAAAATCATATTGGAACCAGAAGCGGTCATGGAAACAAGAACTCGACAACTACGGAATCGATCAATTTCAGAGTATCTCATCAAGTGGAAGAACTTACCCACTGAAGATTCTACATGGGAGGATGAGAATTTTATACAGAAGCACCCATAGCTACTCAAGTGTTGAGGACAACACTTTTTTGAAGGAGAGGGGCATGTTAGGTCCCTATATTACTAGTATAGTCCCTTATTGTTGTTAGTGTAACCCCCTTATTGTTATTATTGTACCCTTGTAACCCCCATTTTATTATTATTGTGCCCTTAAATTATTATTGTTAGGTCAGCTAGGATTACATTGTGGCCCACTAGGATTACATTATGGCCTCATGGACTCCTATATATAGAAAGGAGGTTTTGTAAATTGTATCATCCAAGAATTGTTCATTTATGTAATGTATTGGAGGTTGCCCCCTCGAAGTGGCTTATTTCTAAGGCGTTGATATCTCTTTTCTTCTATTTTTGGAGCTGGTTACACAACATTTGACATGAAGAATCCAAATCAAGTCAGACTTGTGGCATTGAAAAGAATATTCAGAGGGCTACTTCAGGGCCGAATTTCAGCTATTGAAGGTTCGAATTCACAGAGATAATTTAGTTTCAATATCGAGCTCCTCAAAAGTAAGAAAAAGGTGTGTATTTGGTTTTTAAAATTGCATAACGTTTGTTTGAAAAAGCAGTTTGAAGTGATTCCAAGGACATATTTTAGAAATTTTATCAGTATTAGGTTCTATAATGCCTCGAAAAAATAATTCCATGCCCATTAAGCCCTAAAAAAGCTACACTATGATGCATGAAGAGGAAGAATTGCAGTATGAGATATCAAAATTACGATACCAAGTGCAACAAATTTCAATCTTACGAAGAGCAACCAAAGATGACATAGATGGTTTAAAAGAAGAAATGGAGGCTAAGTTGGATGGTTTGAAGGATGAAATAATAGCTAATATGGATGATAAATTAGTGGAATATCACATCGAGCATCAACAACAAGTTCTCCAACTCTCAAAGGATAACCTAACTTTGGTGCAGAATCTAATGAAACAACAGGAAGATCAACATCATATCGAAAGAAGTTCGGAAGCAGTCGCAGAAACAAGAACTCGACAAGTACGATCAATTTCAGAGTATCTCAGCAAGAGGAAGAACTTTCTTGTATAATATTCCACATGGGAGGATGAGAATTTTATACAGAAGCATCAAGAAATAATCAAGTGTTAAGGACAACACTTGTTTGAAGGAGAGGGGCATGTTAAGTCCCTATATTAATAGTGTAGTCCCTTATTATGTTAGTGTAGCCCCCCTTATTTTTATTTTTGTACCCCTGTAACCCCCATATTGTTATTATTTTTATTATTGTTACATTGTGGCCCCACTAGGATTATATTGTGGCCCCATGGAATCCTATATATAGAAGGAGGTTTTGGTCATTTGTATCATCCAAGAATTGTTCATTGATGTAATGTATTGGAGGTTGCCCCCTCAAAGTGGCTTATTTCTAAGACGTTGATATCTCTTTTCTTGTATTTTTGGAGCTGGTTTCACAACAGAGAAGAAGGATCATATTCATCCCAAACCACTATAGAAACCAAATTCAAATTAATGTACAGGAAGAAACCAAAACTAAATCATGTAAATGAACAAGTTGATACTATTGAAATCATTGATATAGACACAGTGGTTAAAGAAAATGCACCTCCAGCAGTTTCAGAGGTAACTCACCAACCTTCAACATATAATACTCAAATCATTCAAAAGAAGCATAGTGTTGAAGTGTCTTCATCAAGTAAACCAGCAGATAAAGAATGAGATATCATGGAGAAGTACAAGGAAATTAAACTCAGGAATGAGGCATTAAAAGCGGTTACTTATGCCCAATATTGGAGGCAGACACCTAGTGACAAGAACAGGTTGCTTTCTGCATTTGATTACAAGACCAAGAAGATGCAGATGACCTTCTTGCAGCCCACAATACAATATCCTAAGTCATCAGTAGATTACAGGAAGACAGCGTTTGAAGTTCAAGCCTAATATGTTCATCCTATAGACCAAATATAATTTCATAATCAAGCTGGTGAAATTCTATATTCTACCATGACCAATAAAGCTATGAGTGTCCAAAAACTACAAAATACTCTAGAAAACATCAGAGAATAGCTAAATCTAGAAAGGGATTCTTCACAAGCCAAGGACAATAGAATCAAATCACTGGAAGAATTGGTCATAGAGGTAGGATATGATCCCAAGAACATCAAATTTGTAGAAGAACTCATCAAGAAAAATAATCCAGACATTACTGCATTGAAAAAACAATTGAAATTGCCTCCTACTGAACATCCAGAAGCAAAATAAGTTCTGGAGAATGAAGGCCAAAAAGATGAAATAATGAATCTCATCATTTAGTTAACAGCTCAACTGAAAGAGATGGAGAATGATATGGATAAGTTAATATAGGAGAAATAGGTGAGCATGGAAGCAATCCCTGTCACTGTTATTCCTACAGTTACTACAGTAGTTCCTTCTACTTTAGTAGCTCCAATGGCCACATCAGTTCCAGTAGCTACAGCACTTCCCACTACATCAGTAACTACATCAGCTACAGAATCATCTACAGCAGCAGCTCACCCTACTGATGAAGCAGGTAAACTGGTTAAAGAAATGCAAGACGTGTCCATATAGACTAATGAAATAAATATAATTAAAGAACAGATAAAAATTCTAGAGGATGAGAAGAAACTAGGTCAAATCATGCATAAGAATGAAACACATAAATCAAACAGATTGACTGAGAAAGTACAAAACTTAAAGAAATAATTGACACTGAAAGAAATACTTTCCCAAGAAAAGTAACAACTGTGGGCCAATATCATTAACTCTGTTAAGGATATTTGGCCATCTATCCAAGTTTTCTTTGAGAAGAAAGATTTGATCAAAGCATCAAGTGAATCCATTCAAAACGTTAAGGAAGAACTTAGTAAAAATCCAGAAGAGGCCACTGAGATCATTAAGTTTCTTAATTCCAAGAACAAATAGGAATTGGAATAAATTGGCATTAGTGACAGAACTGAAACAATCCTTGAAGTTAGAAAGGTTATTTCTAAGAGGAACTTAATGGTACAACTTGAAGACAAGTGTCAGAACATGGAACTTGCAATAACTAGATTCATGGTGAAATTTGATGTTCTGAGGCAGAAAGGTCTGCCTAATCCATTGGTGATCAATGACAGATTGATGAAACATGAGGATTATGATAAGAAAATCAGAGAAGTGGCAAAGGAATAGGCTAAAAATTCCTCCATAAAAGGAATGCCTACAGGAAAAGTGCTCTATCAGAGTTTTGAGAATCTCTTTTACCTCCAGCATGAGGTAAATAATTTATTTATCAACAAGCCTACATTTGAAAAGTACACATAAGCTGATGAAATTTTCATAAGAATGGTAAAAATTAAATTACCAGATGCAGAAGCTTGGGAAAAGTTATGTGATTTACTCTGAAAGGTAAAATTAAATCAAGTAAAAGAGCAGTCAAAGTGAAAACAAAGTAGTAACAAGTTAAAGAGTATCAGAAAAAGAAGATAGCAGTGAAAGAAATACTTTAAAGTCAAAACAGAGATGAAAAAAAGAGTTAAAGGTAGACAGCATAAAAGGCACTCAACAGCATAAAGATAGCCAGCGTTGAGTAACAAAAAAAGATAAAAAGCAGAAAAATATCAACAAACAAACAACAAATCCAAATAAAAGAGGGACAACTAGCATTTAGTCTCCTAGGTGTCTCTATCTTCTTGCATGAGGGTATTTATTTTTCCTTGAATAATTCCTAAATCAGCTTTAGGATATTTTGTAATAGTTTTTGTATAAATACTTCATAAATTCGAAGTATTGTGTGTGGATTGCTAAACATTTCTATAGTTGTATTGCTATGAAACCTGAGGGTTTATTGTACCATTTTCAAGTCAGTAGGCTGGATTGATTAATAAATGCATTGCATTATAGGATTCATGTGTTGAGCCACTTTAGTGAAGTATATTTCTATTGTTCAATTGTTATTTTCTAAAGTTTTTTACATACTTGCATGTTTTCCAATTTAAATGATATAACAGGAATTTTATTTTAGAACTTGTTTAAATACACTCTGTCTTGAACTTTTATTCATATTCATGTTTTCTTCTGATATCCAGATTAGGGAACTCTTCATTTCTTCCTATTTTCGATTGACCTCTTTCATTTCTTTGATTATCTGGTTTGAGGAACCCTTAATTGCTCCTTGATCCCGATTGAAACCATTTCACCATCCAGCATAATTATCTGAATTTACTCATCTACCTCGCCCTGTGAACACTTCCTTTAGAACTTGATTCAACCCTGTTGCTTGATATATTGACTCCATAGCCCAATGGAAAACAGACCTACACCTATCCATCTGAATCAGTAATTCCACCACCAAACCAAATCAATCTTACATAACTAGCCTAAAATCAACTAAAAAACAACAAAGTTAAATCATAAAGAGAGAGCCCTCTCTGAGCATTAGGAAGGCTAGATACCGATCTCAAAATTAGATTTGTGGTTACCTATAATATTCTTTAAAACAAAACATAACAACCATAGCAATTATTGGAGTGATAATAGCACCAACCTACTGGAGGCTCCAAACCCCCTTTTTGTTTGTAATAACTAACTTCCTATAATCACCAACTCCCACTATTTGTAAGCACCAACCTCCTAATTTTTACAGGTACCAACTTAAAAGAGGCTCCAACCCCTTGATCTGCAAGAACCTACTTTTAGCCTTTTAAATCACTCCTTCATCAATTTTCAAACACAAATCTGAAGTTCTTTTAGTTAATATATTATTTTTATAATTGTTAAATCATTGATCTTCTTATCATTTCTCTACAACCACATATTATTTATTTGATTCTCTATTTCAATTAAATATCCTTACAAATATATGCCTCTGATTTGTTCTTGATTAAATTTATTTTATACAACTTTATTCTCAATGTTTCAAAGTCTACAATTATTTTCTTTGTAACCAAATATTCCTTTTTTATTCCTTCATTCAATTAAATCTCCTTGAGAATCTTCTTTCCTAATCATTCTTCCCATAAGTTTAATTTCTGCAAACTAAGTCTCACAATTCTGATCTGAAATTCTCAAACTCATATCCATTTAGTAACTCAAACTCCTTTGTGCTTCCTTCTATACACTTTTATCTCTGGCTAACCCACCTTCATCCGTTGTTCTATATCTATTTCTATTCATTGTTTTAGTCTAGTTATGCCTTTTTCTCCTTGCTTAGATCAAGCTTTAGAACTCCTGCATCTTGATTGCAGTTTACACTAGTTTTTCATTTGAACTACTATTGATCACATAGTTTTTTCTAATACAACAAATTTTTTTTTTTAGCTCCCATACCTATATTTTGATGTTTTCTTTAATATCCTTTCCTTTTATAATTATCAATTCCCAGATCCCCAAAACTCCCCTTTAAATTTATTTCAACATCGAGTGCTTAATGTATTGGTCTATACAACCTAAGGCTAACACTTAGGGCTTAAATCCCTTGCACTTCTACCTAGCGTGTGTATAGACCACCATCTCATTGGTCATCACTCTCTACCACATGTCAATCCATGTCACTACTGCATCACTTCCACATGTCACAAAAAAAGGCCACTTGAAAATGACAAATTCGCCTGTCATGTGTCATCACTTGAGGTTGCCACATCATCACTTAAACCTATTCTATGCTACTTGGTTCCATGTGTGCTACATTTTCATCATTTGGATACAATATCAGGTGAATTTTATGTGATAAAAATTGCACATGTAGTAAACCTGATGTACACCAACCTGTTGGATTAAATTGTTTGCAGTGATAAAATCATATTGCATGTTGGAATATGCATTAATATCTACACTAATTGGCATCTCATATCTAATATGGGTCGTTGATATGAAACTATATCCATTGCTAGATCATATCAGGATAGACCACACATTAACATTTATGCATATTGTCATATGATACCAAATCTGGATCGATGACTTAAATCAATCTCTGCCATCAAATCTTGTCATGTATTGAACTGCACATTAACCTTTTCACATGTTGTCATCCAACGTTAATTCTAGGTCATCAAATAAAGTCAATATGTGTCATTGAATTCATCGTGTGAACACACACACTGTAATTTCTACGCATGGTGTGTACCTGATGTGAATCAACGACGTCGAGCTAGCTTACTAATGGAGATGGATCTTTGTCATTGATTTAGAAACCAGCATCTATGCCATTTATTTGGCTACATGCTTCACAAGCACGCTATGTTATGCATGTAGCTTCTCGAAATAGACTCTCTGCACTAATGGTATTTCTCACATTGAATTAGAACAATGGCAGCGAGAGTGGTGCACTTACCAATATTCCCCTATTCTTGATACTCTTGACATCATTTCACACAAACTCCTTAATCTTGACATCAATGATGGACATCAATGACAACTACCATGAATTTACATATATGACAACACCACCTTAACAATCTCCCCCTTTGGCATTGATGGAAACACTATCAAACATTATTTGTTGGTCATTGATAGCAAAACCATGTGTTCACTCTCCTTGTGTATTATTGATAGTTGATCACTCTCCATCTACAATGTTTGTCATGCTTATGTATTCTTCCCCTTTGACATCAATGGAAAAGATTTGAGGTACTCCCCTTGTGACTAGTCTCCCCCTGAATTGTACAATTGGTTGTTGTTTGTTCTATGACTCATTTGAGATTCTTGTCAAGATTGTGAGCAATTATTTTTACATGCACCATTACGATTTCAATAGTGTTGATTTGTGAAATTATCCCCCTGAACTTGTACTCCTCCCATTGATCTGGAAATTCCCCCTGAATTTGATATTTTTTTTTGTCATGAAACATTACAACCATCCTTGTACCTGGTTGATCATTTGTCCTCTTTGCTTGTAAAGAAAACTAATGAATAGAAGAGTGAGACATCACGACCAACTTTATATACTCAAAAGGTTCTTTGTAAAGGGGCTTGGTAAAAATGTCAATACCTTGTTCCTTTAATGGAATATATTCCAACTTCACAATATGTTTAGCTACCTATTCTCTAAGAAAATGGTACATGATTGGAATACACTTTGTCTTAGAATGAAGAACAATATTATTGGAAATGTTGATGGCACTTGTATTATCACATATAATGGGTATAGGTTTATCATACATTAATTTTGTGTCTTGTTGTGTTTGTTTCATCCACAAGTTTTGAGTACAACTTGTTTTCGCTGGTATGTACTTGGCTTCAACAATAGAAGGAGAAACATATGTTTGTTTTTTGTTGAATGGTGCCACTAACCTATTTTGTAGAAATAAAGCACCACCACTTGTGCTTTTATTATCATTCACACTTATAGCCTAATCAACATCTGTGTGTGAAATTAATGAAAAATTTTGATGAAATAATCCATAGTTCATTATGGCTTTTAGATATAGGAAAATTATCTTGGTAGCTAAGAGATGACTATGCTTGAGAGCATATTGATACCTTGTAATTACACCAAAAACTTGCATAATATCATGTCAAGATCCTCTTAGATACAAGAGGATACCAATTATTTATCTATACATTATTTGATTTACCACTAGTGATTCATCTTCTTTGCTAAGTTTACATCCAGTGACCATAGGAAAACTAACAAGAGAGCATTATTCCATCCATAATTTCTTCATCAATTCATTGAGATACTTACTCTGAGACATCAATATGGATTCTTTCCAATTTAGTGATCTAAAAACCCAAGAAAAAATGAAATTTTTTCAAGATAGAAAACCTTCAAGTTATTCTATGTAGACTTCTTCTTCAAGCTCGCCATTCAAGAAGGTTGCTTTTACATCCATCTAATATAATTTGAACTTTTTGTGACTTGGAAATGCTACGAAAATACTTATTGCCTCTATTCATGCTATAGGGGAAAAAATCTCTTCAAAATATATTCCCTCAACTTGAGCACAGCCTTTGCATTCCAATCTGGAATTGTTCCTTGCAACTTGTCCATTCTCATCCAATTTGTTCTTAAAGACCCATTTTGTAACCAATGACATTTTTATCTAATGGTATTGGCACCAACTTCCAAGTTCGTTTCTTATCAATTTGATCCAACTCCTCATCCATGGATTTTACCCAATTATCATCTTGGCTTGTATGAGAAAAATATTTTGGCTCAATCATGTGAAGGTTTTAATGCTATACAGAAATTACCTACAAAAAAATTCTTTAAAAAATAGAAAAATATACAATGGAGAGAAAAAAAATATACACTAATATTTTTCTCATGGAACCCAAAACCGAGAAAACCAAATTAATTTTTCATTTTATTCCTTTTGACGTTGCAATACATTATATACATGTCAAAGCGTTCATAAACCCTCGATCAATTAACCCTGGATTAGAAAACGAACATAGTTCCCTTGATCAAATCTACAAAATACCATGGGAAAATCCATCATGCCCAAAATGTGCAAAACCATGGGTAGGTTTGGCCACCTTCCTTTGATCCACCTAACCATCCTTGGGTCCACCTGCAAAAAAAAATTCAGGGCGTTAGCCCGAACCCCGTGTAGGGGGGTTTTCGCCCCCATTGATTCTGGCACGACATAACACCACCTGTGGCTAATTAGACAAAGAATATAACACATACCGAACATCATGGAAAACATAGTGATATTGAATATAAGTATTCATTAAGCTTCTCCTAGCTTGAAAACTAGCTTCTTTATCTCCAACTATATAGCTTGTAGGATGATGCTTTTGTACATACCTTGAGGGATTTTTGGCGAGAGAAATTTACCTATTCTTCTTCCTTTTTTGTTGATTCTTCATCCTAATATGCTTCATCTTCATTGCATGCCTTATTACGTGTACTGATAAATTTTGGCTATTGATTTTTGATAGGTAACTCCTTATCCACCTTAACATCAATTCAGTCAACTATTTCGCAAATCCTTTTATTGTAGCTACTATATCTCTTGCTTTTGATAGAATATCCAAAAATATTCCTTCATCATCCCTAACATCAAGCTTTCCCAGATTTTCATCGTTATTTTTTATGTAGAACTTTCTTCCAAAGGCTCTAAATTGGTTTATAGTGGTTGGTTTTCCATACTACAACTCATATGGAGTCTTATCACTATTTTTCCTAAGGTGATATTTATTAAAAATATGGACTATTGTCTGAACAAATTTAGCTAAAAGGGTTTCTAGTATATTTATTTCATCCATCATTAATCTTTCGATTGTTGCACTAATCGATTTTGGCTTTCAGTTACACCATTTTGTTGTAGAGTGTTAGCTATAGTGAATTTTCTCCCTATACCATATTCTTCACAAAAGTTATTGAACTCATTTGAAGTGAACTCTCCACCTCTGTTTAACCTTACACACTTTAATTTTCAATCAGTTTGGTTCTCATCCATAACATTGAAGATTAAAATTTTCAAGTGCTTCAAACATCTCTTTTAGAAATGCAATGCGCATAAGTCTAGTATAATCATCAATGATCAACATGAAATATATCTCATCACTTTGAGTCTCAATTCCTTCAGGCCCACATGTTTGTATGAACTAACTACAGTGGCCAGGAGGATGAATCCTCTTTGGTTTTCAAAGGCACTCAGATTTTCTTGTTAATTTGACATGATGCATAAATGGTATTGCTTGACTTAGAAATTTTTAGCAGATATCTTATAGCTTTCTTTTTATTGAGCTTCACAAAATTATTGAAGTTAACTAACCCAGACTCTTGTACCAAAACTAGCTCTCATCAAGCTTTCAAGATAGAAATTTCGTTTTTTTCCTTTATTATGTACACATTATTTGAGGTACTCACACCCTATGTTATTATCGTCCTGTGTTTTTTTACTTCATCTCATAGCCTTTGGATCAAAAGAAAACACCATATCCTTGATCGCACATTTGGCTCACGCTCAAAATATTGTACTTGAGCCATTTTACAAAGAGAATTTTTTTGGATTTACCTTTTCCATTTTCCAAACTTACTATTCCTTTGCCCTTGATGTTCCTTGGTGAATCATTTCCCAAAATGACACTTCATGTATTGTTTTCATTAAGTGGAATAAATTTTCTTCTATCCCTAGTCATGTTCTTGGAGCATCCACTATCTGCATACCATTAGATCGCTTGATTTTGGGCATATGTCATGATCCCACAATCTTCCTTCTTCTTTTTTCCTTTTTCTTTCTCCAGGTCTTTGGTTCTTCTTGAGTTCGTTTAACATGGGTGTATTTTTAAGTTTTTTGGTCCTACACTTAGCAACTATATGTCCATAATTGTGACATCTATAGCATTCAACATCATCAAATAAGGAGGCAAAAGTATTGTTATCCTTGAGACTATTTTTATGTGAATTTATAATTATGCCATTTATATTTGACTAATAAAACTCATTTTTATTATTTCTAAATCAATTTATTCCATGATAAGCTCTAAAATATACAACTTTATGTCCAACATTCATACAAGGAAAATAGTAACCATTAAATGTATTTTGGTACCTGTGAGAAAATTGCCTTTGTGGGTGTGATCTGCTAATTTTTGGATGATTTTCTCTCAGAGAGAAATTATGTCTTTTTTGTTTCTCATTTGTTCTTTGTAGTTGTTAGAAATGTTGTTGTAAATTTTTAATTGTTGTCGTCAATATGATTTGATATTTTCTACCTTTCTTTGTTGTTCTTTATTTTGCACATGTTCTATGTGATTGTTTGAGTGTCTATAGTAAGCTTTCCCTTATTGTTGTTGATTTCCTTTGGTTACATTTTTTACTAGTCCTTTGACTATTTCTACGTAGCTAATTGGTTATTTCTCTTCTATTTTCTTAATGCTCAATTATCCTTCATAGACCACACTAGTTTGGATAAAAGAAGATTTTGAATACTTAGAAACTCGTCTAGCTCATTGGATCCTCTATTAAATTGTAAGTTTTCATTCAGCTAGCCCTTGGCTTTTTCTAATTCCTATCTGAGGGAGATAAATTCCTCTTCTTACTTTTCACGTTCCTTGTTTTTCCCTTTCAACTGTTTTAATAAGGTATCTTCAACTTTCTTTGCTTCTTCTAAATTCAATTTAAGAATAAGAAGTGTTGAGTATTTAGATTCATATTTTCCTTTTTCAGTTTTTGTAAACATCTCTTTCTTTTTTTTTGTTCTATTTCCTAAGCCTTTGAATTTCAACTAATGCATTGATCAGCTCACCCTCCAATTTCAATTCTATATCTTCTTCATCAACCTAATTTTTCCCTTCAACAAACTCTCCAAAGCCATGAGCATAAAATCCTTCATCATTTTCATTAATTATTTTTTTCCTCATTCATCAAAGGATTGCTCATCTTTGTCTTCCAAGAATTGCTATCATCTTGAGTATAAAAAAACTTCTCTTTGAACTAATTTTATTTATTTGTTTTCCTATATTTATTATTTTATTTAAGATCATTTTCATTATTTTATATCTTGTTAGGTAATTCTTATGCATAATGGCATACTTCTCCAAAATTAAAGCATTTGAAGGGTAATTAACCTTTGTACTTTCTAGATCCTCTCTTCAACATTCTAACAAACTCTGCCTCTTCTTATTAGATTAACAGTGAAAATATTTTGGTTCTTCCTTTCTCTTCCTATCAGCTTTGAATGCAACATCCCTTGATGTGTATATACATTTTGAAGTTTTCATTTCATAGGCTATCAATGTTCCATGCAATTGATCCAACATCAACATGTTAAGATCTTGCATCTCTATAATAGTTGATACTTTAGCATCACATCTAGCTAAGAGAGATATCAACACATTTTGGACTATAAAGGAATATTTCATAGTTTCATCAAGTCCTCTCATTGTCTTAAATATTTTTCCACTAGAAGAAATAATTTGGGTTTATCCTCATCCTCTTTCATTTTTAATGCTTCAAATTTCTTTATGTAGCCTTGGATTTTGGCTTTCTTTAATCTATTATAATTTTCATAACAACTCATCATCTTATCCCATAGATATTTTGTATTTTTTCAATGCATGACTTTAACCAAATTGAATTCAGGAAACCCATTGAAGGTGGCATTCATTGCTTTATAGCATTGTTAGTGAACTCCAACTAGACATCTTTACTAACCATTACATTCAGTTGTTTATAAACTTTATGCAATATGTCCCATACATTTTCACCAAAATAAATTATGTAGGTTCTCATTTGTACCTTCAAAAATGCATAGTTTGTTCCAGTGAACATGGGGGCTTTGTTGGTGGAACTTCTTAGTTAGCCATTGTCCTAGATCTACCTTCCAGGTGTTAGACCGCCACTGAGGGAACTAGCTCTATGACCAATTATTAGGAACTAGGATAGTACTAAGAGGGGGGGGGTGAATCAGTATTATGTACTTTTTGTAATATTCCTTCTTGGGAAATTTAGCAATATATACAAGTAAAACGCAATTTCCAGAAAATTATGCTATAAAAATGAGAAACAACACTTAGATCCCTTATTTTATATAATATAGCTCTCAAATACATAACGGCATCAGAAAAAAATCCCTCTAGCTATGTTAAACAGATCTCCCCAACTCAATATGGCTTAGAAACACTGAAACCCCATGACTTATACCATACATAATCTATAAAGCATGTAACAGCGTAATTAAATGAGGGTTTCTAAAAAAATAAGATAGGGAACAACAGATCTAGAATTATATTACTGAAATAGTTGATAAAATGGAGATATAGCCCCCTTTATACAATATAAAGATAACCCAGTAAGGGTTTCAAGAAAGCATGAGTACAAAATGGCAGATCTATAGATCTAGATTTTGAATCACACAGTCTAGTTGCTGCTCTGCAAATATATGGCTGAAAAATAAAAGAAATGGCTGGAAATATTCCTTATTAGTCTTTCGGGAGAGGGATTGACCCTTTTCCTAGGAAACTAGCTCAAAATCAGGGGTTTTAACCCTCCCACTGCAACACCATGAGAAATGATACAGTTTCTGAAAGAGACTGCATTGTAGATGTGGGTGACTTCTTGACCCAATGTCTGATAGTGGAAATGTATCCCAAAATGCTCCTCTCAAGTCCCTTCAACAAGTTCTCCAAGGAAGAGTGTGGAATTCCCGCATGAGAATCCCTTGCACTAAATAGTGTTGCAACCCCAGCTAAACAATTGAAGCATGCAAAAACGCATAAGACCCAAACATAGAAAATATTATGAATGATCTTCATGGTTGCCTTCCCCTCCTTCTTATTCTTGGTGACCCTTCTCACCCCTGACCCCACTCATTCATGGGGTTACTTCGTTGCAAAGAGTCCTCCTCCAAAACTACGCTATCCCCACTGGATCTATCTCCTCTCTTGGCAGCATTGTTGATTTGGTCAAAATAGATCTAGTCCATATGCATTGCCCCCTTTCACACCCAAGGTGGCTTTATTTTTCCTTCCTAAACACATCCCCATTCACATTGGGAATGTTTTATTCCTATTAAAGAGATTTAATGGCCTCCCTACCCCTTTTATTATTCTAGACTGAAAAATAGAGTAACATATAATATTCCAACTAGCAGCAAGCTAAATGGGAATATTACAGTCCTCCCTCCCAAAATTTTCTTTTCCTCAAGCAACAACAAAGAAGGATACTGCAAGATCTTCTCTCCTTCCCAAGTGGCATCCTCATCAGGAAGATTCCTCCATCAAATCAGATATTCTTTTATTACCCTACTCCTTAGCTGCCTCTCTCGTGTATCCAGGATTTCCTCTGGTTGCAGAACTAGATGGCCTTCATCATCAATGGGGGGAAGATCCAGGTTGGAAACCATATGTTTTCTAATGGCCTTCTTGAGGAATGAGACATGAAAGATGTTATGGATCTTTCTCTCCTTAGGAAGCTCCAGCTCATACGCTACTTTCCCGACACAACGGATGACCCTGTATGGCCCATAGAATCGAGGTTTGAGCTTCTCAACCCCCTTCTCCTTGAGATTATATTGTCTATAAGGCTGAAGATGAAGATATACCAAGTCTTCTACCTCAAACTATCTCTCTACCTGACAACGGTCTGCATATATTTTCTATTGGTTTTGTGCAGTAGCAATGTTGTCCTTGAGGGCCCAGAGTATGTTCTGATTCACTTGGATCCATTCCTTTGCTCTAGGATCCTTGCTTGCCCCAAAAATAACATCAGAAAATTAAAGTGCATCATACTCATAAAGAGCTCGAAATGGAGTCATACCAATGGACATATGGTGAGTTGTGTTGTAGCAGTACTCCCCCAAATGGAGCCAACACAACCATGTTCTTTGTTGGCCTAAGACATAGTTCCTCAAGTAGTCTTCCAACCACTTATTCACTATCTCAGTCTGTCCATTAGTTTGTGGGTGATAGCTGGTACTTGGTGTCAATTCAGTACCCACTAACCTGAAAAGTTCTTTCCAAAAGCCACCCATGAATTGACTATCCTGATCACTAACTATGGTCTTTGGAAGACCATGGAGTCTAAACACATCTCTAAAGAAGAGATCAACCACCTGTGAAGAAGTATATTTTGCATAAATAGGAAAGAATGTGAATATTTTGTTAGTCGAACAACAAATACAAATATACAATCCTTACCATGAACTGTAGGTAGGCCGGTGATGAAGTCCCTGGAAATGCTCTCCCACTTTCCATCCAGAATAGGAAGTGGCTAAAATAATCCTGCAGGATGGTTGTGTTCTCCCTTGTTTTTTTGGCATACTATGCACTCCTTGATGTGTTTTAGTACATCCTCCTTGAGACCTTTCCATGGGAATCTCTCCCATATATCTCGATAAGTCTTGGTGAATCCCTGATGCCCTACAAGTGGAGAATCATGTGATGCCTGCAAAATATTCTCCTTGAGCTTAGAATTCCTAGCCAAGAAGACCTGGTCTCGGTAATAGATGACCTCATCCATCACTCTATACCTCTCATTAGATATCACCCCATCTAGTATCTCACATGCAAAGTTGTCTTTCGAATACTCTACCAACAATTGAGCCTTCCAATCTACATCTATGCCCCTTAGGGAAAGCACCGCTGGCCTCCTGGATAGAGCATCTGCCACCACATTACTCTTCCCCTTGACATACTCTATGTCAAAGTCATATGCTTGGATTTTACTTACCCATTTTTTCTACCTCTCCTGAAGCTGCTTCTGCTCAAGAAAAAACAGGAGACTGTTGTGGTCAGTCTTTACCCGGAATTTATTCCCCACAAAATATTGTCGGAATTTGGCTAAAGCATTCATAATAGCCAGCATCTCTTTATCATAAATTGGGTATAGACTCTCATGTGGCAGTAACTTTCGGCTCTTAAAAGCTATAGGGTGTCCCCCTTGCATCAAAACTTCTCCAATGCCTTCCCCTGATGCATCACATTCCAATATAAAAGGTTGAGTAAAATCTGGTAGGACCAATACTGAGCAGCTACTCATTACCTCTTTGAGCTTATCAAAAGTTTTATGCGCTATAGGTGTCCATCTGAAGGCTCCATTCTTTGTTAGATCTGTAAGTGGTGCTGCTAGTTGAGAGAACCCTTTTACAAACTTCTGGTAATATGTACATATGCCCACAAACCCCCGAAGCTCTGTGACATTCCTTGGTTCAGGCCAATCTCTGATAGCTCAGATCTTCTCTTCATGGACTCTCACCCCATCTACTCCAATGATGTGGCCTAATTATAGCATCTCTATGAGCCCAAAATCACATTTGGAGAGCTTAGCATAGAATTTTTGGTCCTTAAGAATGCGTAGTACTACCTCAATATGCTGCAAATGTTCCTCCCATGTGCGGCTGTAAATAAGAATGTCGTCAAAGAATACCAATACAAATTTCCTTAAATGACCACGGAAGATGTGGTTCATGCATGATTGGAATGTTGTTGGGGCATTGGTTAGACCAAAAGGCATGACCAAGAACTCAAAATTCCCATAGTGACACCTGAATGTTGTCTTGGGGATATCTTGATCCCTCACCCTGATTTGATGGTACCCGGATCTCAAATCAATCTTGGAGAAGTACTTGGACCCTCTTAGTTCATCCATCAGTTCATCAATCCTAGGAATTGGGTATCTATTCTTCATGGTCTTCTTATTCAAAGCTCTAAATCAATACACATCCTCAATATGCCATCCTTCTTCTTTACCAAGACCACTGAAGAGGCAAAAGGACTAGTGCTAGGCCGGATATGTCCAAGAGCCTAAAGCTTTTGAATGGCCTTTTCAATTTCATCCCTATAGGCTTTGGGGTACCTATATGGTGTGGTAATCACTGCTTGGATCCCTACTCCAACTCAATAGTATGCTCAAATCCTCGATCAGGAGGTCTCCAAGGTGGTATATCTCCAAATACTGTAGATTATCAGTCCAAGATAGATTGTATATCTGGATGTACTGGTGAGTCCTTTCTCCCTGCTTCAGACAAATGTAGTTCTACTTCCCATTCTATGTCTCCTCTGCGTAAAAATGCTTCCATCCTATGGGCTGAAACAATTTGAGGTGGATAAGTGTGTACCCCTTGGATTTTCTAATGCTTGCCACTCCCCTTTTATGTCCATTCCATCTCTAAGGTTTCCCAATCAGTGGTAACCTTCCCCAAAGTGATTAACCACTGCACTCCCAATATAACATCGGTGTCTGGAATATTAACCACAAAGAAGTGGTCTGTCAATGTGTAGGTTCCAATGGTGATGGATAATGCTGGAACATTTTTGGCACACTACATGGTTCTAGCTCCTGGAACCAAAACTGAGAAACCCTCAAAGTCTTCTATGTGAATGCCCCTCCTTTGCACCAGTTGTGTATCAATGAAGTTATGAGTGGCTCTATTGTCTACCAAAACTGATACTCTTTGCCCCATAATAGTGCCTCTAACCCTTAATGTTAGGTACTTGGGAACCCCTCTTAACACTGCAAGAGCTCCTCCCACTGGAGAAAATGCCTGTACTACATCTTTTTTGGGTGGTACAGTGTTGTTATTCTCCTCCTTATCAGAGAATATATCAATGCAATGTGCCTTCCCTGCAACACATTGGTGGTTTGGCACCCATGGCTCTTGATAGGTGAAACAGATTTTTTTCTTCCTTGGACTCTTCGGATCATTTTCAAGAGGTATCCTCCCTTGATTCTCATTTGGCCAAGAAGAGATCTTCTGCTAGAAAGGTTCTTTGGTCTTGATCAAGGCATGTTGTAAATCCCTAGCCTTCTCTACTACTTCTTGGAGTGTAGTAGGTATAGTTGATCTCACCAATCCATGCAAAGGTTCAACCATCCCATCAATAAACATGCATACCCTCTGATCCATAGTGAGGTATGAAACCATCACTAAAAGCTTCAAATACTTAGAAATATAGATTTCTAGATCTCCTATTTGTTTGAGCTTGGTTAGCTCAACAAAATGGGCCTCCGGATCCCTTGGATCAAATCTCTCTACTAACCTCTAGGTGAAATCTGAATATGAAGTGATATGAGCATGCCCAAGTGTAGATAACCCATGGAACCACCATTCATGAGCCTCACCTTCCAAGTGCAACGCTCCTATTTTAATAGCTTCTATTTCAGAAACTTTATTAAGTTGGAAATAAGTGTCCAACTTCTCTACCCAAGCTTTGGTAGTGCATTTGGGCGATCCATCATAAGAGGGAAAAAAGAACCTTACCAAGCTACATTGTAGATCTAAGCTTTGCATAAACCCTCCCCTTATATGGTGATGAAGGGACCTCCTGCCATCCTTGATCCGACAAAACTCCTAAAATCTCAGATGCTCTTTGAACATTCGGGATTGAGATTCATATTCCACAAAATAATCACCAAGGGTGTCTTCCTTCCAGGGTATTTCTTCCTCACCTTCTTCAAATAGGAATGTGGGCATAGTAGATCATTGTGAAGAATTTTTTGTTGTTGTTTGTCCCCAAATATGTGATGTTTCGGAGCTTTCTCCATGGTGAAACCCTCTAGGGGATTCCTTCTGCGTCATCTCCTTGATATCTTTGGCAATGTCCTACACAGTTTGGAGAAGAAGTTTTGGTATTTATTTTTCCTCCATGGTTGTAGATATATTTTCCCGACAAGCTGAGCCAAGAACAGAGCTCTGATACCACTGTAATATTCCTTCTTGTGAAATTCAGCAATATAGACAAGTAAAACGCAGTTTCTAGAAAATTACACTATAAAAATGAGAAACAACACTTGGATCCATTATTTTATACAATATATCTCTCACATATTGAAGGGGATCAGAAACAAATCCCTCTAGATATGTTAAACAAATCTCCCCAACTCAATATGGCTTAGAAACACCCAAACCCCATGACTTATACCATAAATAATTTCTGAAGCATGTAACAACGTAATTAAATGAGGATTTCTGCAAAAATCAGATAGGGAACAACAGATCTGGAATTATAGTACTAAAAGAGTTGAGAAAATGGAGACCTAGCCCCCTTTATATAATATAAATATAACCCGGCAAGGGTTTCATGAAAGCGTGAGTACAAAATGGCAGATCTATAGATCTAGACCTGGAATCACGCAGTCCAGTTGCTGATATGCAAATATATGGCTGAAAAATACAAGAAATGGTTGTAAATCTTCCTTATTAGTCTTTCAGGAGAGGGATTGACCCTTTTCCTAGGAAACTAGCTCAAAATCAAGGGTTTTAACCCTCCCACTGCAACACCATGAGAAATGATGCAGTTTCTGCAAGCGACTACGCTGTAGATGTTGGTGACTACTTGACCCAATGTCTGATAGTGGAAATGTATCCCAGAATGCTCCTCTCAGGTCCCTTCAAAAATTTCTCTAAGGAAGAGTGTGGAATTCCCGCATGAGAATCCCTTGCACTAAACAGTGCTGCAACCCCAACTAAACAGCTAAAGCATGCAAGAAGTCATAATACCCAAACATAGACAATATTTTGAATGATCTTCATGGCTGCCTTCCCTTCCTTTTTATTCTTGGTGACCCTTCTCACCCCTTACCCCACTCATTCATGAGGTTACTTCCTTGCAAAGAGTCCTCCTCCAAAACTGCGTTGTCCCCACTAGATCTATCTCCTCTCTTGGCAGCGTTGTTGATTTGGTCAACATAGATATGTTCCATGTGCATTTCCCCCTTTCACAACTAAGGTGACTTTATTTTTCCTTCCTAAACACTTCCCCATTCACATTGGGAATGTTTTATGTTAGGTAAACTTGAATCGGGATAGAGTCAATGTTGACTAGGGTAAATAGTAGTGGTTTTGGGGCACATGGTATTGTGCACCCATGGTTTTCAGCCCATGGTATTGCATGTAATGGAGCCTATAAAAGGTTGGGAATACTTCATTGTAATGTAGGCCTGGAGGTGAGCAGTGAAGGCTCACTTGGCTGGATTGGCCAAGGTTTTGGCCAATGCTTAATGAAATTTCATTGGTTGGGTTTTTCCCCAGATTTGGGGGTTTTCCCGGATAAACATATTTGTTTATGTTTATGATTTGTTGCTAGCTATTTTATGGTTTTTCGTTCCTCTCGGTAAATTTATTATTTTTCCAGTAAATTCTAACATTTTATTATTAGGGGAATTTTGAGGTCTAAAATGGGCCTCCTAAGGAAATTATAAAATAATAGTGGAAAAAATCAAATAAGATTTGATGACATCATCAAATTTTAGAGGGAAAAATGAAAAAACTATTTTTTCAATTCATATTTTCAACTTATCTCCCAAAGTTTTTACTCAAATTTCGAGCGGGAGTACTCGTTGGATGCGGAATTTAATTCCCCATCCAAGGAGTACCCATGTTGCATACTTTCGATGGGTCCTACTACACGAAAAATGAGAAATACATAAAAAAACGTGATTACAATAACGTTTTTTATGTATTTCTCATTTTCGTGTAGAAGAGTTCATCGAAAGTATGCAACATGGGTACTCCTTGGATGAGGAATTAAATTCCGCATCCAACGAGTACTCCCGCTCGAAATTTGAGTAAAAAATTTGGGAGATAAGTTTAAAATACGAGTTGAAAAAGTAGTTTTATTATTTTATTATTTTTTAATATTTTTTACTTTTTTACTCCAAAAATGGTGAATCATCCATTATGGATGACATCATCATCTTGAATCCTATTGGTTCTTATAAAGTTTATTTTGGTTGTACATTTTTCTTAGGAGGCCCATTTTAGACCTCAAAATTCCCCTAATGCCTATTAAAGAGATTTAAGGGCCTCCCTACCCCTTTTATTTTTCTAGACTGCAAAATAGAGTAGCATATAATATTCCAACTAGCAGCAAGCTAATTGGGAATATTACACTTTTAAAAAATTTTAAGATTATTTATGCCATAATCAAATAATATCACCACAACACCATAAGTCAAACAAAAAATACATATGAGACACACATGTTTACGTGGAAACCCATAAAGGGATAAAACCACAAATTATTTTTGTATATTATGTAATTACAAATTCCAACTTCTCATTACATAAAATGATGTAGGCACTAAGATATTGGAGGCTCCAATCCCATTTTTCCTTTGCAGGCACCAACTTACTAGAAGCGCCAACCCCCACTATTTACAAGCACCAACCTGCTAGAGGCTCCAAACTCTTGATATTTTTAGGAACCAAACTAAAAGAGCCTCCAACCCCTTGATCTGAATGAACCTACTTAGCCTTGTATATCCCTCTTTCATCAATTTTCAAACTCATATATAACATTTGTTAGTTGAGATATTATTGCTATAATTTTTAAATCATTGATCCTCTTCTCCTTGCTCTACAACCGCTTATTTTTGTTAAATCATTGATCTTCTCCTTGCTCTTCAACCATGTATTCTTTCTTTGATTCCTTGATTCAATTAAATCTCATCAAAAAGTTGGTTCTTTTTTTTGTTCTTGATTAATTTTATTTTCTACAACTTAATTCTCAATGCTTTAGATCTACAATTATTTTCTCTATAACCAATTGTTCTTTCATTGATTCTTTTATTCAATTAAATCTCCTTAAGGATCTTGTTTATGGATTGGTCTCCCCTTTAGTTTCTTTTCTAGAACCTGAGTCTCGAAATTCAAATCTGCAATTCTTGAACTCATACCCACTGAGTAACTCAAACTATGTCTTTCTTCCTTGTATTCTTTTTTATATTTGATTGCATCACCTTCATCCTTTGCTCCAGATTTATTTATATTCATGCAGTGGAGTATAATTTTTCCTTTTTCTCCTTTCTTAGGTCAACCTTGAGAATTCTTGCATCTTGACTACATTATACACTATTTTTTCATTGAAAATTCTATTGATCACATAGTTTATTATATTTTATGTATACATAGGATCACTCTTTTATTAACTACTCAATCTGGTATTTTGGGTTTTTTGTTAATAGTATTTCATTTTATAACTATCAGATGCTAGATCCTTGGAAATCCCCTTTAACTTTCTCTCTACATTGAGTGCTTGACCTATTTCTCTATGCAACCTGAGGCTAAGACTGAGGGCTTGAATCACTCTCACTTCCACCTAGCATGTATATTTTTCATAATATCATTTCCCATCATTTTATGCCACATTTCACTTTCATGTCTCGCTAAAAAAATGGCCACTTGGCCACCTAAAAATAACGAATCCACCTTCCATGTGTCATCACTTAAGGTTTCCATGTCATTACTTTAACCACGTCTTTGCTACCTAGTGCCATGTGAGCATCCTTTCCAACATCGAAATACAACACTAAGTGAATTTCATGTGATAAAATTTGTTCACATAGTAAAACCTATGTAAACCTAACCTGTTAAATCAAATTGTTTTTAGTCATCATATCATATCACAGTCTAGACTATGGATTAACCTCCGCAATTTTTGTCATCTAATATCTAATATGATTCATTGACTTGAAACTCTTTCCATCGTTGGATCATATTGGTTGCTAGACCACACATTAAATTATTTTCATATTGGCATCTGATATCAAATATAGGAAGTCAACTCAAATCAATCTCCGTTGACGGATCCTATCTTGTATTGAACTAAACATTAACCTTTGCACATTTTGGTATCTGATATTGATTATAGGCCATTGGATCAATTCAATATGTGTCATTAGATTCATTGTGTGAATACCCACACTGTGATTTCAATGCATGTTATGTTCCCAATGTGAATATAACACCCTCTTCCCACATCTATCCAAGTAATCATCCAACTAGAGTAAACTTGTGACGATAGGCTACTAATATGAGAATCAACCTCCTAAATGACATTAAGGAAGTCGAACCGACGGAAACACAAAAAACACACCTTACACTGCAACATTGAAATCCCCAGGAGGTAACCCAGCCTTCCAGGGCCCTGTTCCCTGAGGGAGGACTGGTTTTTAGCCCCTTTGAGGCTGATTCATGGACTTGTAAGGGAAATGGAGCAGCTCTAGACCCTAGAGTTGTGGGATAGACTTGTCAAGGTAGCGTCGCAGGCCCAAACAACAAATTTTCCGCTTGTAGCTTTAGGGATTCATGCCACATTTTTAGCCAGTGAGCCCAGGTCACTACCTAGAACTTCCTGTAATTTCAGGAGAGGGTAAATAAAATTAAAAAAAAACATATGGAAGCAATCACATCATTAGGAACTCATCCGACCCCACCCATATATGATAGGAATTTCGTTAAACATGTCACAAATATAGCATCTATAGGTATAAACAACATATTTAAATAAAGGGTTCTCGTTATTATTTGAGAATGGCTAAGAAGAATTTCTCCCATACATCATAAGTTATCATACAATCAATTTTACCACAGATACATTGTATATTCTTTTAGAAGTAAAAACATGGAGAGAACCATACCTCATCATTGTCACAATACATGCTCATAACTAGCATAATAACTACAGAAATACGATGGATACATCGGTAATATAATCCATCTATAAACCATTACATATACACATCAAATACCAAGGCATTGAACCTTTCATTAATGAATGTAAAAACCAACCCATAATGGGACTTCCACGTTCCACCCGACCATAGGCATGGATGAGCCAAATCTCACTTCAACTAGTCACCCCCGTGCCATATTCCAAGCATGAATGTGGGAATTTATAAAACACATCAATCAACACCAAAACAGGGATCCGGAGACCACACTGTCTCAACCCCAAACCAATGATTCCACCTCACAATCGGACATCACTAACCATCATGGATTGGTCTCTATCCAAGTTGCTCCAGGGCTCCAGAGTGTTTGTTTCAACCAGGGCTTCCAGGACTAGTAACTCAACCCCAACTATTACAGGGCTTCCAGATCATTTGTCCAACCAGGGCTTCCAAGACTAGTAACTCAACCCCAGTTGTTTCCAAGCTCCAGGGCATTTGTCCAACCAAGGCTCTGTTGTGGCCAACAACAACCCCCCTTCTTATTTAGTATCATCACTAATACTAAATAAGTGGGGACCCTTAGTAAAAAATTTAGAAAATCGATTAGTACTTATATTTCCTTTTTCAATAAAACTTACTATCATAAAATTAAGAATATTCCTTGAAAAATATATAAAAAATTAAGTTTTATGATACGATAGAATCATTCTTTAAAAGAAATATCACATCGCAAATAGGTAATGAATACCTCCTTACAAGCGGAATTTTAAGATTGTGAGATTGCGATGCGAAACTACGCACTAAAAGAACATTCATCGCATCGCATGCCTCAAATGTATTATGTTACATTGAAAAACCTCAAACCGCCGATATGCGATGGCATATATCGCAAATCACAGAAAAGACACATTAGCAAAGATTTGGCATTTGTTTCGATCCAACGATTTTGCGATCCAGCGATTTTGCGATTTGCGATTTTGCGATATTGCGAAGCAAATCGCAGATCGCCTTATCGTAGATCTTTAAGGCTCATTGTTGGGGCCCTTGTTTTGGTTAAGAAAATGATCTTATTTTTCCTTAATTAACTTTTATTACATGGAATTTTGACCATGGCTATTAGAACCCTACCCCTTGGGGAAACATCATTCTTGGCGTTCAATTATACTTACAAAAATAAAAAATGATGAAAGCAAAAACATATTGCCCATGGAAATTTATAACACTACTCATTGCGATATTTACAATGAAATCCCACCGAAAACATGACAAACATACCATTTATTGGAGCTTTATAACACAACTCATTACGGTATTTACAATAAAAACCATATATACTTATGCACATTTGCTTCAACCAACAAATAACCATATTTTTTATGGAGCTTTATATATCCATCTCGATATAATATTTACTATAATATACACATATACACATTTTCACATTTTCTCGACAAGAAAATAAAAGGATATGATGCATGGATCAACAACAAGGAAATTCAGAGGCTCACTCATCCACCCTCAAAATTAGTAACATGATTCACCTCCTTCCCGGGAAGTCCAGAATCCACGCCAAAGTCAAAACTTTCTAGCACTATGATCTTGTCCCACTTTTCCTTTCAGTGAACATTAATAGGCTCATTTTTCAAGGGAACACTCCCATGTGAATTTTATTCCATATGGAAATTATAATCACTAAAGAAAATCCATCCCCAATCTTCCTTTCTCTCCTACATAATCTGTCGGAAATCTTATCACCCCTTTCTATGCGGTCACTCACCTTCCAGTTCCTCCACATCCCTTTCTGTGCGTTCCATCCTTAACAAGGCTTCCTCGCATCGGAAGGTCAAACAAACAAGGCATATACCTACCTCAAAACCATCATCTTGTTCATAGCATGATCATGGAAATAAATGGAAACTATTTGGTACCGGTTCCCACAATGGCCATGCTCTGAAGTGCTTTATCGGCATAATTTCATATGGTTCAATTCCTTTCGATGTTGATTCTTGTTGTCATTTCCAAACACCCAACCGGGAATTTTCATGCTCTCCTATACCAAGCACATAAATTCCATTAGATTCAAAATAAATTGGAATAAACTCACATCATACGTCATTGGTAGCTCGTGATAAGGTACACTTGCAATTATGTTCACTTCGTATCACAACAAGTCAAACTAGTTGTTTGCGAAATCATCATGTATAAACATATCACATCCGGTTACCTAAAAATGCAACCATCGTAAATCAAAATCATATATCACATGTAACCATCATAAACTGAATCACAAATCACATGTAATCATCATAAACTAGAATCATAGACCACATGCATAATTAAAAGTGAAATAAAATATTGACACTTTTTCTTTAATCGATCCTTAGCTTTACCTTTTACCCTTTGTCATTTCGTATGCACACCGTATTGATCTTCACACCCAAAAAACATCCAGTGCCTTCTCTTCAACCACATACACATACACATACACACGATATACACAAACATACTAGCACACAAAACATACAACAACTATATGATACATGCACCTACACATGGAATACAACACAACACAATACATAAACCTACATCCAATGTAAAACACAACACAATACATACATATACATCCGGTGTACAACACAACACAATACATACACCTACACCGGTGTATAACACAATATATATACATACATTGAGTACAACACAACGAATGCACATGTCACAATACCAAAACTACAAAATTCACATACACACTACCACACGTACACAAAACAACATGTACAACATGCATAGAGTACCACATGTACAAAGTAGCGTGTGCAAAACATGTATACAACACCACATGCATACAACACCACCCGCACAATGTGTACATAAAACAACATGTACATGCACCACCTGCACAATGTGTACACATCACCACATGTACACAACACCACATGCAAAACATGTACACAACACCACATGCACGATATGTACACAACACCACATGCACAACATGTACACAACACCATCTACATAGAGCATCACATGTACAACATGTACAAACACCACATGTACAATCATACACACAACACCACATTTAAATAGCACCATATGCACACAACACCACATGTCCAAAATGTGCGAACACCATATGTACACGGCACCACATATCCAACATGTGCACAACACCATATGTACACAACAATACATAAACAACATGTAAAAAACACCATTTATACATAGCATCGCATAAACAACATGTAAACAACACCATATGTGCATAGCACTACATAAAAAAACATGTACACAACCTTTCATGCACACAACATCACATGTACAACATGTAGAACATATACACAAGAATAGTACTACACATCCATATACAACACACTAACTCTACCAATCAACTTTGGTTCTATTTTATTTCCACTATTCATACATGTTGGAGCATGCTATAGATAACACTACTTTTATTCCACTATTTTATCTTTCAACATTACCTTCCATAGCATAAACAAACATATTTCAATCACATAATATTAAATAATATCAACAAGATACGACCTCATAGATTTTTCTACTTCGCCACTTGATTCCGATAACCAAGAACCTCTTCATGCCATTCACATTCATAATCAATCATTCCTCCACAAGAATGATTCACGACAACCTGATACAACGTCATACATACATACATATACACATATAAAAATAAGAAAAAAACAATAATAATCCCTCACGACCCTATCAGATAATAACATGCGTACATACATATATAAATATATATACATCATCATAATCATAATCAGAACATAATTAGAAGATATCATAAGGTCAAGGTTAAAATAAATCCCTTTATCCATGTGCAACATGCACAACATTGCGAAGAACAAATCCCAACATAGCCAAGGCATATGATGCCTCAAATACGTTTAATTTTAACTTTCTGATAATTGTATTGCCACCATCCATTTACACCAATGGACCCAACCAATCCAACTAACTATTATATTATTTCCTTCAAATAGCCTAATACATGCACTAAGCCTCATCCAAATCTCACATTACCTATTGGGTTTCAGGCATCTCTTCCCAGACTCCGTTAAGTTTCCTCTTTCCTAACTAAATACTAATAACCTCAAAACATAAAAGGAAAGAATAAAATAAAACAAGAATAAAATCATGAAAACCGATAACAAATGACACCACAAACAAATTGTCATTATCATGAACTAGAAATAAACAAATCCGAAATCAAGCACAAAAAATCACAAAATACCAAAATAAAAAGACTAGCAACAAATACCATGAATCAATCTCCATGGTTCCGAAGGAAATTTCTACCCGAGCCTTCTTCAAGATTTCATGATAATCTCCTTTTCCATGCAATCCCATGCATCATACTGCCATAAACATGTAATTTTCAGTGCATAAATAAACATAATAATCACACTAGTTACCTTACCTTATTATGCAAATAAATCAACCTTGTAATTGAAGACGTCCATGCCATCTCTGAAGGGACTCTAAACCCCTTCACAAATCCAACTACAACTAGAAACTAGCTTATATACTTATCAAATACTTGTTCATGAATATAGCACATATGCACATAATGTCAAACAATATTATGGTTAATAATAATTCTTGTGTTCATGCAAAGCACTCATTCATTTGGAATCTAAATTTCCAAACATAGCCAAAGGAATTCTCACTCAAATCCTTTCTTTTAACTTTTCCTACAATTGAGTCTCATAATATGTTATCACATCAGCCAACCATTAGTTATATAAACATATAAACTATTACCTTCTCATGCTAATACCAAGCATGTTTCCCCACAAGTGTCCACACATGCTACTAAAATATTACAAAGATCAATACATCATGTTTATTAATATGAAATCAACCTTTACCAAGACTAACAACCATGTAGTCACTAATAATAATAATACAACTATCACCCACATACACTTAAGTACATATCAATTTTTATCGATGCATGTGTGTTAGTGCAACCGTCTCAAAACAAGATCATTCCTTCATGCAATATTATAGATAAAAACTAATATCATGAAACTAATCAAACATTCAAACAACTGATAGATGATGTAATAGACACCAAACACTCAAACACCAAATAGATGACATAATAAAACATTCAATCACCAAGTAGATGACATAAACAAATTAATACCTTGTTTTATCTTAAGGGAGGCTATCGTGTATCCACAATCAATATAGATTAGCACGATATAAATTAAAAACATATCAATTTAAACATAAATAAGGTCGTGATGTGCATAATAGTAACTAGCTAACATGTTCACATCATAAACTCACAAACAATTTCCATTTATGCATAACAATCACATATGCATAGTCACTCTAGAGTAGTACATGACAATATCACAAATAGGTTGACTCGTACATAAATATCATAACCATAACCATCTACATAGACCAATCTAGATTAGCACGATACATATAACATAAATATCTCAAAATAAATTAACATACTTATCATGCATATGACTGCAATGCATATAACAACAAGTTACTATCCTTCATAAATAGTCCACGAATGTTCTTCTAACCACATTGATTAGCTAGCCTCCATCACACATGTAACCACAACAACAATACAATAGCAGACATGTATGTAACCATAATTCATATAAAAACCATTAACCAATATACTTGCATACCTAACATACAAATTGTTATAAAACCAACTCCAAAAATAGAAGAAAAGAGAGATCAATGCCTTATAGATCATGCACTTCGAGGGGGAAACCTCCAATACATTACATGAATGAACAATTCTTGCATGATACAAATGAAAAATCCTCCTTCTATATATAGGATTCCATGGGCTCACAATATAATTCTAGCAGACCTAACAATAATAATGTAAGGGAACAATAATAACAATATGGGGGTTACATGGGTACAACAATAACAATAAGGGGGCTACACTAATAACAATAAGGGACTAAACTAGTAATATAGGGACCTAACATGCCCCTCTCCTTCAAAATAGTGTTGTCCTCAATGCTTGAGTAGCTCTAAATGCTTCTATATAAAATTCTCATCCTCCCATGTAGAATCTTCAATGGGTAATTTCTTCCACTTGATGAGATACTCTGAAATTGATCAATTTCATAGTTGTCAAGTTCTTGTTCCAATTATTGTTTTAGGTTCTAATATGATTTTTCCTTCCTCATCAAATTTTGGTAATATTGTTTGAAGTATAATTTTGTCACCTATAACCTTCTTTAAGCATGAAACATGGAAAACTGGATGCACTCGTAAAGAAGAAGGAAGCTCCAATTTGTATGCCATAGTACCAAACTTTTGCAACACCTTATAAGGACCATATTATTTTGACGGTAATTTACTGTCCTTCTTAGCTTGTTTTAGGGGCATTTGTTTGTATCGTTGTAGTCATAAAAATACCCTGTCTCCTACATCAAAACTTCTCTTGCTACGAAGTTGATCTGCCTATTGTTTCAATCGACTTTGTGCCAAATTTAGGTTATCCTTTAAGAGTTGGAGAACTTGTTGCTGATGCTCAATGTGATCTTCCACTTCTTGCACCTTAGAATTTTCTATTAAATATTATGTGATGGAAAATGGATGATATCCATAAAGTGCAATAAATGGGGTCATTTTTGCTGCATTATGGAAAGAATTTTTATACCACAATTCAGCCAGAGGAAACCACTTGACCCATTGTGTTTGTTTATCAAATACAAAATAACAAAGATAACCTTCCAAAAATTTGTTCACTATCTCAGTTTGACCATCAGATTGAGGATGATAAGATGAGCTATGAGCTATTTGAGTACCCAAAGAAGAAAATAATTTCTTCTAAAAATTTCCAGTAAAAATGGGATCTCTATCGCTTACCATAATCTTTGGGTCTCCATGTAGGTTTTGAATTGTTTCCATAAATGCAGTAGCAACTTTACTTGCATTAAATGGATGAGATAATGCAAAAAAGTGTTAATACTTGGTAAGTCTATCAACTACCACCATGATGGCACTCTTTCCTTTAGACTTAGGTAAGCCTGTGATAAAATCCATTGAAATCTCCTCTGACATTGACTTGGAATGGATAAACATTGTAGAAGACCCGAGGTATTAATTGTCTCAACTTTATTTTGCTGGAAAACCAAACATTTTTCCACAAACTCTTAAATATCAGATTTAAGGCCATGCTAAAAAAATTATTTCTTCACCCTATGGTAATTTTTTAAAAATCCTGAGTGTCCTCCTAAAGGATAAGATTGCAATTTAAAAAGAATTTTTTGTTTTAGTTGGAATTCTTACAAATATAGAGGCGATCTTTATACCACAAGGAATCATTTTTCCAACTAAATGTATCAGATGTACTAGGATCTTGATGCAACTTTTGAATTAGTGTCCACACTTCTTTGTCCTTCTTCCATTAATCCCTTGCTTTGGTTATCCAATATGGTTGGATAATAGAAATTTCACAAAGAAATTATTCCACCTCTTCATCCTTTCCTGAGAGTGCATATGCAACAAAATTTAGCTTCCATTTTTTCTAGATGATTTAAAAGTCATAACCCAACATCTCTATGACCCATTTTCGCTTATTTTCTGAAGATATTCTTTGTTCCAAAAAGTTTTTAAGACTATCATGATAACTTTTTTACCTTGAAGTGCCTTCCCATTAGGTAAGGTCGGCATTTCTTTAGTGAATTTAGTATTGCCAATATTTCCTCTTCATAAATATCTTTCTGTAAATAATTTCCTTTGATTGGATGACTTTCAAAATAAATGGGTCTTCCTTCTTGCATTAAAACAATACCAATTCCACTTCCTGAGGCATCACATTCCACAATAAAGGTTTTTTTGAAGTCTGACATACCTAAGACCGGTGCTATGTACATTCCCTCTTTAATATTTTCAAAGGACTTAGTTGCTTCAGGAGTCCATGAAAATGCATCTTTATTCAATAATGTTGTTAGACGTGCTTCTATTCTCGCATAATTCTTAACAAACTTGCGATAATACCCTGTTAACCTGAGAAATCCTTGCAACTCCTTAATGGTTGTGGGGACTTTCCATTCCTTAATGGATTTAAGTTTGTTAGGGTCTACATTAACACCCTCGTGAGATATAATATGACCCATATATTTTACCTCTTGTACTTCAAAGAAACATTTGGATGTTTTTTCATACAATTTTTTCTCCTCCAATAATTTGAGGACCCTGTCAACATGTTGAACATGATCCTTCCAGGACCTGTTGTAGATTAGTATGTCATCAAAAAATACTAGCACAAATTTTATAAGGGTTTGAAAATGGAATTCATCAACCCTTGAAATGTAGAAGGTGCATTGGTAAGGCGAAAAGGCATGACCAAAAATCCATAATGAACCTCATGAGCTCGAAATGTTGTTTTCGGAATATTTTTAGTCTTTATTCTAATTTGATGATATCCTGAACGAAGATCCAACTTGGTAAAATAAATTTCGCCATGTAATTCATCCAATAATTCATCAATCACATGAATGGGAAATTTATATTTAATAGTGAGCTTATTGAGCTCCCTATAATCCGGATACATCCACCATGATCCATCTTTCTTGTGCACCAATACTACTGGAGCAGAGAAAGAACTTTGACTAGGTTGAATTATACCAACCTCTAACATTTCCGCAATCATATGTTCAATTTCACTCTTTTGGACATAAGGATATATATATGGCCTGATGTTTGAAGGAACACTTCTTGGAATCAAATGAATAGCATGATCATGATCACGAATAGGTGGGAGTCCTTAGGGTGTTTCACACACCTTGGAATGAGTGTCCAAGACTTTTTGGAGATCTAGAGAAATAGATGATTTTGATGTTGGAACTTCTAGTAAGCATAATTGTGAAATTATGCCTCGTTGTTCTTTCTTCAGAATATTTTTCATGACATTGGAGATTATTATATTTCCTGACTTCCCTGTGATACCCCATAATTTGATTTCCTTTCCTTTTGAAAAATAATACAAGAAAAGTTCTTGAAAATTAAAAGCTACAGTCCCTAAAAATTGTAACCATTGTACTCCTCGCACAACATCAACACCTCCCATTGGAATGGAAAGCATTGGAATATTCAATACATATTCCCCCATTTTTAGCTTAATATTATGGCATTTTCTAGAGAAATTTATAGTTCCTCCATTTGCAACCATCACTTGACATTCCGGTGCTGGGTATAGGAAATAATTCAATTCCTTGGCTACCTTAAAATGAATAAAATTATGGGTACTACCCAAATCAATCAACACTATTACCTTTTCCTTCTTGATATTTACTTCTATCTTGAGAGTTTGAGGAGTAGTAATTCCTACCAATGCATTACATGGTATGATCAGACTCATTTCCTCTTCTTCTAGGGTTGGTTCCTTGTGTATATCCTCTTTTTTTGAAGTTTCTTGTTCATTTTATTCCTCCTCTTCACAATCTATGTAATACAATTTCTTCTCAACACACTTATGAACTTTAGTGTATTTGTTATCACAACTGTAGCAAAGCCATTTTTCTCTTTTTTCTTCCAATTTTTGTGGTGTCAACCTTGTAGGTTATGGAAGTCTAGGAGTACGAATAGTTAAATCTAGATGTGAGTGGTAGGCTTCCTTGTCACAATAATTTTACATTCATTTTTATTTTCAACCTGACTTCCTTCTCCAATGAATCAGGTTCCCAAACATGAACTTCATGTTGGATGTTGTCCTATAAAGTCCCTATGAATACATCAATCCTGTGTTCTTCTGGAATATCAATTACCCTTATATTCAATTTTTGGAAGTCCTCAATGTGCTCCACCATTGAACCCTTTTGTTTGAGATTTATCAATTGGCTAAAGAAGTTGTTTCTCTTTGTATCCTCCAAATGTGATATCATTTCCTTCGCAAAAATTGACCAAGTGAAAAAAAATTTAAAGGAGAAAAGCCATCGATACCATAGAAATGTATTTTGTTCTAAATGTAACATTGCAATAGGTACCTTTAGTGTGTTTTGCACATTATTGAGATCAAAATATTTCTCCAACTGTAGTATCCATGTTACGAGATCCTTGCCATCAAAATTTCTCATATCCTTGTTTGGAATATGGTGGTTCTTCCATCCAACATTAGAGTTTATGAAATTATGATTAACATTTATTTTTTTCTCATCATGAGTTTCCTCTACTATATTTTCGCCACTAGAAAACATTTCTTGTATCAACTTTGTCAAACCTTCCATGTCTGCCTTTAGATCATTCTTCATGTTTTCCATGTTTTCTTTCGTTTTTTCTTCCATGTAATCCATCTTAGCTTCGATGCCAGCTTCCATGCCATCCAGCTTAGCTTCCAAGCCTTTCTTCAAAACATCCATCTTCGCTTCCATGACTTTCTTCAAAACTTCTATTTCATTTTTTGTTGCGCTTTGCGAGAGTGATATTTGGTGCACTTTCTCTTGTAATTTTGATAGATCATGTTACAATTATTCAACTTCATGAGCCTTAGTAGAGTATTCTGAGGGCTTAATGGGTGTTGAATTATTTTTAGGGGGGAATTTTAGAACCCAATACTGATATCTATGCTCAATATGCCCTTGGAATCACTTAAAACTTGTTTTTCAAACAAGAATAATGCAATTTGAAAAAAAATACACACATTTTTCTTTCTTTTGAGGAGCTCGATATTGAAACCGAATTATCTCTATAATTGAGGATCTTCAATATCTCAAATTCGGTCTTGTAGTAGCACTCTGAATCTTATTTCGAATGCCATAGTTCTGACTTGATTTGGATACTTCAAGAAAAATTTATGATGAATCTCCCACAATGACCTAATTATGGATTGCTTTCGTAGAGTGCACTTGTATGGCATGCCACGTCTCACTATTTCCTCCTTCAGCTCTGAAATTTATACACAAGAAACTACAGTTCATGTACTTGCAACCGATTTTTACAGAATTCTAATCTGATGCTCAGAGAGAGAGTTATGACTATTTTCCCATGGTCACCTCTTTGAGATGAAATCCGGGAGCCTGAAAAAACCCTAACGTCCATATATCATATCTCGGAAAATATCGCAAACCAAGATCTGAAATTTCTATAGGAATTTCCTTGGGATTTCAGCTTCGCTCTGTAAACATTTCAGCTTTTGAAACTTTGTAGAAAACATTTATGGTGACGATTCCACGATGACCTATTTAGGTGAAATTCGGGAGCCTCAAAAAACCCTAAATTCGATAGATCATATCTGAAAAAATATTGCAAACCAAGATCTAAAATCTGTACTCGACGTTCCTCAGTATTTCTTCTTCGCCTTGTAGAAATTTCAGCTTCGGAACCTTTGCATAAAAAAAATTATCACGAAAATTCGATGATGACCTGTTTGGAGCAGAGAAACCCTAGAATCCATATCTTTGATACCAAATGTTATGAAACCCGCTCCAAAAATAAAATAAAAGAGAGATCAACACCTTAGAAATCAACCACTTCGAGGTTGAAACCTCTAATACATTACACAAATGAACAATTCTTGGATGATACAAATGAAAAAACCTCCTTCTATATATAGGAGTCCATGGGGTGACAATATAATCCTAGCCGACCTAACAATAATAATGTAAGGTAACAATAATAACGATATGGGGGTTATAGGGTTACAACGATAACAATAAGGGGGATATACTAATAACAATAAGGAACTAAAATAGTAATATGGGGAACTAACACAAACTTGTATGATGATCTACTCTTACCCCGAAGTCCAATGTTGCAACTTCAGTCTAATAATATACATCTCATTCTCTATCTCATCCAACATATTATCATCGTAACATACCAAAAACATCACGATGACACAAAATATGTAATGACCACCATGATGCATACCTGACCTAGCATGCATGCATAACCATAACCATGAAAATGGATGCATAACAACATATAGACACTGACATGCATAAAAAATCTTTATACAACCGACATGAATTCATCACAAACAAATCCCAACGTCAACATCATCAACTTATACATGATAAAAAAATTGTAACAATAACCATCACCATGCATACATAACAAGCACATATAAAAACTACATACATGCATGAAAAACACATTCTTCTCATCCAGTCCAGGGATTGAACCATGCTTTGATACCACTCTATGGTATTAGATATCACACAAAGAAAATGGAAACCAAACACCACCCAAAGAGAAAGAAACATGCTCTAATACCACTCCATAAAACTATTCACTTGAGGGGCCTTGACCGAGGTTCGGAGGTTAAGGTTTGCCAACAAACCCCTATACTACTATCCCTTTCGGAAATGACATACTTTCATAGGCCAAGGTCTCACCTGAAGTAGTATGGGAGCGTGCTGGAACCAGGTTTCCGTACCCTCGGAGAGATTAGGTAATTTAAGGCAGATCTGTGTTGCAGCTTATTAGGTTTGCATAGAATGAGTCTATTAACATCTCTTTTAACAACATAATCAACACTTAACCATAAAAAATATATTATCATCAAGATATCTAATCAATAAATTCGCATCCATGTGTGAATCAGCAAATGCCATCACATAACATTATAATCGCAACCAATTCCAGATCACAAATACATTCGAAGCTTAAATAAATATCATAGATGTGCTTCTACGGTAAACACAATCAATCCAGATAGCACAAATGTGCTTCAAATATATTTCTCATTCATTGGAATCGAAGATCCACTTACAACCCAAACACAGCCTAGCGGGGTATGCACACAGCAGGACTCAGGATCTCTATGCACACAGGTAGCAGGAGTCCTTATCCAAAACAACCCAGACAGATCTTAAAAATTTGCACGTAGAATCAATATTATTCCTTCTTGCCTACTAGATCCAACTATCTATCTATTTATAGCATTGTAGCCTTTGCTATCCGATGGTCCACAAACCATGGTTTGTGGACCCTAGAGCTGCCCTTTAACCCATTACAAAACTTTAGGGGCTTTGACCCACCCCAAAATGCCTAAGCAAGACCAACTATTACAAAATTATACCAAAAATGCAGGTTAGGGAACCCTGTTCCAACAGGCCCCCAACACAATCTTGTGACTCGTCCTGAGTCACTACAGCTGTGGGGTTTGAATATTTTCCTGAAGCTATTGGATTGCATCAACTAGTGGGAACAATACTCTTTCGCTCTATACAATAGTGTTCTAAGAAATATCCACCAATTTCTGCGAAGTTGGACCTTCAGTAGTAGCCGTGACACTTTCCAATGTTTGGTTCAGTTGTTTGACCATAACATCCACTTCCTAAGAGAGCTTGAGGGCTTCATCGACCAAAGGCTTAAGGTTTTCGCTGAGAACCTTCTTTTGTGGTGGAGCTCTTCAATGTGAAGCCTAAGTGTGTGGTGGGTGCCCAGTCGTGCCAGGCACTGAGATGGAATCAAAGTGGACATAGTAGCTTCGAGTTGTTCAAACTCTTCCTCCTTCTGTTGTAGCTCTTGAGTAAAATCATGGAGGAGAGGGTCGCGCTGCACCTTAGACCATAGCTACATAGCTATCTTGAACAATGTTCTGCCCTGAGAAATATTAGCGGTAATAATATTGGTTGCCTCTGTGACCAGCACATCTCGTTGGGCTCTTACTTCAGGTGGAGTTTGGCTGCAATTTGGCTTGTAAGGCAGTAATCTGTTGTTCCATCTCTTTCTTGATAGTATGAATTTTGGTCCTCGAATCCTTTAATTCTGCAACAAGCCCCTCAATCTTGGCCTAGGGGATAGCAGAAACTGGGATATCCTGAGTTACATCTACCCAGTGCCTACTGATTAGGAGTTCCAACTCGATCTGCTATGTGGCGGTGAGGTTGCATGCAACATGCACCTGGGGCACCTCAACAATTTTCACCACAATCATTTTCTCAACTGTATTGAGCTACTAGTGCACTCAGAGGTATCTGTGTTGAATCTCTTTTAAAAGGGATGTGTGGAGGACCTGCAGTGGTTGATGTGGAAGTCGGGCTAATGAAATTGTACCTCTACCCAGACCTAGACTTGTGCTCCTAAGCCAGGTGGGCTCAAGATGAATTTTGTGCTTGGTAGATGGTAAAGACAGCTTTCTGTTGTGATGATCAATTCACTGCTAGTTGTTGGGTGCGGCCTAGTCTGAACCATGCTTGTTTGCAGGGTGTCGGTTTTGAGCTACAGAACTTAGAGCTCAGACTGGAGTGTAGTGACCGTGGCCTTTTGCTACTATTCCAAAGCCATCCATTTATCCTCTAAGGCGAGGGTGACTGCATCTATGATCTGCTTGAGGTCTTCCTCTATCAGAGTAACTTCAGTCTCCCGACCTGGCCTTATAGCTCGCTGTTTATTTTGTTGGCCTTTAATAGTGTCACCAGTCCGTTTCATACCACAAGGTGACGGGACCATTTTTTGGTTTGAGGGGTCTTGACCCAGGTTCAGAGGTTAAAGTTTGTCAAAAAAACCCCTATATTACTGGCCCTTTCAGCAATGACCTACTTTCGCGGGCCAAGGTCTCACCCAAAGTAGTATGGGAGGGTGTTGGAACTAGGTTTCCGCACCCTGGGAGAGAGTAGGTAATTTAAGGCAGATTTTTGTTGCAGCTTATTAAGTTCATACAGAATGAGTCTATTCACAGCTCTTTTAACAGTATAATTAGCACATAACCATAACAAATATGTTATCATCAAGATATCTAATAAATACATTTGCATTCATGTGCGCATTAACAAATACCATCACAGAACATTATAATCACAGCCAATTCCAGATCACAGATACATTTGCAGCTTAAATAAATATCACAGATGTGCTTTAGTAGTAAACACAATCAATCTAGATATCACAAATGTACTTCAAATATATTCCGCATTCATTAGCATCAAAGATCCACTTACAACCCAAACACATTCCGTGCACACAGCCTAGCAGGGTCCGCACACAGCAAGACTGAGGATCTCCGCGCACACAGCCAGCAAGAGTCCTTACCCAGAACAACCTAGATAGATCTTAAAAATTCACACGTAGCATCAATATTATTCCTTCTTTCCTACTAGATACAAGTATCTATCTATTTATAACATCGTAGCCTTTTCTATTCGATGGTCCACAAACCATGGTTTGCGGACCCTAGAGATACCCTTTAACCCATTACAAAACTTTAGGGGCTTTGACCCACCCCAAAACCCCTACGCAAGACTGACTATTACAAAATTATACCAAAAACATAGGTTAGGGAACCCTGTTCCAACAAAGACCCTCCTCCAACATTTACCCAAGCTAACTGATCCACTAGAAAAAAAATTCAATGAGAGGCTACTATGATGTGTTTCAACTACCTATTTACATTTAAGGAATAAAAACCCACAAATAAAAACCAATATGACCTTCCTCGGGAGCTACAAACCCTTTATGAGGAAACCAACCCTTCCAGGTGCTTAACCCTTGAGACAACTTGTCATTTTCTTGATATGTACCCTTAGTTTCTCCCATGAAAATCCATGCATGGGACTGAGGCCTTCCATTTTCTACCACAACAAGGATTGCTAGCGATTCTGGCCTTTTTTAGTGAGTTTTGAGCTAGTCACCCCAAATTCCGAGCCACTTTTTTAGAGTTAGGTCTCAAGCTTCTATCCAGAACTTCATGAAACTTTTAGAAATTATACATAACCATGAAAACAAGCTAATAATAGAAAAAAAATTTCAAGGAATTGATCGGACCCCTACCAGCCATGATAGGAATTTTGTCAAACATGTCACAAATATGTAATGTACAGATCATAACAACAGATATGAGCATAAGGGTCACATACTTATATAAGATTCATAAAGGGGCATTGATGCCTTATCACATTAGTTTCATAATCATCTATTAGGTCATATACTCATTGTACATTCATTTTATAATAAAATAATGATGAGAGGCATACATCAAGCTTGTCATAAAACATACTCATAACCAGCATATAACCAACATAAATAATAAGGATATAAAAACCATAAAATCCACATATGAACCATTACATTTACACATGAAATAAAAAGCAGAAGGAGTCCTTATTAATTAATGCGTAAGATAACCAGTTCTGGGAATTCCATGAACCACCCGACCATAGATTGGATTGAACCAAATATTTCTTTTACCCAATCACCCCCATGCCATATTCCAAGCATGAATGTGGGACTCATACAAAAACCAACTAGGGCTTCCTTAGGCTTTAGCACAATCCCACCAGAACACTAGGCCCTAAGCAACATAAAATACAGGATTTACCACAATCCCGCCATATACCATTCAAGGGATCTCTCGGCCCTAAACAAGCATGGATTCCTTTGGATCTCTCCGCCTAAACTGGGAGGAACTTTTCCATCTCCACTCTTTAGTATTTATCGTGTATCCTTCCATAACTAGTTAAGGGATTCCTATGGCTAACGAGATAATGCACTTCTAGGATTTATCTTGTATCCCACCATTACTGGTCAAGGGATTTGTATGCCTACAAAGGCTCCATCCTCTAGGATTTATCGTATATCCATTCATAACTGGACAAGGGATTCCTAGGCCTAACAAGGAGGTTCACAATCAGGCTTTACCATGTATCCTGCCATTACTAGTCAAGGGATTCTTAGGCCTTCTGATTTTTCCTGAGACCACCCCACTCAATTTTGTTACGAACTGACAATCCAACTCAAAAAAATACAACATAATCCAACTACCCCATGGCTATCTGGAAATGGCAAGGAAATTCTAAAGAACACTATCATATCTTGCAAAACACATTCCAATGACAACAAGAGAACCAAGAATACACATGCATGTACCATGCATGCCAAATCTATCAAGAAATTTGCACATGCAAATCAATAAGTGCAAGTAGCCCCACTGTAGCCACTTGATTATGGTCTTCCTTGCTTGATCTTTGATTCCCTTTACCTTTTTCTTGCTTGCTTTTCTTTTCTTGATCCAATTATAGATTTCTCCAAGAAGTGTTGTGTAACCAGCTCCAAAAATAGAAGAAAAAGAGATATGAACGCCTTAGAAATAAGCCACTTCGAGGGGGCAACCTCCAATACATTACATAAATGAACAATTCTTGGATGATACAATTTACAAAACCTCCTTTCTATATATAGGAGTCCATGAGGCCATAATGTAATCCTAGTGGGCCACAATGTAATCCTAGCCGACCTAACAATAATAATGTAAGGGCACAATAATAACAATATGGGGGTTACAGGGGTACAATAATAACAATAAGGGGGGCTACACTAACATAATAATGGGCTACACTATTAATATAGGGACTTAACATGCCCCTCTCCTTCAAACAAGTGTTGTCCTCAACGCTTGATTATTTCTTGATGCTTCTGTATAAAATTCTCATCCTCCCATGTGAAATATTTTACGGGAAAGTTCTTCCACTTGCTGAGATACGCTGAAATTGATCGTAATTGTCGATTTCTTGTTTCTATGACTGCTTCATAACTTCTTTCGATGTGATGTTGATCTTCCTGTTGTTTCATTAGATTCTGCACCAAAGTTGGGTTATCCTTTGAGAGTTGGAGAACTTGTTGTTGATGCTCGATGTGACCTTCCATTAATTTATCATCCATATTTGCTATTATTTGATCCTTAAAACCATCCAAATTAGCCTCCATTTCTGCTTTTAAACCATCTATTTCATCTTCAATTGATCTTCGTAAGATTGAAACTTGTTGCACTTGGTACCGTAATTTTGATATCTCATATTGCAATTCTTCCTCCTCATGCGTCATAGTATAGCTTTCTGAGGGCTTAATGGGTATGCAATTATTTTTTGGAGGCATAATAGAACCCATTACTGACAAAAATTCTTCAATATTCCCTTGGAATCAATTCAACTTGATTCTTCAAACAAGACTTATGCAATTCGGAAAAAAATACACACCTTTTACTTGCTTTGAGGAGCTCGATATTGAAATTGTATTATCTCTGTGATTGCAGATCTTCAATATCTGAAATTCAGCACTGAAGTAGCCCTCTAAATTCTCTTTTGAATGCCACAGGTCTGACCTGATTTTGATTCTCCAAGACAAAGTTGTGTCCAATCTCCCACAATGACCTAATTATGGACTGGTTCAGTAGAGCGAACTTGTACGACTTGCCACGTGTCACTGTTTCATCCTTTGTCTCTGAAATTGATAGCCAAGAAACTACAGTCTGTGTACTTGTGACCACTTTTTATGGCACTCCAATCCGATGCCCAGAGAGAGAGTTATTGAACTTTTCCCACGATCACCTCTTTGAGATGAAATTCAGGAGCCTGAAAAAGCACTACCTTCCACAGATCATATCTCCAAAAATATTGCGAACCAAGCTCTAGAATTACTGTGACTCTCAGGATTTCGACAGTACCATAGGAATTTCAGATTACGAACCTTATTTCAAAATTTATAAAGTGCAAATGCCACGATGACCTGTTTGGAGCAGCGAAACCCTAGAATCCCAAGCTCTGATACCAAATGTTGTGTAACCAGCTCAAAAATAGAAGAAAAGAGATATCCACGCCTTAGAAATAAGCCACTTCGAGGGGGCAACCTCCAATACATTACATAAATGAACAATTCTTGGATGATACAATTTACAAAACCTCCTTTCTATATATAGGAGTCCATGGGGCCATAATATAATCCTAGTGGGGCCATAATGTAATCTAGCCGACCTAACAATAATAATGTGAGGGCACAATAATAACAATATGGGGGTTACAGGGGTACAATAATAATAATAAGGGGGGCTACACTAACATAATAAGGGGCTACACTATTAATATAGGGACTTAACAAAGAG
>CM076583.1:562513118-562722066 GCA_034641835.2 Pinus albicaulis | reverse complement strand
TTTAAGTAAGGCACTTTCTGTCTTCCATCACCTTTTTCCTTTCAATATCCTTTAAACGATTTTGTTGATATTTAATGTTTGAAATCACGTTATAATTCCTTGATTATATGTGTTTGGGGACTAGAATAATTTCACACTAAACCATGCAAACTTAAAAGTAACTTAACGGATTCATAAAGTAATAATAATCATAATTCCTAATTTCCTATTGTACGATATGATGCAAATTATTCAAACATGAAGCAATGAAGACATGCAATGTCCGAATTTCAAGATTGATGAACCGATACAAGAAGTTAGAAACTACAACTTTGATTCAATACTCTGTGTCCTAACTCCAGGAAGGAATCTAGTTTGTAGTACAGAACATGCATCATGTATTATCAATTCTTAATTGAAAACAAATAAAGGTCATCTACCTCATCAATTCCTTCCCATTTTGTGTTTTTATGTTATATTCCTTATAAAAGTGTCAAATTTCTCTCAAAGTAAGCAACCACCGAATAAAATAAAAAATAGTTGAGATATGATTGAGAAATGGTCATTTATTTCTTGAAAGGATCTTCACAATTTCTTTGGTTGTTTTTCATCTCAAGAAACAAGAAATGACCCAAGAAACTATCGTGATGTAATATAAGAAACAACACGGTGCAATGGCCATTTTCAAAGCCAAATGATGTCCATTGAGGACATGGCCTTTATTTGGTTCCTGTTTCATAGGAGTTTCAGGTAGAAATGGAAATTTTTTGTACCATTTCCAGTAGTAAAAAGGGAAAACCTTCTTTTTCCATGGGAAATAATTTACCTTTCCTTTTTCAAGATAATCTAAATCACAAAAAATATGAACTATACTGCACACATTCTTGGATAATGTGAAAGTGGAAAAGGAATACCCTACACAAGTGATGCACACATGTACATTTGAACACTAATATATTTTTGCAGTTGAAATGCAATGCTTGTTTTCATTTAAATGTAGGGTTTTTAAAGCAGGGAGAAATAATGGCTGCCAAATTAATAAGCGTTTCTTTGGGAAAATTTAAATCTTGTATTGGGTGATGAAGATAATAGAGGGTATTGAATCTTGATTCTTGACATTGTGTTTAACTTGAATAACTCAAATGATTATAAATATCAATGGATGAGTTATTTTTTTCAAGTATGTCACTCAAAACTCTTATGTCAAAGCATTGTATGATGGCTAGCATTTGCTTGTTTCCCTTTCTTCAGTTCAATGTAAAAAGTATATTAATATATTGGAGCACGAATGATAACTACAATTGTTTGCTCTGCAGTATATCCAGCCCCAAGATTATAAAAATTTTTCTCAAGTGGAGCTATCATTAGCTCTAGGGTCAAACTTCTGATAGAGGAAGGCCTAAGAAGAACTACCATTTGCAAGAGCTCATAATAATGGCTGTCAAGAGTTTGAGAGTTGTTATCTCACAAGAGCCTGTGGAAGTAGACACGTTCTTCCAAGAGCTATGCGATCATTATAAAGTAATGTTGTTCTAAGAGGAGAAAGTATCATGACTGGATATCGTACGTTAATGGCACACATGTACATTTGAACACTAATAGATTTTTGAAGTTGAAATGCAATGCTTGTTTTCATTTAAATGTAGGGTTTTTAAAGCAGGGAGAAATAATGGCTGCCAAATTAATAAGCGTTTCTTTGGGAAAACTTTAAATCTTGTATTGGGTGATGAAGATAATAGAGGGTATTGAATCTTGATTCTTGACATCTAGAGAGAACCCTACAGCCTAACACAATCCAATGGAATTGACCAAAAAAATCCAAATAGAGTCAACCCTACTATAGGAGGAAGGGCCTGCAGTAAGAACTTACCATTTTGCAAGAGTCGAGGGCGAATGCTGTTCTGCAAGAGCTGAGGGCGAATGCTAAGGAAAATTTTGTTCAAGAGCCGAGGGCTAAATGCCGAGGGAAAATTTTGTTCGCAAGAGCCGAGGGTGAACGCTGAGGGGCAAGCCGAGGGCAAAATCTGGTCAAGGAGCTGACACAATGCTGTTCTGCAAGAGCGGAGGGTGAATGCGCGCGTGATATCAGGCGTTAATGTAGCTATTGCAACGGATACGAAACAATAAATCATTTTTATGTAGCGTGCATATAAGTTTTGTATTTAGTGCGTATACAAGTGTTTGCATCAGATTTAATATGCATAACACACACATTTAACGAAGGGTCCAAATGTCAAAAATTAATACTAATTAGACATTGTGGGTCGCATTCTAGAAGTCACTGCCTGGCATTACTACAATACAGTGGTCAAAGATTAATGTTTTCCTCCAAACGTCGCAATGGCGACACTTTTCTAAGTGTCGGTATTACGACACCTTTCTATAAACGTCGGTGTAGCGACGGTTTTGGGCGGGATGGAAAAAAATTGGGGAAATTTCCGACATTTGGTCAAAAGCGTCGGAACCAAGTGTCGGAATTTCCGCCAAATGTAGTAGTGTAGGAGTACAATGTTTACAATATTTGGGGATGGTAGCTTTTAATTTTCAAGAACTTTTCTTGAATTTTGTTTTGGAAGGAAAGGAAGTCGAATTACAGGGTATCGTGGGGAAGCCAAGAAATATAATAAGATCTAATGTCATGAAAAAGCTTCTGAAGAAAGAACAAAAAGGCATAATTGCACAATTATTTTCACTAGAAGTTCCAACACCAAAATCATCTATTTCTCTAGATCTCCAAAAAGTCTTGGACAAAATTTCGAAGGTGTTTGAAACTCCCAAAGGAATCCCACCTATTCGTAATCATGATCATGTTATTCATTTGATTACAAGAATTTTTCCTCCAAACATTAGGCCTTACAGATATCCTTATGTTCAAAAGAATGAAATTGAACGTATGATTGCAAAAAATTTAGAGGCTAGTATAATTCAACCTAGTCAAAGTTCTTTCTCTGCTCCAGTAGTATTGGTGCACAAGAAGGATGGATCAAGGTGCATGTGTTTGGATTATAGGGAGTGTTTGGTCTCAACCTAGTCTCCTAAATTGAGTTCATTTAATTGTCAACCAGGGTTGGTAAATTGCTGAAGTTAAGTGCACCATATGTGCCTAAGTAACCTCTTCCTACTTCGTTGTGTTTAGTGTTTTATGATGTTTTTGGTCTTTTGATAGTTTTATGTTCACAAGGAAAATGACTGAAAAGCTAGTGGAAAGAAATTAATGATTGAAAACAGAGTGAAGCCTAATTGGTGATGACAAATGACAAATGCAATTGTAAATATTGAAACAGAATCAAATCTAAACTATGACTAAGCAGAAACAAAGCTTGATAATGACTTTTAAGCAAATGACTCAAAACATAAACTCAACTTGTCCAATTCTTTCATCAAAGGTATTTTGAAAGAGATTTTGAGAAATGGTCAGCTAAGTATGCAAATTCTCCTAATCTAAACAATTAAACAACTAGCTTATAATGATGCAATATTTTATCCATGATTAGAGATTTGTTGAAGCATATTTGGAGGAAAACATTGATACCATCATAAGATCTTTACTCTAAGACTAGTTCCTAACTCTATTCTGCAACTTAGTTAATCATCACTAAACCTTGTCCAAGAGTTATAGATTTCTTTTTAAAGTATTCTTTTGAGAAAAGGTTATGTTTATGAAGTAGTAAAGAAGTTGCAAAAGTACCTCAGGCCTTGAAATGATATTGTCTTATATTCCTATGTTTATGAATCAATTATAGAATTGGAACAAGAAGAGGTTTGTAAATAATGAAGGATGTTTTGTTAATTTTAACAACTGAAGTAATCTAATATGCAGTGGATGACAACTAAATGTGGAGTGCAAATGCAATGAGTTAAGCTAATACTGAACTTAAGATGCCACTAGTCTAAAACAGTGCTGAACTAACAAGTCATTATCAAACTCAAAACAAAATAACAGAGCATGAGTTGAATGCAATTAGACTCTGGAGTATCCTAACTAAGCTATCATGCATTATTCTATGGAATTATACAGTCTGTTTTTCCATCATGATTGGTATTTTGGAAGAGTTTCTTAGAACAATCCTGACTGTACAATTCAGTGCAAATGCAAACATAAAGACTGAAAGCAATTTGAAAACTAAGGTATCACAGCTATCTCCTACCCATCATTATGATATTTTGGAAGAGCGTTTTAAGAGCAAGATCAGCTATGTTACTTAGTGAAAACAAACAACTAAAACATTCATCATCACAATCATGCTTTGGACATCATAAGGATTTTTTGGAAGAGTGTTTAGAACAAATGTAACTGTGATAGTGAACAAAAGAAACTACAATTAAATCCTACAACACTATAGCCATTTCCCATTCATTATCATAATCTTTTGGAAGAGCTTCTTCTTTTGGAAGAGTTTTTAGAACGAGTATAACTATAGTGGCTAATGAAAACAACTACGAATTCAAACTTCAAAATGTAAAGGCAACTAAGATACTTATCTAAATTACGCAAGTAAAACCGTGCAGGAGGCAGGGGCCCTCTACCACCAGACGGAATCTAACTCCAAATAAAATCAACGCTTTCAAAACAATACTGTCTTCTTCATTAAAGGAGAAATAACTTGAACAGAGCAATCTGCGTCTTCAGAAATGTAGCACAAAATCTAAGCAAAATCTGAAACAAAATCTAGCCTAGCTCTCGGTTTCCCAAGTGTTTTTATAACAAATTTACCTAACAAGACTTGCAACAATTCCAGGATCGTTGTCTTTCCTTATCGAAATCACATTAGGACTCTTGAAGTGGCTGCGTAAAAATAAAAGGGACATCTAGACTAAGACAGTCCTATTAGAAGTCTGCCTTCCTAAATGTGTTCCCACGTACCAAAACCATATCCAGAATTCGGTTTTTCCTTCATGGTGAGCAACGAACAATGTAGACATGACGTGGAATATACCCATATGCGGTTTTTCTTGAGAGGCCACCTGGAACATACCCAAACGTGAAGACAATGTTAATTTCTCGTTATTAATGGAATTGTTCAGATTTAGTGCCTAGTTTCGCCAAATGCGTTTATAAATTGCATAAAAACTGCGCTAGCGTGGTTACCATGTTAATCATTCTAAAAGTAATTTTAACTAAATTCAGTTTGATCAATTGTCCGATGTCAATGGATGGCAGCCTGAAAGTAAGATGAAAGAAAGCACAATTTTGAGGCTCAACAGGGAGCTCAATAAGCTCACTATTAAAGATAAGTTTCCCATTCCTGTGATTGATCAATTATTGGATGAATTAAATGGAGAAATTTATTTTACCAAGTTGGATCTTCATTCAGAATGTCATCAAATTAGAATTAAGACTGAAGATATTCCGAAAACATCATTTTGAACTCATGAGGGTCATTATGAATTTTTGGTCATGCCTTTTGGCCTTACCAATGCACCTTCTACATGTCAAGGGTTGATGAATTCCATTTACAAACCCTTCCTTACAGAATTTTTGTTAGTATATTTTGATGATATACTAATCTACAATAGGTCTTGGAAGGATCATGTTCAACATGTTGACAGGGTGCTCAAACTATTGGAGAAGAAACAATTATATGCAAAAACCTCCAAATGTTTCTTTGGAATGCAAGAGGTAATATATCTGGGTCATATTGTATCTCATGAGGGTGTTAAGGTAGACCCTAACAAAATTAAAGCCATTAAGGAATGGAAAGTCCCCACAACCATAAAGAAATTGCGAGGATTTCTCGGGTTAACAGGGTATTATCGCAAGTTTGTTAAGACTTATGGGAGAATAGCAGCACCTCTAACAACATTATTGAAGAAAGATGAATTTTCATGGACTCCTAAAGAAACTAAGGCCTTTGAACATCTTGAAGAGGCAATGTGCCTAACGCTAGTCTTAGCTATGCCAGACTTCACAAAAACCATAATTATGGAATGTGATGCCTTGGGAAATGGAATTGGTGATGTTTTAATGCAAGAAGGAAGACCCATTGCTTTTGAAAGCCATCCAATGAAAGGAAAATATTTACAGAAAGCTATTTATGAGAAGGAAATGTTGGCAATACTATATGCACTAAAGAAATTGCAACCTCACCCAATGGGAAGACAATTCAAAGTAAAAAACCGATCATGATAGTCTTAAACACTTTTTGGAACAAAGACTATCTTCAGAAGAGCAACAAAAATGGGTCACAAAGATGTTGGGTTATGACTTTGAAATCATCTACAAAAAAGGGAAGCTAAATGTTGTTGCAGATGCACTCTCAAGAAAGGATGAAGAGGTGGGAGCATTTCTTTGTACCATTTCTATTATCCAACCAGATTGAATAACTGAAGCAAGGGATGAATGAAAGAAGGACGAAGAAGTGTGGAAACTCATTCAAAATTTTCAGCAAGATCCTAGTACATCTGATACATTTAGTTGGAAAAATTATTCCTTATGGTACAAATATCGCTTATATCTTTGTAAGAATTCTCAACTGAAACAAAATATTCTTTGGGAATTGCACACTTCTCCTTTAGGAGGACACTCAAGATTTTTAAAAACTTACCACAGGGTGAAGAAAGAGCTTTTTGGGATGGCCTTAAATATGATATTCAAATTTTTTTTCCGGAATTTTTGGTTTTCCAGAAAAATAAAGTTGAGACAACTAAGACCCCAGGTCTTCTACAGCCTTTATCCATTCGAAGTCAACGTTGGGAGGATATTTCAATGGATTTTATCATAGTTTTACCAAAGTACGAAGGAAAGAGTGTCGTCATGGTGGTAGTTGATAGACTTACCAATTATGCACACTTTTGTGCATTATCTCATTCATTTAAAGCAAGTACATTTTCTACTGCATTTATGGAAACAATTCAAAATCTACATGGAAACCCAAACATTATGGTAAGTGAAAGATATCCCATTTTTACAGGAAATTTTTGGATAGAATTATTTTCTTTTTTGGGTAATCGAGTAGCTCGTAGATCATCTTATCATTCTCAATCTAATGGTCAAACTAAGATAGTGAATAAATGTTTGGAAGGATATCTTCATTGTTTTGTATCTGATTAACAAACACAATGGGTCAAGTGGTTACCTCTAGTTGAATGGTGGTATAACACTTCCTTCCATACTGCAACAAAAATGACCCCATTTATGGCACTTTATGGATATCATCCACCATCCATCACATCATCTTTAAGATAAAATACTAATGTTCAAGAAGAGGAATATCACATCGAGCATCAAGAACAATTTCTCCAACTCTTAAAGGATAACCTAAATTTGGCACAAAATCGAATGAAACAACAGGCAGATCAACGTCTCAGCGAGAGAAGTTTTGATGCAAGAGACTGGGTATTTTTACGGCTACAACCATACAAACAAATTTCCCTCAAGCAAGCTACGAAGGAAATAGACATGTCATCCTCCAACGAATGTCCATTCAGTGCCACATGCCCTCCTAAGGTGCATCCCCTACTAAAAACAGACCTACTAAAAATAGAAAAACCTAAAAATCGTTTGATAGTGAGATTGAGTTAGGATCATTGGTCAGGTAGCGATCAAAGTCATCGTCTTTCTCAAGATCTTATTGATAAGATTAGAGACAAAGGTATCTCACATATTTCCCACATTGATAACCCAATTCGCACTTCTCTCTAACATCAAGGATGGTTATCAGTTGAAGCCTTGCATATTGATTAGGAATATCACAAACTATGGAAGGGTTTCTTAGATGCACTTGTTGTAGGTCACATCAAACTCTCACATAATGAGGATGAGTTAGTCTAGGTTCATTAACCAAAGGGAATATATACTCCTAATATGGGGTATATTCATTTGAATGTAGTTTTTGTTAAAGAGGACGGGGAGTGGTGATGGAGAGGCGTATGGAACATAAAGAGCCCGACCAAATCTCACATTTTTATGTGGTTTTTACTTGCCCATAAATTTCCTACTTGGGAAAACTTGTAGAGGTGTCATCAGAGTGGACATGACTGGTGCCCATTATGTAAATAAAATATTGAATCCATTAAGCATGTTTTTATCAAATGCCCTTTCTTTTTCAGGTATGGTATATGTGTAACTCTATTCTTGGCCAAGATCGTGTGTTGCAAGGGTCTAATTTTGAGGAAAGGTGGAGATTCTATAGAAAGCACAGGAGTACTAAACCACTTCAGGATTTTCCCTTGCTCACATGTTGGAGTTTCTAGTTGGCATGAAAGGAAGAAATATTTCAAAATAAGCCTTTATTTCTATATGGATTGGTTTCTAAATTATTGGCTATTTTGTCTCATTTTCCTCAGCCCAAGTTTTCTCCCTAGAAAAGACTCATGATTCTGGAAGAAACTAAAAATGTTGTTTGTGGGGTTACTTTGATGGGTCTGAACGAGGGGATGATCACTTGTGAGGAGGTGGTTTTATATTACATCTATTTGAATAACACTATTACAAAATCAGCACGGGGATCGGGAGGGGAACAAATAATTAAGCTAAATTATTATTTTGTCGTTCTTTACTGACTTTTGCTAGAGAAAGGGGATGTGATGAGCTTCAAGTTTTTGGTGATTCTTTATTCATCCTTAAATTGGTTAATGATTAAACAATGTTGTAGTATACATCTAACTCATATTGTAGAGGATTTGCAAAGGATCATGCATACTTATGTTTCTTTTTCTTGCATTTATATCTACAGGGACCAAAACAGGAAAGAAATAGGCTTTCTAAGGAAGTATTTCGGTGGAATTGGGGGATATGGCACATTGAAAACGTCATAAATGATGAACACTTCATATTTTATCACATGCCTTATGTGGATGAAAACAATTCTCAGTTTTCATCACATGTTTTCTGTAATAGTTTATTTTTCATATATAATGATTTCAGACATATTATGATACTCTTTTTGGAGCCTTTCATATTGTTTCTCTCGAATTTTTTAATAGATTGTGGGTAACTTTATCCATCTATTGTCTCCACTATTCTCTCGAATTTTTTATAGATTGTGGGTAACTTTCTCCATCTATTGTCTTGACTATTCCAGACCGTCATTGTCAAATGATATACATTTGTTTATTTGTTGGTCAATTTTTCTCTGTTTGTCTATTGAATGGGTGTGGGCATCAACAAATGTAATTTTTTTTACCATACAAATGAAATTATATTTTTTCCTAAAAACAAATACCACTAGTTATATATCTACTCATAAATTTACATGGGTAAAACAATCATTAACCAACCAAGTTAGCTTAATAATTTAGGAAAATTTGAGTGTAAACATTTTATGGAAATTTATACTTAATAATGTTAAATGTAAATTAACATAATAATAATTATGTAAAAATAAATAATTTAAAATATTTATGTTGATAGGCATGTTTATTTTGGAATGGGGCTTCCAAAATAAGTAGATGGTGGGGATTTAACCTCCATAAAATATTTTAGCATATTTTTAATAATATACACAGATCAAAAGTTTAGATTTATCTTCAAAATATTTTTGCATTTTTTTCTCTTTTAATTAAATTCATTAATTGCGTCAAGAGGCGCTCTACAGCCCAATATAGGGATAGATGTGTAGGCGTAGATGTTTAACATTTAACATAAGCATCCAACCTAGATCCACCTTAACCATGGATATCTAGACTAGATCCATCTTAACCATGGATGTATCAAGTGTCGAAAGGGATCAAATCTCTCAAGGTGAAAACCTATTTTTTGAGTGAAAAACTTAAGGAAATGCTTGAACCTCAAGAGATTTAATCCAACCTAGATCTAGCCTCTTGAGATATAAACCTCTTAAATTTAAAGTGAAAAGATATTTGATCCCTCTTGATGCTTGATATATTCGAGGTTAACATGGATCTAGGTTGGTTTTTATATACATACATACCATGTCTAGGTTGTATCTAGGTTGGATGCTTATGGTTTGATCTAGCCTAAATCTAGCCTCTTGATATACAAACCTTTTTTTAAGTGAAAAGATATTTTATCCCTCTTGATGCTTGATAGATCTAGGGTTAAGATGGATCTAAGCTAGTTTTTATATACACACATACCATGTCAAGGTTGGATCCATCTCTCCCTCTCTCTCTCTCTCTCTCTCTCTCTCTCTCTCTCTCTCTCTCTCGCTCTTCCCTCTTGCTCGATTGTCTCCCTCCCTCTCTCTTTCACTCTCTCAAGCCCTCTCTCTCTTCCTTCCTCTATATCCCTTTCTCTCCCACCTCCATCTGCCTCTACCCCCCTATATCTCTCTCTCTACCCTCCAATTTTTTCACTATCTCCCTCTCTCTCCTCCCCTTCTCTCCATGTATTTGTATTCCCTCCTCTCCTCTCTCCATCTCTCTCCATCTCTCCCTTGTCACTCCCTCTCTCTCTACCTCTATCTCTCTATGTCTTTGTTTTTACGTCCTTCTCTCTTCCTGCCTCTCTCCTCTCCCTCCCCTCCTCTCTCTCTTTATTCCTTTGTCCCCCTCTCTTACACCTCCCCATCTCTCTCTCCTCCTCCTCACTCTCTCCCCATCTCTCCATTTTCACACCCTCTCTCTCTACTTGTATCTCTCTATGTCTTTGTTCTTACGTCCCTCTCTCTCCTTGCCTCTCTCCTCTCCCTTCCCTCCTCTGTCTCTTTATTCCTTTCTCCCCCTCTCTCTCTCCTCCTCGTCGTTCTCGCTCTCCCTCTCTCCCTCTACCCTCTAGTTTTGTCACTATCTCCCTCCCTCTCTCCTTATCTCTCCCCCTCCTCTCTCCCCATTTCGTCCATATGATAGATAATTTTCACTCTAGGTAATCAATATTATATCTAATATCTAAAATATTTTACATTTTAATTTTGTATTGGAGTCTTGTCTTGGCAGGGACTATAATGATTCCATAACCGTATTTAAATTTAATTAAAAAGAACATAAAAACTTAATACTTACTATAAACTTACAATATAACAAATTTCTTAACCATGGATATTATTAACTTGTAAATAGGTTTTTTATAATAACATGAATTATCAATACCACATGTCGAAAAACTATAACTTATTTCACAATCAAAAATTATTTTAGCATTAACCAATGCAAATTATAATGTTTAACTTTGAAAAATAAATATATATTTTCAATATTATAAATAAAATTAATAATTTTCAAACATTTGATTGGACCATAACTTGAAGATTTTATTCCAGTCTTTGTACAATATAATGTCATGTGGATAATTATCTTGCATATTTATGCCATAATTTATGGATATGGTTGCAATATTCATATGTGATTTTTAGATATTTGTGTGGCTATTTTTAATTATTAACACGAAAACCATACAAAAATAAAATACGTGAAATTAATTTGTACTCATGTAAATAACATATCTACCATCAATTACTTCCCACCATAATTTAAGCAAGTCTTTGCATAAAATATAGATAGGAATAAGATGTAAAAATATATACTTACAAGAGTTACTTCCCACCATTATTTATGTTTTCCTTAGCACTTATTTAAGAGTAAAATCGTAAATGTGTGACTTACTAATAGTTACTACCCACCAAAATTTAGTTTCAAGCAATTTAATTAGGCATAGTCTAAATAATATGTTTTTTTGTTGTTTAGAATGCATTTTTGAATACATAAATAGATTCAATGCCCTAAAAAACCCCTGGGGCACTCCAATTATGCAACTTAAACAACTTAAACTCAAGTTTTTAAAAATCTTTGCTGGATTTCTATTATAATTATTTATGCAATTTTCTCAAGAGCATCATTTCTAACTTGAGTTGGAGGGGTTGAGCTGCCCTACTTTTATTACTTTTAACTTTTTGGCCAAGATTTAAATGTTTACTATCTATTACTTCTAACCTTTTATTATGTTTTAATTGAGTTGACATATAAACGTGTGCAATAAAAGGTTAAAAGTAATATAGAATTGATTATGGTGGAGATGTTGTAGTGTAAACATCTAAATCTTCGCTCATTTAATAATAAAAAGTTACAAGTAATAGAAATAATAAAATTCCATTTTTTATATTGTAATTTTGTTTTGCATAGCCCCTCCAACCCAAGTTAGAAATCATGCTCTCGTAAAAATTTCATAAATAATTTTAAGTTACATTGGTCAATTATAAATTAGTAATGGTTGACAAAAAAAATCATTCTATAGTCTTGCCAATAACTAATAAAATGAAAAGTGAAGTGGATAAGTAAATTGCTTCCTCAAGTAGAAGAACTTTTGGTGGGTGGTAACCACTAGTGAGTCTACACATTTATAGTTTTACTCCTACATAGGTGTGCAAGAAAACATAAATAATGGTGAGAAGTAACTCTTATGAGTATAGTTTTTTCATCATATTTCTATCCATTTTTTATACAAAGACTTGTTTAAATTAAGGTGGGAAGTAATTGATGGTAGATAAGTTATTTACTTGAGTATAAGTTATTTTGAAGTATTTTATTTTATGGTGGGAAGTAATTGAAGGTAGATATGTTATTTACTTGGTATAAGTTATTTTCATGTATTTTATTTTTGTATGATTTTCTTGCAAAGCTTAAGGATAAAAAATTCACTACATAAATATCTAAAAATCATGCATGAATATTGCAACCATATCTATAGATTATGGCACAAAATATCTAAGGAAGTTATCCATGTTGCATTATCTTGTACAAAGGATGACCTTTATGGTTCAATCAAATGTTTGAAAATTACTTTTTTTAATATATTTAAAAATAAATATTTATTTTTCAAAGTTAAGCATTATAATTGGCATTGGTCAATACTTGTTAGGTCCCTATATTACCAGTATAGTCCCTTATTGTTATTAGTGTAACCCCTTTATTGTTATTATTGTACCCTTGTAACCCTCATTTTTTTATTATTGTGCCCTTAAATTATTATTGTTAGGTCGGCTAGGATTACATTGTGGCCCACTAGGATTACATTATGGCCACATGGACTCCTATATATAGAAAGGAGGTTTTGTAAATTGTATCATCCAAGAATTCTTCATTTATATAATTTATTGGAGGTTGCCCCCTCGAAGTGGCTCATTTATAAGGCGTTGATATCTCTTTTCTTCTATTTTTGGAGCTGGTTACACAACATTTGGTATCAGAGCTTTGGATTCTAGGGTTTCGCTGCTCCAAACAGGCCATCGTGGCATTTTCGCTATAACGTTTTTTCTACGAAGTTTCAGAAGCTGAAATTTTTAGGGTGCGATGCTGAAATCCTGAGGAAGATCATCTAAAATTTTCAGAGCTTGGTTCACAATATTTTCGGAGATATGATCTGTAAAAGTTAGGTCTTTTTTCAGGATCCTAAACAATTCATCGTGGAATTTGCGCTATAAACTTTTTTCTACGAAGGTTCAGAATCTGAAATTTTTAGGGTGCGAATCTGAAATCTTGAGGAAACTCGTCAAAAAATTTCAGAGCTTGATTCGCAATATTTTTGGAGATATGATCTGTGGAAGGTGGTGCTTTTTCAGGCTCTCGAACTTCATCTCAAAGAGGTGATCGTGGGAAAAGTTCAATAACTCTCTCTCTGAGCATCGGATTGGAGTTTTGTAGAAAGTGGTCGCAAGTAAACGGACTTTAGTTTCTTGGATATCAATTTCAGAGGCAAAGGATGAAACAGTGACACGTGGTAAGTCATACAAGTTCGCTCTACTGAACCAGTCCATAATTAGGTCATTGTGGGAGATTGGACATAACTTTGTCTTGGAGAATCCAAATCAGGTCAGACCTGTGGCATTCAAAATAGAATTCATAGGGCTAATTCAGTGCTGAATTTCAGATATTAAAGAGCCACAATCACAGAGATAATCAAATTTCAATATCAAGCTCCTCAAAAGCAAGAAAAAGGTGTGTATTTTTTTTTCCAAATTGCATAAGTATTGTTTGAAAAATCAATTTGAATTGATTCCAAGGGCATATTTTAGAATAGATATCAGTATTGGGTTCTAAAAAATGTCCCGTAAAAATAATTCAACACCCATTAAGGATTCAAAAGGCTCTACTATGACTCATGAAGATGAATAATTGCAACATGATCTATCAAAATTACGAGAGCAAGTGCACCAAATTTCGCTCTCGCAAAGAGCAGCAAAAAATGAAATGGAAGTTTTGAAGAAAGGCATGGAAGCAAAGATGGATGGTGTGAAGAATAATATGGATGGTTTGAAGAAAGACGTGGAATCTAAGATAGATGACATGGAAGCTGGTATGAAATCTAAAATGGAAAACATGAAGAATGATCTAAAAGCAGACATAGAAGGTTTGACAAAATTGATACAAGAAATGTTTCCTAATGGTGAAAAAATAGTAGAGGAAACTCATGATGAGAAAAAAATAAATGTTAATTGTGATTTCATAAATTCTAATGCTGGCGCGAAGAACCACCATATTCCAAAAATGGATATGAGGAAGTTTGATGGAAAGGATCCTGTAACATGGATACTATAGATGGAGCAATATTTTGATCTCCATAATGTGAAAAACACACAAAAGGTACACATTGCAACTTTACATTTAGAACAAAATGCATTTGTATGGTATTGATGGCTTTGCTCCCGTAAAAAAATTGTCACTTGGTCAATTTTTACGGAGGAAATGATAGCACATTATGAGGATACAAAGAGCAATACCTTCTTTAGCCAATTGATAATACCAAACAAAAGGGCTTAGTGGGGGAGCACATTGAGGACTTCCAAAAAGTGAATATTAGGGTAACTGATATTCCAGAGGAACACAGGATTGATCTCTTCATAGGCACTTTAAACGATAACATCCAACATGAAGTTCGCGTTTTGGAACTTGATTCATTGGAGAAGGCATTCAGGTTGGCAAGAAAAATTGAATGTAAAATTATGGCGACAAGGAAGCCTACCACTCACTTCTATAAAGAAGGAAGTGTTTCTATGCCTAGATTTCCACAACCTACAAGGTTGACACCACAACAATTGGAAGAAAAAAGAGCAAAAGGGCTTTGCTACAGTTGTGATAGAAAATACACTAAAGGTCATAAGTGTGTTGAGAAGAAATTATTTTACATAGATTTTGAAGAGGAAGAAGAAAATGAAAAGGAAGAGGATATACACCAAGAACCAGCCCTAGAAGAGGAAGAAATGAATCCGACCATATTGTGTAATGCACTGGCAAGAATTACCACTCCTCAAACTCTCAAGATAGAAGGACATATCAAGAAGAAAAAGGTAATAGTGTTGATTGATTCAGGTAGCACCCATAATTTTATTCATTGTAAGGTAGCCAAGGAATTAAATTGTTTCCTATACCTAGAACCAAAATGTCAAGTGATGGTGGCAAATGGAGGAACTATAAATTGCTCTGGAAAATGCCATAATATCAAGCTAACCATGGGGGAATATGTATTGACTAGTCCAATGCTTTCCATTCCTATGGGAGGTGCTGATGTTGTACTAGGAGTACAATGGTTACAATCTTTGGGGACGGTAGCTTTTAATTTTCAAGAACTTTTCTTGAAATTTTTTTCAAAAGGAAAGGAAGTCAAATTACGGGGTATTGCAGGGAAGCCGGGAAAGATAATAAGCTCTAATGTCATGAAAAAGCTTCTAAAGAAAGAACAACGAGGTGTAATTGCACAATTATTCTCACTAGAAGTTCCAACATCAAAATCATCTATTTCTGCAGATCTCCAACAAGTCTTGGACAATTATTCCAAGGTGTTTGAAACTCCCAAAGGACTCCCACCTATTCGTGATCATGATCATGCTATTCATTTGATTCCAGGAAGTGCTCCTCCAAACATCAAGTCTTATTGATATCCTTACGTCCAAAAGAGAGAAATTGAATGTATGATTGCAGAAATGTTAGAGGCGGGTATAATTCAAGTCAAAGTTCTTTCTCTGCTCTTGTAGTATTGGTACACAAGAAGGATGGATCATGGAGAATGTGTCAGGATTATAGGGAGCTCAATAAGCTCACCATTAAAGATAAATTTCCCATTCCTGTGATTGATGAATTATTGGATGAATTACATGGAGCAATTTATTTTACCAAGTTGGATCTTCATTCAGGATATCATCAAATTAGAATGAAGATCGAAGATATTATGAAAACAACATTTCGAACTCATGAGGGTCATTATGAATTTTTGGTCATGCCTTTTGGCCTTACCAATGCACCTTCTACATTTCAAGGGTCGATGAATTCCATTTTCAAACCCTTCCTTAGAAAATTTGTGCTAGTATTTTTTGATGATATACTAATCTACAGTAGGTCTTGGAAGGATCATGTTGAACATGCTGACAGGGTGCTCAAACTATTGCAGGAGAAACAATTATATGCAAAAAAGTCCAAATGTTTCTTTGGAGTACAAGAGGTGGAATATCTGGGTCATATTGTATCTCACGAGGGTGTTAAAGTGGACCCTAACAAAATTAAAGCTATTAAGGAATGGAAAGTTCCCACAACCATAAATCAGTTGCGAGGATTTCTCGGGTTAACAGGGTATTATCGCAAGTTTGTTAAGAATTATGGGAGAATAGCAGCACCTCTAACAACATTATTGAAGAAAGATGCATTTTCATGGACTCCTGAAGCAACTAAGGCCTTTGAACATCTTAAAGAGGCAATGTGCCTAGTACCGGTCTTAGCTATGCCAGACTTCACAAAAACCTTTATTGTGGAATGTGATGCCTCAGGAAATGGAATTGGTGTTGTTTTAATGCAGGAAGGAAGACCCATTGCTTTTGAAAGTCGTCCAATCAAAGGAAAGTATTTACAAAAACCCATTTATGAGAAGGAAATGTTAGCAATACTGCATGCACTAAAGAAATGGAGAACTTACCTAATGGGAAGACACTTCAAGGTAAAAACTGATCATGATAGTCTGAAACACTTTTTTGAACAAAGACTATCTTCAGAAGAGCAGCAAAAATGGGTCACAAAGATGTTGGGTTATGACTTTGAAATAATCTACAAAAAAGGAAAGCTTAATGTTGTTGCAGATGCACTCCCAAGAAAGAATGAAGAGGTGGAAGCATTGCTTTGTGCCATTTCTATTATCCAACCAGATTGGATAACCGAAGCAAGAGATGAATGGAAGAAGGACAAAGATGTATGGGCACTCATTCAAAAGTTGCAGCAAGATCCTAGTACATCTGATACATTTAGTTGGAAAAATGATTCCTTATGGTACAAATATCGCTTATATCTTTTTAAGAATTCCCAACTAAAACAAAAGATTCTTCTGGAATTGCACACTTCTCCTTTAGGAGGACACTCGGGATTTTTAAAAACTTACCACAGGGTGAAGAAAGAATTTTTTTGGGATGGCCTTAAATCTGATATTCGAAAGTTTGTGGCGGAATGTTTGGTTTGCCAGCAGAATAAAGTGGAAACAATTAAGACCCCAGACTTCTACAACCTTTATCCATTCCAAGTCAACGTTGGGAGGAGATTTCAATGGATTTTATCACAGGTTTACCTAAGTCCGAAGGAAAGAGTGTCATCATGGTGGTAGTTGATAGACTTACCAAGTATGCACACTATTGTGCATTATCTCATCCATTTAAAGCAAGTACAGTTGCTACTACATTTATGGACACAATTCAAAAGCTACATGGAAACCCAAGGGTTATTGTGAGCGACAGAGATCCCATTTTTACTGGAAATTTTTGTACGGAGTTATTTTCTTGTTTGGGTACTCAATTAGCTCATAGCTCATCTTATCATCCTCAATCTGATGGTCAAACTGAGATAGTAAATAAATGTTTGGAAGGATATCTTCGTTGTTTTGTATCTGATAAACAAGCACAATGGGTCAAGTGGCTACCTCTCGCTGAATGGTGGTATAACACTTCCTTCCATATTGCAGCAAAGATGACCCCATTTATGGCACTTTATGGATATCATCCACCATCTATCACATCATCTTTAAGGGAAAATTCAAAGGTTCAAGTAGTGGAAGATCACATCGAGCATCAGCAAGAAGTTCTCCAACTCTTAAAGGATAACCTAAATTTGGCACAAAATCGAATGAAACAACAGGCAGATCAACATCGCAGCGAGAGAAGTTTTGATGTAGGAGATTGAGTATTTTTACGGCTACAACCATACAAACAAATGTCCCTCAAGCAAGCTAAGAAGGATAATAAATTATCGCCAAAGTACTATGGTCCTTACAAGGTGTTGCAAAATATTGGTACTATGGCATACAAATTGGAGCTTCCTGCTTCTTCGCGAGTACATCCAGTTTTCCATGTTTCATGCTTAAAGAAGGTTATAGGTGAAAATATTCCAGTTCAAACAATATTTCCAGAACTTGAAGAGGAAGGAAAAGTCATATTGGAACCTGAAGTGGTCACGGAAACAAGAACTCGACAACTACGGAATCGATCAATTTCAGAGTATCTCATCAAGTGGAAGAACTTACCCACTGAAGATTCTACATGGGAGGATGAGAATTTTATACAAAAGCACCCAGAGCTACTCAAGCGTTGAGGACAACACTTTTTCTGAAGGAGAGGGGCATGTTAGGTCCCTATATTACTAGTATAGTCCCTTATTATTGTTAGTGTAACCCCCTTATTGTTATTATTGTACCCTTGTAACCCCCATTTTGTTATTATTGTGCCCTTAAATTATTATTGTTAGGTCGGCTAGGATTACATTGTGGCCCACTAGGATTACATTATGGCTACATGGACTCCTATATATAGAAAGGAGGTTTTGTAAATTGTATCATCCAAGAATTGTTCATTTATGTAATGTATTGGAGGTTGCCCCCTCGAAGTGGCTCATTTCTAAGGCATTGATATCTCTTTTCTTCTATTTTTGGAGCTGGTTACACAAAATTTGGTATCAGAGCTTTGGATTCTAGGGTTTCGCTGCTCCAAACAGGTCATCGTGGCATTTTCGCTATAACGTTTTTTCTACGAAGTTTCAGAAGCTGAAATTTTTAGGGTGCAAAGCTGAAATCCTGAGGAAGATTTTCTAAAAATTTCAGAGCTTGGTTCGCAACAGTTTCGGAGATATGATCTATGGAAGTTAGGTCTTTTTTCAGGCTCCTAAACAGGTCATCATGGAATTTGCACTATAACCTTTTTTCTACGAAGGTTCAGAATCTAAAAATTTTAGGGTGCGAAGCTGAAATCTTGAGGAAACTCATAAAAAAAATTTGGAGCTTGATTCACAATATTTTTGGAGATATGATCTGTGGAAGGTGGTACTTTTTCAGGCTCCCGAATTTCATCTCAAAGAGGTGATCGTGGGAAAAGTTCAATAACTCTCTCTCTGAGCATCGGATTGGAGTGTCGTAAAAAGTGGTCGTAATTGCACAGAATTTAGTTTTTTGGCTATCAATTTCAAAGGCAAAGGATGAAACAGTGACACGTGGTAAGTCGTACAAGGTCGCTCTACTAAACCAGTCCATAATTAGGTCATTGTAGGAGATTAGACATAACTTTGTCTTGGAGAATCCAAATCAGGTCAAACCTGTGGCATTCAAAACAGAATTCATAGGGCTACTTCAGTGCTGAATTTCAAATATTGAAGAGCCGCAATCATAGGTATAATCAAATTTCAATATCGAGCTACTCAAAAGCAAGAAAAAGGTGTGTATTTTTTTTCTGAATTGCATAAGTCTTGTTTGAAAAATCAATTTGAATTAATTCCAAGGGAATATTGTAGAATAGATATCACTATTGGGTTCTAAAAAATGCCCCGTCAAAATAATTCAACACCCATTAAGCCTTCATAAGGCTCTACTATGACTCATGAAGATGAAGAATTATGGCAACATGACATATCAAAATTACAAGAGCAAGTGCAACAAATTTCGCTCTCACAAAGAGCAACAAAAAATGACATGGAATTTTTTAAGAAAGGCGTGGAAACTAAGATGGATGTGTAAGAATAATATGGATTGGTTTGAAGAAAAAGACGTGAATCCAAGATAGAGACATGGAAGTCACATATGGAATCTAAAATGGAAAACATGAAGAATGATCTAAAAGCAGACATGGAAGGTTTGACAAAATTGATACAAGAAATGTTTCCTAATGGTGAAAAGATAGTAGAGGAAACTCATGATGAGAACAAAATAAATGTTAATCGTGATTTCATAAAATCTAATGTTGGCGGGAAGAACCACCATATTCCAAACATGGATATGAGGAAGTTTGATGGAAAGGATCCTGTAACATGGATACTATAGATGGAGCAATATTTTGATCTCCATAACGTGCAAAACACACAAAAGGTACGCATTGCAACTTTACATTTAGAACAAAATACATTTGTATGGTATCGATGTCTTTTCTGCCGTAAAAAATTGTCACTTGGTCAATTTTTATGGAGGAAATGATAGCACATTATGAGGATACAAAGAGTAGCAAATGCATTCCTTTGTTTACTACCTGGATAAATCTCAAACAAGGTGGGCTAGTGGGGGAGCACATTGAGGACTTCCAAAAATTGAATATAACGGTAACTGATATTCCAGAGGAACACAGATTGATCTCTTCATAGGTACTTTAAAGGATAACATCCAACATGAAGTTCGCGTTTTGGAACCTGATTCATTGGAGAAGGCATTCAGGTTGGCAAGAAAAATTGAATGTAAAATTATGGCGACAAGGAAGCCTACCACTCACTTCTATAAAGATGGAAGTGTTGCTACTCCTAGATTTCCACAACCCACAAGGTTGACACCACAACAATTGGAAGAAAAAAGAGCAAAAGGGCTTTGCTACAGTTGTGATAGCAAATACACTAAAGGTCATAAGTGTGTTGAGAAGAAATTATTTTACATAGATTGTGAAGAGGAAGAAGAAATGAACAAGAAGAGGATATACACCAAGAACCAGCCCTAGAAGAGGAAGAAATGAATCCGACCATATCGTGTAATGCACTGGTAGGAATTACCACTCCTCAAACTCTCAAGATAGAAGGACAAATCAAGAAGAAAAAGGTAATAGTGTTGATTGATTCAGGTAGCACCTATAATTTTATTCATTGTAAGGTAGCCAAGGAATTAAATTGTTTCCTATACCCAGCACCAGAATGTCAAGTGATGGTTGCAAATGGAGGAACTATAAATTGCTTTGGAAAATGCCATAATATCAAGCTAACCATGGGGGAATATGCATTGACTAGTCCAATGCTTTCCATTCCTATGGGAGGTGCTGATGTTGTACTAGGAGTACAATGGTTACAATCTTTGGGGATGGTAGCTTTTAATTTTCAACTTTTCTTGAATTTTTTTTCAGAAGGAAAGGAAGTCGAATTACGGGGTATTGAAGGGAAGCCAGGAAGGATAATAAGCTCTAATGTCATGACAAAGCTTCTAAAGAAAGAACAACGAGGCGTAATTGCACAATTATGCTCACTAGAAGTTCTAACATCAAAATCATCTATTTCTGTAGATCTCCAACAAGTCTTGGACAATCATTCCAAGGTGTTTGAAACTCCCAAAGGACTCCCACCTATTCGTGATCATGCTCATGCTATTCATTTGATTCCAGGAAGTGTTCCTCCAAACATCAGGCCTTATAGATATCCTTACTTCCAAAAGAGCGAAATTGAACGTATGATTGCAGAAATGTTAGAGGCGGGTATAATTCAACCCAGTCAAAGTTCTTTCTCTGCTCCTGTAGTGTTGGTACAGAAGAAGGATGGATCATGGCGAATGTGTCCGGATTATAGGGAGCTCAATAAGCTCACCATTAAAGACAAATTTCCCATTCCTGTGATTGATGAATTATTGGATGAATTACATGGAGCAATTTATTTTACCAAGTTGGATCTTCGCTCAGGATATCATCAAATTAGAATGAAGACTGAAGATATTCCAAAAATAGCATTTCAAACTCATGAGGGTCATTATGAATTTTTGGTCATGCCTTTTGGCCTTACCAATGCACCTTCTACATTTCAAGGGTTGATGAATTCCATTTTCAAACCCTTCCTTAGAAAATTTGTGCTAGTATTATTTGATGATATACTAATCTACAGCAGGTCTTGGAAGGATCATGTTGAACATGTTGACAGGGTGCTCAAACTATTGCAGGAGAAACAATTATATGAAAAATCATCCAAATGTTTCTTTGGAGTACAAGAGGTGGAATATCTGGGTCATATTGTATCTCATGAGGGTGTTAAGGTAGACCCTAACAAAATTAAAGCCATTAAGGAATGGAAAGTCCCCACAACCATAAAGCAGTTGTGCGGATTTCTCAAGTTAACATGGTATTATCGCAAGTTTGTTAAGAATTATGGGAGAATATCAGCACCTATAACAACATTATTGAAGAAAGATGCATTTTCATGGACTCAAAGCAACTATGGGCCTCTGAACATCTTGAAGAGGTAATGTGTTTAGTGACGCCTAGCTGATTTAGACTTCAAAACTTTATATCAGGGAATGTGATGCCTCAGGAAATGGAATTGGTGCAGTTTTAATGCAGGAAGGAAGACCCATTGCTTTTGAAAGTCGTCCAATCAAAGGAAAGTATTTACAGAAACCTATTTATGAGAAGGAAATGTTAGCAATACTGCATGTACTAAAGAAATGGAGAACTTACCTAATGGGAAGACACTTCAAGGTAAAAACTGATCATGATAGTCTTAAACACTTTTTGGAACAAAGACTATCTTCAAAAGAGAAGAAAAAATGGGTCACAAAGATGTTGGGTTATGACTTTGAAATAATCTACAAAAAAGGAAAGCTTAATGTTGTTGCAGATGCACTCTCAAGAAAGAATAAAGAGGTGGAAGCATTGCTTTGTGCCATTTCTATTATCCAACCAGATTGGATAACCGAAGAAAGAGATGAATGGAAGAAGGACAAAGATGTATGGACACTCATTCAAAAGTTGCAGCAAGATCCTAGTACATTTGATACATTTAGTTGGAAAAATGATTCCTTATGGTACAAAGATCGCTTATATCTTTGTAAGAATTCCCAACTAAAACAAAAGACTCTTCTGGAATTGCACACTTCTCCTTTAGGAGGACACTCAGGATTTTTAAAAACTTACCACAGGGTGAAGAAAGAATTTTTTTGGGATGGCATTAAATCTGATATTAAAAAGTTTGTGGCGGAATGTTTGTTTTTCCAGCAGCATAAAGTGGAAACAATTAAGACCCCAGGACTTCTACAACCTTTATCCATTCCAAGTCAACGTTGGGAGGAGACTTCAATGGATTTTATCACAGGTTTACCTAAGTCCGAAGGAAAGAGTGTCATCATGGTGGTAGTTGATAGACTTACCAAGTATGCACACTTTTGTGCATTATCTCATCCATTTAAAGCAAGTACAGTTGCTACTACATTTATAGACAAAATTCAAAAGCTACATGGAAGCCCAAGGGTTATTGTGAGCGACAGAGATCCCATTTTTACTGGAAATTTTTGGACGGAGTTATTTTCTTGTTTGGGTACTCAATTAGCTCATAGCTCATCTTATCATCCTCAATCTGATGGTCAAACTGAGATAGTAAACAAATGTTTGGAAGGATATCTTCGTTGTTTTGTATCTGATAAACAAACACAATGGGTCAAGTGGTTACCTCTCGCTGAATGGTGGTATAACACTTCCTTCCATACTGCAGCAAAAATGACCCCATTTATGGCACTTTATGGATATCATCCACCATCCATCACATCATCTTTAAGATAAAATTCAAAGGTTCAAGCAGTGGAAGATCACATCGAGCATCAACACGAAGTTCTCCAACTCCTAAAGGATAACCCACCTGGCACAATCCAATGAAACAATAGCAAGATCAAGATCAGAAATGAGAGAAGTTTTGATGTAGGAGATTGGGAATTTTTACGGCTACAACCATATAAAAAAATGTCCCTCAAGCAAGCTAAGAAGGATAATAAATTATCGCCAAAGTACTATGGTCCTTACAAGGTGTTGCAAAAGATTGGTACTATGGCAGACAAATTGGAGCTTCCTGCTTCTTCGTAGGTGCAGATCCATTTACATGTTTCACTTTAAAAAATAATATATGGCACCACTCTAAGTTAACATGTCGTGAACTGATGAGGAATGAAACGTTTATCGAACCCGAAGCTACTACTAAACAAGAACTCGACAGCTATGGAATCGATCAATTTCAGAGTATCTCATCAAGTGGAAGAACTTACCCACTGAAGATTCTACATGGGAGGATGAGAAGTTCATACAGAAGCACCCAGAGCTACTCAAGCGTTGAGGACAACACTTTTTTGAAGGAGAGGGGCATGTTAGGTCCCTATATTACTAGTATAGTCCCTTATTGTTATTAGTGTAACCTCCTTATTGTTATTATTGTACCCTTGTAACCCCCATTTTGTTATTATTGTGCCCTTAAATTATTATTGTTAGGTTGGCTAGGATTACATTGTGGCCCACCAGGATTACATTATGGCCCCATGGACTCCTATATATAGAAAGGAGGTTTTGTAAATTGTATCATCCAAGAATTGTTCATTTATGTAATGTATTGGAGGTTTCCCCCTCGAAGTGGCTCATTTCTAAGGCGTTGATATCTCTTTTCTTCTATTTTTGGAGCTGGTTACACAACAATACTAAACTAATAGTGATCAACATACAAATAGTCGTTCCTTGGCTTGGACCAATAATGATTCCATAACCATATTTAAATTTAATTAATAAGCACATAAAAACTTAATACTTACAATAAACTTACAATATAACAAGTTTCTTAACCATGGATATCCAACCCCACTTTACCATTTAACATGGATATTATTAACTTATAAATAGGTTTTGTTACAATATCATGGCTTGTCAATATCACATGCCTAAAAACCATAACTATTTTCACTATAAAAAAATAAAATGTAAAATATTTTAGACATTACATATAGCATTGATTAGATAGAGTGAATATTCTCGATCGTATGGATGGAGGGGGGGGGGGGAGAGAGGAGGGGTGTAGAGAGAAGGATAGAGTGAGAGAGATCTTGACAGAGCTGGAGGGTGGAGAGAAAGAGAGTGATAGGGAGGAGAGAGGGAGGGGGTGTAAGAGAGAGGGAGAGATAGGAATGAAGATAGAAAGGAGGGGAGGGAGAAGAGAGAGATGGAGTTAGAGGGGGAGATAAATGGAGGGAAGAAGAAATACATATAGAGATAGAGGTATAGAGAGAGGGAGAGAGGAGAGGAGGGAAGATAGAAAGAAGGAGAGGAGAGAGAGATGTAGAGAAAGGGAAGAGAGAGAGGGAGACATAAATATGGAGGGGGAGAGAGAGAAGGAGAGAGGGAGGGAGATATTGACAGCATTGGAGGGTAGAGAGAGATATGGGGGCAGAGAGAGGGAGGCGAGAGAGAAATGGAGAGAGAGGAAGGAAGAGAGAGAGGGGACTTGAAAGAGAGAAGGATAGGGGGAGTGAGGGAGAGATGGATTTGGAGGGGGATAGAGGGAGAGGTAATAACAAATACATAGAGAGATATAGGTAGAGAGAGAGAGATAGAGTGATAAGGGAGAGAGGGAGAGAGAGGGAGTGACAATGAAGAGATGGAGAGAGAGTGAGTGAGAGAGGAGATGAGGTATGAGAGAGAGGAGAGGAGGGATATGGAGATAAGGGAAAGACATAGAGATGGAGACATATATATGGAGGGGGAAGAGAAGCGGGGAGAGAGAAGGAAATAGGGAGGTAGATAGTGACATAGTTGGATGACAGAGAGAAGGAGTGATGGGTAGGAGTCAGAGGAAGGAAAAGTGTGAGGACTTGAGAGAGAAAAGGAGAGATGGAGTTGGAGGGTGAGAGAGAAGGGTGGAATACTAAATACATAAAAAGAGAAAGGTGGAGAGAGAGAGAGGGAGATAAGGGAGATATGGACAAAGAGTGAGGGAGAGAGTAGAACAGGAGGGTAGAGAGAGAGAGAGAGAGAGAGAGAGATCCAGCCTAGATATGGTATCTATGTATATAAAAACCAGCCTAGATATGGTATCTATGTATATAAAAACCAGCCTAGATATGGTATATGTGTATATAAAAACCAACCTAGATATGGTATCTTTGTACATAAAAGCCGACCTAGATCTATCTTAACCTGGGATCTATCAAGCGTCATGTAACAGACCTGAGTTTAAAGTTCATGTAACAAAATTTAATAAAGGAAAAATAATACCACTGGAAAGGGACACATATTCCAAGCTGAATGTTGGGAAAATATATCCTATTGGGCATCACTAGATGTGTTTATGGCTAAGGGGAAATTGGAAAAGGTGATGGCTAAGGCTTTGGAAAGGAAAAATGGAATTTTTGGCAATTTATTCATGAAAATAAAGGAAATTAGGAGAAAAGGAAGGTGAAAGGTCACAGGTTGCATGTGAGGAGGAAAATGAAGGAAAATAGAGTAAATTGAAGAAAATAGAGCCATCAATGATAAAAAGGATGTTGAGGATCAATTCATTTTCAGAATTACACTCAAAGAAGCGAAGAGCACCAAGAGGAGAAATATATCAAGCAAACAAATGAAGGAAAAGAAAGCAAAGGAAGGAAAAGGAAAGAAAATATCAAGCAAGGAAGAGCAAGATCCAGGAAGCTGCAGTAGGAATACTTGCAAGTAGCAAATTGCATGTATGATTTTCTAGCTTGTTTTGACATGCATGGTATGTGCATATTGGTATTTAGTTCTTTTGTTGTTGATGGCATGGTTTTGTCGGGTTTTGATAGTAGTTTTTAGCCTTTCTTTTCCATTTATGGATAGCAATGGTGTGATGGGATTGTTTTCGATTTTGAGCTTTGGAATTTCTAAAATGTTTCGGAATCTAGGGCGGATGTGTTCTCAGGAACATTCCCAAAGGCCTAGGAATCCCTTGACCAGTAATGGAGGGATACACAGTAAATACTGAGCGTCGAGTACCGGTTAGGGCTTAGTAATCCAGTGTGGATTGTGGTAAATCCTACAGACTTCAAGACGGAAAATTCCTCAAGGATGGTGAAGGAATCTGAAGGAATTCCAAGCTTGATTTGATTTTGTGATCTCAGAGACAGTTTAGGTGATATCACGGTAGGCTGAGGGTGGAGGTGGTTTAATCTCTAGATTCCCTTGATTGTTTTGTATTGGTTTATCTCATGAGATACCACATTCATGCTTGGAATATGGCACGGGGGTGACTAGCTGAAAGAAATATTTAGTTCATCCATGTCTATGGTCGTGTGGTACATGGAAATCCCAAACCTAGTAGGTTCTTTCCTATTTTTAATGAAAGCTAAGTTCTCTTGCTTTTGGTTGGTAAATTTCATTATTATAAGCATCGATATATGATGAGTTTTAGTCATGGCTCTTTTCATGTTCTTAATTGTAATTGAAAAAATAAAGGATGGAGTACCTAATTGATGTTAAGACAACTAATGGGAGAGGGTGGTGACCCTTCTCGTTAAGTCCCATCTGAGTTTTCAGTCCCTTATGCTGAGACTTGTATTCACGACCTATAGGTTACATAATTACTAAGTGTTTGATAGAATGTTTTTCATGGTTAGGCTTGGTTAGTTCAATCTCTTGATCAAGTTTTGTGTTAGAGGTTTTACCTTGGTGTCATTTATTGTCTTGTAAATTTTCATCAACTTCTGGGCATTGGTTTGGAGACTAGCACTGAAAAAGTGGCTTAAATCTCGTAGTCTCTAGAACTGAACTTGTTGAAAAATATTGCAGTCTCTCCCTTACAGGCATTTTTGGAGCGACCAGAGGGTCACACTCGCATGCATTCACATGTCATGGGAGCAACTAGTGGTTTAATTCATTGAAATTCTAGGTTAACTAAGGGTTTGGAACCTAGAGTGGTGGATTAGCTCTTGGGGGACCTAAAGCACCTGGGGGAGGTTTGTAAGGTTTTTTTTTTGTCGACTCCATTTCCTTAAGGTACCTAGGAGGTTGATTCTCATCATAACAACCCCTCATCTCATGTTTACCCTGTGTAAGCCAGTGAAAATGGGTATATGTGAGGGGATAGTTTCATTATACGTCGAGAGGGATCGAATCTATTTTCACTTTAAAAGAGGTTTGTATCTCAAGAGATATGATCCCTCTCAATGTTTGATAGATCAGGGGTTAAGATGGATCTAGGATGGTTAAAAAAAAATCCATATGAAAAATGTCATATTAAATGAGTTATTTTTTTTGGGCATGTGGCATTAATCAGTCATGGTATTGGACCATGTTATTGTAACAAAGCCTATTTATAGATTAATAATCTCCATGATGAAGTGGGGGTGAATTTCCATGGTTAAGAATCTTGTTGCATGTTTTTTTTTAATGTATATATGTTTAACTTATATATTAGTTATTTTTATCTTTAATAATAATTATTATTATTTTAAATAAAGTTTTTTTTTGTAAGCTTATTTTTACTACCTCAAAATAACATATTACACCATTCATCATTCGCATATCACCCAATACAAGACAATTAATTTACTACAATATTGTGTCTAAGCCTCTTTTGCTTTCAATTGATGGGTGGACCCCCTCAGCTAAGGGATGGGTTAGCTCTATGTGTGGTAGATCTTAGTCGATAGGAATTGAAGTGGTAGTAGGAGTCTTCTATTTCTATGTATTGTCCTACTTATGAGCCAAGGAGTTCTTGGATTCTTTTGTATTCTTTTTTATATTTCCAACTGCGACTAATTTTTTTGGGATAAGGACCTTGAGGAAAATGGCAGGAATTCTAAAGATGATAGGGCTATTGACATCTCCTACATCGAAAGGAAGTGTTCTTATAGTCCATCACTTGGGAATAAACTTTCTCCCTCCACTTGAGGAGGATTTTATTAGGAAACCATTTACCGAGATCTAGTTCCACACATATGCATGCAAATGTGACAATACCCTTCTCAAGCCTTTCAATGTATGCTTTAATGAATGGCCAAATAAATACTTGATATCATCTAAGGTGTCTAGTTGTATGAAATTAATGGGCATGTTTGGAAGCCTTACCTAGACTAGAGTGGCCAAAGTTTTCATAAAAAGAGGATTAAAATCAGGAAACCATGTTTGAAATGAAAACCCATCTCAGCCCCAAATTTGAGGTCCCTAATCGAACACCTTATGAAGATCCTCTAAAATTATGAAGAGTGTCACAAAATTTCCTTTCAAACACAAAATAAACTTCATGTTTTGGGACCAATTTTGATGCACCGATTCCTTAATTGTAAATTTTGAAGGCCAAAATCCACTAAATCGAAAAATAATCAACACTTATGCATAATCTGTAGAACCCAATTTGGATACAATATCATGCAATTTAAGAGATGTAATATTTGTGGCCTGGTCTACAACAAATATCAACCTTGAGAAGCATTTGGGATTCTGAGGTGAAATCCATGGCTTTAGGGAATTCTTAAAGTATTTGGGATGGGAAAAATAGGACGCACCCCAACCTTTGGCTCCCCATAATAATCTAGAGACTAGATAAATTGAGCCATCCTTGAAAATGGCATACTCATTGATTAATTTCCAATATTTAAGTTTCCTACCTCCATGTAGGATTTGAAAACAACCAACAGGTATCCCTATTTGACCCTAAGTTCTAGTTGCAAGTGAAGAGACAATATTTGTGGCTTTAACCTACAAAAAAAATAAAACCCCTAAGAATGGTCTCACAAAAGCCATAAAATTCCCTAAATTTGGTGTAATGACCTCATCTTGGATGTAGGGAGAACCCTGCATCAAAAAATATTTCCCTTTATTTTCCAATTCATAGGCTGAAATTATCGCAATTCAAGACAAGGTTTTCATATTGAAATTCCCCTCACTATGATCTACCTGATTCTAGGTTTGAGGTGAAAACCATAGAATTAAGAGAAAATGGCCCCGATGTCATCCACCGACAAAGAATCCAGAAGGGATCCTAACATACAATCAAACTGATGAGTGAAATTCACCAAAAAACCTGTTATGGGAAAGGATATACGAGGTTGAGGCGTAATTTCAAGCACAACATCCAGATCATCATTTTTGCATCAAACAAAAATGGAGCATGGAAATTTTTCTAGTACATTTTTTCCTCGCTTAACAGTGACAACCTTCCCGATTCCCATGTTCTACATTACCTGGCCAAACCTTCCAACAAAGACGATCACAAATGGAATTATGGAGTCTTGAATGGTGACCATGGTTTTTAAACCCTTTTTCTATTAAATACAATTGGTAGCTTTATTATTGAAATATTTGGGTGCATGGCCAAAACAATTTACATGCTTCAGACATTTCCATTGCTTCAATGTTCTAGTATATCCAAAAAAAAAAAAAAAAAAATACTCTATGGGCTTTATGGACAATGATTTTACATTGAAACCACCCATATTCTCTGTAAAATTGCCCCAAAAATTTTAAATACTTGCATTACATATAAAAACATATTATTTAGACAAAGAAGGAGGACCTAACTTCTACTACGTGTTCCTGGATCCCATATTTTTTGTAGGACAATCCTTCCCCAGATATTGTGCAACATGCCTCCTCCACTTGGACTTTAATACCAATATCCAAGTTGCCTCACTTGTAACCTAGGTCACCAACAAACAATGTTTTTCCATTTGCATTCATTTTCCGCATAAGCAACTAAGACTCTAAAATTTTGAGCTTCCTTTCCATTCGCATCTGCAACCACTCATATTTTTTCTTTAATAGGTTGAACCTTGCTTCCTTCTCACCTTTGATAAGTTGCAACCTTTTAGTTGAGCCTCCAACCATTTCCATCAACACTTTGAACAAATTATCAACGGATTGTTTACATCGTTCCAACTCAGAATTAGGAGCTTGGCCCCCAATGACATCCATGTTCACACTTTCCATAATCATATTTCAGAAGCATTGAATAAAACAAGTTACAATAGGGAGAAACGAGGATATACCAAGGAGCCCCTATGAATTTATCATTTCTTCTACGCACCTATAGATATGAGTCCAAAGAGGAGGCATTAATTCTTGATCTTCTTGGATTCAAAAGCCTACAATAGTGGTTGGATTAGTATACAAATAAAAACCAAACCAGAGGAATGTCATAGGGCAATTAAGAATGGCTCCATGGGGAATTGTGGTCGGATCAACGACATGAATGAGCCCATCAAATCCAAATTAATTTGAGGCCTTGCACCATACCATATACCCGTCAAGAAAATACTGATGAGCAGATAAGGAGGTATAGAGTACTCTTCACCTCCAAGTATAAGAAGCCACGTGTTGTCTCTGCCATTTAGATGAGATGATTTAATCCAAGAAATTCTTGAATCAACTCCTTCGCATTTAATTATGCTCCTGTGGATTAAGGAGCGTCTGAAACGATTCATTATTTCGATATAGAACATATGATTTGAGTTTAGGAATGGGGTAAAAGGCCCCTTGATCATGATTTAATTCTAATATCCCTAGCCTGACCTTTGCTCCACGATTGGCCAGTTTATCTGTGTCTTCACTTAAATGTCTGAGGATGTGGAAGAGGGAAATATCTTCAAAGTTCCCTATTTCCAATGTGATCCTATTCACTATTATTGGGGTGGAAGAACCTCTTTCGCATTTCAATTTGGAGACAAATCTTATGATTATCATTGAATCACCAAGAACATTTAATCTCCTTACTCCTTTGCATATGGTGATATCAGTAGAAATATCTAAATAGATTCAACTGATCATATAATGTACTAAAAAAAAAATAGTGAATCGACTTACAAATTGTGGAAACCAATTTCAATCACACAATCACATAAACAAGTAAGAGAAATAATTATCAATCGCACAACACAAGATGTATCTGGGGAAAGCCTCAAATAAAAACCCCACTATTTGTATATTGCATAAAGTCAAGAACATGAAACAATACAATTATATTTCCCTTCCTGATAAACCTTTGCACTCTATTGATTGTCTCACTTTGATCCTGCTCTGATATAACCAAGTTTGGTCCAATATTTAACCACTTTCTTACCTCTACCTGGCCATCCTTGCTTACTCATTCAAGCTAATTTAGCCCCTATTAATTAGGAAATTCCAAATTAATTATTTCGCAATACATCCAAGCCTTCCTGATGACCTAATACATGACTTGTATAATTTTCTAATTATACAACTGATAGTTATCTTCCCTTTAACCCCAATCTCAATTGGGCCTTCCTTAGAACTAACATGCAACAACTATTTATAGTGAATTATCAGTTAATTGATTGATCACTGCATGTGAATTAAATTAGATTTAATACATTGTACCTATCACTATCTCATCTCTCATTTAGAACTAGTTAAACTGATTTTAACTCAAATACTTGATTTAACTAATTACAACTCAAAAATAACTCAACCAGGGCTCCTATAAAGTAGGAGACACCCTACATGCCTCTAATTTGAACTCCAACTTGAATTGACTGAGTTAAATAAGTATTCCTAACTTAGTTAACACTTACAAGTTATCATGTGATGGAATTACAATTTACTTCTAATTTAATAAAGGGAAAATTAAATAAGAAGCCCCCTTTGGTTTCCATTTCAACACTCCCTCTCAACAAGAAAGGGATTATCTGCTACCCCGATCCTGTCTCTGTGGAACTCAAATTTTCTTCTTGACAGTTCCTTCGTCAAGATGTTTTCATCTTGCGCCTCCATGGGAATGTACTCTAATGACATATTCTACCTCTACACGCAATCTCTGAGATGCTGATACCGGATATCAATATGCTTGGAACTATCATGAAAAACTGGATTAACCGAGAGTTTGATGCAACTCTGGTTATCACAATTAATCACCATCGGATCCATCTGTTGACCAGACAAACCAACAAGTATCTTCCTCATCCAGATGGCTTCACATGCTTCCTAACTGGACACCATGTACTCAGCCTCTACTGAACTGAGTGCAATTGATCTTTGTTTCCTGTTGTACCAAGAAATTGTTGTTGATCCAATGCTGAAGATGCCCCCTGATGTGCTCTTCCTGACAGATGGACTCCCTACCCAATTTGCATCAGTGAAGCCTTGAAGCTTCAATCCCTTTTCTTTTTTGTACCATAGCCCATACTATGTGGTGCCTCTAAGGTATCTCAACACATGCTTGCCTGCCTTCCAAAAGAGCTTGGTAGGCTTAACCATAAATTGAATAAGTTGGTTAACCGGATAGCATATGTCTGGTCGTGTTTTCACCAAATACATCAGTGAACCCACAAGTTTCATGTAGACAATAACATCTACTACCTCGCCTGAAGTAGCATCCTCCTTCCTCCAGTTTCCTGCTAGAGGAGTCTCCATGGGTTCGTTGCCCTCCATGTGTAACTTCCTGAGGATATCATTGGCATACTTTCCCTGAAAAACAAATATCTCCCCATCTCTTTTCCATATTTCCAATCCCAAGAAATAGTGCAAGAGCCCCATGTCCTTCTCAAATTATATTTCAAGCTCATCTTTGCAAGACTTGATGAGTTTCTCATCACCTATCAGTATCAAATCATTGACATAAAGTACAATAATCAAAATCTTACCTTCTACCATAATATGATAAAGGTTTGCATTTGCTTCACTCTTGATGGATCCCAACCTGGTGTATCAAGCACGAGGTGCTTGATTCAATCCATACAATGCTCTCTTGTGTCTACACACATGTGACTCTCTGTCTAAGGTCTCAAAACCTTTCGGATGCTCAATATACACCTCTTCCTCAATCACTAATCTGAATGGAGTATGTTAGTGTTATTTTGCTAATTACTCATTCATATTATACATTCACTTTCTTATGTGTATTTAAGGGGTCAAGGTTTCTTGCAAATTATAAAGTCTCATGTGTGTTTTTCATGTCAATTTAGTGAAAAATTTAACATATAAAAAAAGAGCTGAACAACAGCAATAAAAGTAAAAAACATCACCATACATAACATTAACATAGGTATTTGATGGTGTTCACCCCTCCTGGGCTACCTCTCCTTGGTCCAGCTTCCATGGCTTGGGCCTCTATATTATGCTCAAATTTTCAAATTGACCTGTTTAAAATGCTCCTTTGCTCATGTAAATTGCTCCAATGAGTCTATAATCGCTCAAAATAGCTAGCTAGCCTCTTTCTGAGCCCGAATTGGTCGAAAATTACAAAATTTATGGCTTCTTCAAATTTTCCCAAGAAAACCTCTGTTAGATTTGGCAATTGGAGCTAACTGTAGTCAAATTGGCACTTCCATCATTTTAGTCGGACTCTGCCAATTAGTGCGCAATTAATTTTAAGTGTAGTTGACGCACTAATTAAGCGCACTTAACGCGCTAATTCCACACTTATCTTAATCCGCATTTAAAAATGGATTAGTGCATTAAACTTTGATTAGTGTTAACAAATCGCGGTTTACAGTTTTTAAACTCCGCTTAACAGTGGATATCCTACCATGGTTCGAGCGCATAGTCATGTGGATTGGGGGTTGGCCCTTCAGGGCTGGTCCCACTTACCCCCGCCACCAAATTTGATTTAAATCAAATATAACCCAAAGGTTATACGTTGTAAGGACTTCTGGTAGGTGAGACAGTATTGTGTGCGGATTTATGGCGGGAGGTCGCGGGGTAGAACCCTGGCACCTCCACCCAGACCTGTCCCAAAAATTTTATACCACCATACAACTTGGGGGGGTGAATGGCAGCCTCTAGGCTTGCCACGTGTCATCACCCGATTGGCCTTAAATTAAACCAATAAAATCTCGACATATCACCAACCATTCAAACCAATTTCATGCTGCCAAGTGGTAGCTTCCCATTCGCTTGCAGAAAGTGACAAAAAATTGACCTTCATAGTCAGCATGCCACGTCAGCAGTACGGACTGCTGACTGGGCATCTAACTGTCTTTTTTTTTTAATTTACCTGTTTGGCAAAGTGGACAGAAGTCGTTTCCGGGAGCATAAGACGACCATTTTTCGTGAAACAAAGTGCACCGGATTCAAAACAGTGAGCACTACACGATCATTCAGGTTCTGAGCCAATCTAAGCACTTTTATTTTTTAGAATAAAACTAAGCCTGTGATAATTCCTCCCCACTGGAAGCTTTTGGACCCCATAATATCATATTCAGTTGCTGAACAAGTGAGGGTATAGTTCCCTCACCTTCCCAATTTCAATCCAGTTGGCCTTGGAATGATTTGTTCCTTTAAGCCCCACTTGAAGATAGTCGACACTTCCCTTTGTCAATTTCCTTGTCCTCCTATCAAGTATGATGTCTTGTTGTATCTCAACAAAGAAATATGGAGAAAAATTTTCAATAGATGGTAGTTGAGCATTCTCTCTTTGATCTTCAATCAAAGGAGGCTCATATAATCTCAAATTTTCAACATTAACAACTGAATAAATTTGCATGTATGAAGGAAAATCAAGCTTGAAGGCATTGCTACCAATATTTTCCAGAATTTTGAAAGGACCATAATGGATTGGTTCCAACTTTTTACCTTCTCCTTGAATCCTTTCCTTGCTAATGTGAAGCCAAACTTCATCACCAACTTGATCTTATGATCCACCCAATGTTTTCCATGCCTCGCCTTGTACTTTCCTTGAATTTTTTCTAGTTTCTCTTGCATTGTTTGATGAGTCAACTGAATTTTCTCAATGAATTACTTTGCTTTATCTATGTCGTTATGTCCATCGATAACTACATCTTTCCCAAAGATTAAATCTAATGGCGACTTTGGCAAGTAACCAAGACATGCCTCAAATGGCAATGTTTTAGTAGAAGAATGTTTTGCATGGTTGTAATAATGTTGGATGTAATGCAATTGTTCATCCAACAACTTAGGATTTTTACTGCATATCCTCTTAGAAGATGAATGATTGTTTTATTAACCACCTCGATCTGACCATTTGTTTTCAGATGAAATGTTGTACTCTTCTTCAATTTAGTTTCCATCAAGTCCCACAAACTTGACCAAAAATTCCCAACAAATTGAGAATCTCGATCACTTACAATAGATGTAGGCAACCCAAAATGAACCCAAACATTTTGAAAGGAAAGAAGATTTGTTTGTTCAGTTGTGACTTTATTTTTACATGACATCAAAATACACATTTTTTTGAACCTATCCACAACTACAAACAAATAATCATGACCTTTTTTCGAGAAGGAAGACCTCCTACAAAATCCATTGAGATACTCTACCATGGACGTGAATGAATCAGAAGTGGTGTGTACAATCCTAGCTTCCTATTACTAGGCTTACAGACTTCGCATAAATAACATCCTTTAATAAAACATGACACACTTTCAAGCATACGAGGCCAATAAAAATACCTCTAAATATTTTCCACTATTTTTATTACACAAAAATGTCCTACAATAAGAGAAGTGTGTGCTTCCCTTATGACATACACTCTCTCACCCTGTGGAATACAAAGCTTGCCCAAATGATACAACAAGTTATTATCAACATGATAAACTAATTCCTCAACTTGGCAACCTTGACTCAAGTTTGCATAAGAATCTTGAAAGTCATTGTCAAATGCATATTGGTCAATGTAACTTTCATGTAAAACAGAAGTATTCTTGAGTAAAGTATTTGCATTTATAATAGGCCTAGAAATAATATTAGCACCCTTGTTGTATATACCTTTCTTATACATGATGACCAAGTGGAATTTCTGCAAGAATCCCATCCATCGAAAGTGCCTTGACTGCTGCAATTTGGTTTGTGATTGCAAGTATTTCAATGGTTGGTGATCGGTGTAAATGATGGTTTCCTTTCCCATCAAATAATGTTTCCATTTACTCACACTTTGTACCAATGCATACAGTTCCTTTTCATATGTAGGATAATTTATCACTGCACCATTAAACATTTGTGAATGGAATGAAATAGGCTTACCATGTTGTAAGAGGACTGCGCCCATGGCATAGCCATTTGCATATGCCTGAATCTCAAAGGGCTGTCTCAAGTCTGGTAATACTAATTTGGAGTTGAATTGATCTTTTTCTTCAAAGCATCAAATTATTTTTGTTGATTTTATCCCCACTGGAAGACTATTTTAACACTTTTAAATGCATGTAACGAGGTTGCAATAGAGGAAAAATTAGCAATGAATTTCCTCCAATACTGTGTTGCTCCTAGAAAAATTCTTACCTCCGTGACTGACTTGGGTGTAGGCCAATTCACAATGACCTCAACTTTAGATGGTTCTATCTTCAGCTCACCTCCTCCAACAATGTGTCCCAAATACACTAAAGAAGTTTTTCCAAATTCACATTTCGACATCTTTAAAAACAATTGCTCTTTTCTCAAGATATCAAGCACCTTGTTCACATGCATGACATGTTCTTATCATTATTTATTGAATATCAAAATATCATCTAAGTATAAAACGACAAAATCATCTAGAAATGGTCTTAATACATCATTCAGAACTCTCATGAAAGTAGCTGGAGCATTGCAAATACAAAAAGGCATAACAAGCCACTCAAACAATTCGTGTTTAGTTTTAAATGTGGTCTTCCATATGTCCTCTTCAACTATTCTAATCTAATGATAACCACTTCTTAAATCTAACTTAGTGAAATACTTTGCATACCTCAATTGATAAAGAAAATCATCAATCCTTAGGAGCAGATAACGATTCTTTATCGTGATTTTGTTGAGTGCTCGGAAATCCACACACATGCGCCATGTGCCATCCTTCTTGGGCACCAATACAATCGGTGAGCCACATGGCGAGGTATATGGATGAATGATACCTTTTTTCAACAATTCTTGGATTTTCTTCTTGATTTCTACACTTTCCATTATCGACATGCGATACATGCCAATGTTAGGGAGTGGAACACCCTGTTGCAGTTGTATCTCATGTTGGATTCCCCTCTTAGGAGGTAACGCCTTTGGCTCTTGAAACATCTTGCCATGCTGACTTACCACATCAAACAAATCATATTTTAATATATCATCACAACCTTCAAAAGATTCAAAATATTTATCATTCTTTTGGTTGATCTTAAGAAGCGCAAATTTTTTGCTTGAGTTTACTAGTCTCTTCATTTGCCTAGCATTAACCAAAGAGAGGTTTAGATTTTTGCGATGACCTCTCACAATATATTCCACCCCATATTTGAACAAGTAGTACTTTTTCTCATGGTGATAGAAGACTACTTTTCTGTCATAGAGATATGGGCTACCCAAAACAATTCCAAATATGTCAAGCGGTACAACATCTAACTCAACTTCATCAATAAATTTTGTGGTAATTGCAAACTGGAAAATGCATTTTTTTTGTAACCTGTAAGTTTGTATCTTTGGCTATCCAACCCAATGGGTATGGCTTATAATGATGTAAGGTTTCAAGATTCAGCTTCTTGACTAAGTCTTCAGAGATTAAGTTCTCTTGAGACCCACTAGCAAATAGTGTGTCAATTTTTACGTTTTGATATCACTCTTACATGAAACAGCTCTATTCTTGCTTCTTCATTTGGAGTGTTACTGTGTCAATTTGAGGAAATAGTACTTGCTATGGCTTCTTTTCCTTTTGTGACCATGGCTGCAATTTTAGTCTCATCTCCTGAATCAGATCCAAGATCATGTTGTGTGGTAGCAGTTGTCTTTTGTTTCCCCTTATTGTTGAATTTCTTAGGCCTCAATTCTGGATGAAGTTTCCAATAGTGAGCTTCATCATGACCCTCTTTGGAACAATTGGTACATGTGGTTTTCTCCCCTTATTTCTTAATGGATGCATTCTTCTTTTGTTTACCATTGAAACCCTTTCCCTTTTCACCACCCTTGAATGGTTTCTTTTTACCCTCATCTTGTACATTTTTCCCTCTTGCCTCAAGGTGTGTAGCTTGCACATATACCTCATCTAAATTAGTGGGATTAAACATGAGGATGGTATTTTTTAGGTAACTATGCAATCCACCTATGTACTTCATCAAAGTTTCTTGGCTATGAAAATCAACTCCTAACATAAGAGCTCTTCTCCTAAACTCATGAGTATAATATTGCACACTTTGACCTTTCAATTGTCTAAAATTTTGCCAACTCATAATAGCTTTTTGCATGTAAGCTAGAGGATAGAATTTCCTTTTAATGGAAGAAATAAAATTTGACCAAGACATTGAGATCTTACCATGTTTCTTAATATCCTCTTGTGTCTTTGCTTCCCACCATACAAGTGTTGATCCCTCCATCCTCAAGGAAGCCAATTGAATATTTATGGCATCTTCTTGAAGGTTCTGAATTCTACAATAAACCTCCAACTGATGAATACAATTATCCAGCTTCTCTGCATTCACTTCGCCATTATACAGTGGAAGCTAAAACTTAACATCAATTCTAAGAAAAGGTGATTTACAAGCTCCTTTGGAAATATGTGTATGAACAGATGGAAGAGTTGTGGTAGTGGAAGATGATGATGAGGAAGGTGAAGATGGTGGTGAGGATGATGGTGGAGTGGATGGTGGCTTATTTCCATCTCCATGGCCTCCTCCTCCTGGAGAACCCTCTCCTTTCATCCTTACATTCCTTTCCTCATAGAGGACTTTAACCATCTCAGTCATATTAAAGAATGCCTTCCTGAATGCTCTCTCATCTTCTGTCATGGTAGGTTCTCCTTCATGATACATACTCACTAAAGACTCAAATTCAACTTGAGGATGTGTTGGTGTTGAATACTTTGGCAACCTTTCCCTTATTCCTCTTGACCCAACTACAGAGCTCTCAACCAGCTTCCCTTCTCCTCTTTTGAGTTTTAACCTTGTAAGCATGATACAAACTTGCAAACAATTAGATCCCTTCTTGCACAACAAAACCTAATGAACCAAATGCTCTGATACCAAATTCTAATGTAGTATGTAAGTGTTGTTGTGCTAATTACTCATTCATATTATATATTCAATGTCTTATGTGTGTTTAAGGGGTCAAGGTTTCTTGCAAATTATCAAGTCTCATGTGTGTTTTTCATGTCAATTTAGTGAGAAATTTAACATAAAAAAGGAGATGAACAACAGCAATAAAAGTACAAAACATCACCACACATAACATTAACACAGGTATTTGATAAAGGAGTTCACCCCTCCTGGGCTACATCTCCTTGGTCCAGCTTCCATGGCTTGGGCCTCTATATTATGCTCAAATTGTCAAATTGACATGTTTACAATGCTCCTTTGTTCATGTAACCTGCTAGAATGAGTCCATAATGGCTCAAAATGGCTAGCTAGCCTCTTTCTAAGCCTGGATTGGTCGAAAATTAAAAAATTTATGGCTTCTTCAATTTTTCCAAGAAAACCTCTGTTAAATTTGGAAAATTGGAACTAACTACAGTCAAATTGGCACTTCTACCATTTTAGTTAGACTCTGCCAATTAGTGCGCAATTAATTTTAAGTGGAGTTAATGCGCTAATTAAGTGTGCTTAACATGCTAATTACGCACTTATCTTAATCCGCATTTAAAATCATATTAGCCCATTAAAAATTTATTAGTGTTAACAAATAGCAGTTTAGAGTTTTTAAACTTTGCTTAACAGTGGAGCTCCCACCGTGGTTCGAGCACGTATTCATGTTGACTGGGGATTTTCCCTTCGAGGCTGGCCCCTGCTTAACCTCACCACCAACTTTGATTTTATTCAACATTAACCCGAAGGCTATACGTTGTAAGGACTTCTGGTAGGTGAGACTGTATTGTGTGCGGTTGTGTGTTGGGAGATTGCGGGGTCAAACACTGGTGCCTCTGCCCAAACCTGTCCCAAAAAAATTATACCACCATAAATTTTGGGGAGCACGTGGCGGCCTCCGTTCTGTCCATGTATCATCACCTGATTGGCCTTGGATTAAACCAATAAAAACTCGACAAATCACCAACCATTCGAACCAATTTCATGCTGCCAAGTGGCAGCTTCCCATTCACCTGCAGAAAATTCCAAAAAATTGACCTGCATAGTCAACATGCCACGTCAGGAGTATGGACTGTTGACTGGGCATATGACGGTATTTTTTTAAAAAAATTTACCTGTTTGGAAAATCGGACAGAATTCATTTCTGGGAGCATACGACGACCATTTTTTGTGAAACAAAGAACAACGAGCACTACACAATCATTCAGGTTTTGAGCCTTTCTGATCACTTTTATTTTTTAGCATAAAACCACACCCCTAATCAATCACCCCATTAAGGAAGGTTGTCTTTACATCCATCTAATGTATTTGCCATCACATCTGCGTTGACAGTGCAAGGATGGATCTTACTAATGAGTACCTTACGACTGGTGAAAAAGTATCATCATAGTTAATCCCCTCTAGCTGAGAGAACCCTCTAGCTACAAACCTAGAGTTGTGCTTCTCCACACTCCCATATCCTGCCTGGTTCACCTTGTATGTCCACTTGGATCCTACAACTGAATTCCCCTCTGGTCTTGGGATAATTTCCCACGCATTATTTCTGATAATGGAATCATACTCCTAAACCATGGCATCAACCCAAATTGGTTGATGCACTGCATCATTAAAAGAGGATGTTTCTATCTCTATACCTTCGCTATAAGAGCCATGTATCCAGTGTACCGCTCCAGGGACCTTCTCTACCTCCGTTTTGATGTGGGTTCTCCCACATTCTCTCTAGCATCAAACAACAATCTTTTAGCCTCTCTAGTGCACTTCCTTTGGTCTCGGGATGTCTCTACTTGAGTGGGTGCTTCCACTCTTTGTACCTATGCTTGTGGTCACTCCACATATTGAGGTTCTTCTTTTGGAGCCAAGATCTCCTCAACTTTATGCAACCAAAGCTCCCTCTCAAGGGAAATTCACATGGCATTCTCTTCATTGAATTGCATATCTCTTCTGGCCATTTTCATCATGTGTACTCGCAAGTACACCCGATAATTGTGAGGTGTATCAGTGTACCTCAAAAATATCTCCAACTCAATTTTTGGTTCTAGATTATTCCTGGAATATTTGGTCAAATGGAAATAAACTGATGAACCAAAAAATTTAAAATAGACACATCTGGTCTCTTACCTAAAAAATCTTCCTCTAGTGTACTCACCCCAAGTATCTGATCAGGAATTATGTTCTGCAAAAATATTTGTATATTGCATGCTTTCACCCACATATGCAATGGTAGGGCCTGATCATGCAACATAGCTCGTGCTGCTCCCATAAAAGTTTTATTCTTCCTTTTTGTAACCCCATTCTGCTATGGGTTATGAGGTGTTATAAATTCCCTTCGAATTATTTCTGAAACACAGGAGTTCTTGAATTCGTTAGAGATATATTCTCCACCATTGTCGCTCCTCAGAGCCTTCACCTTATTCCCTATATCTTTCTCGAAAAGTGCTTTGAACTTACATAAATTGGAGAACGTGTGATCTTTCTTCTTCATGAAGAAAATCCAACAATTTCATGAAAAAACATTTTCAAAAATCACATAATACATGTGTTTTGTTGTGGAATTTGTCGAGAATGGTCCACACACGTCTGAGTGAAATCTCTCAAGGATTTCCTTTGCTCGGCTTTCCTTCTCGTGAAATGTGCTTTGTTATACCTCCCTAATGTACACCCTTTGCATGTATATCACTGTGTAAGTGCACCCTCTGGAAGTCTTGTAGAAATATTTTGCATGATCTTCAAAGCGCCATGGTGTAGATGGCCCAACCTCCTATGCCATAACTCACTGATGTCTTGGCTCTCCACCTTCTCTGCTTTTGTGCTCAAGGCAGCACAGTCTTCTACATCCAATTTGTATAGGTTCTTTACTCAAACCCCAATCATTAGGGGAATTTTGAGTTCTAAAATGGGCCTCCTAAGGAAAAAATAAAATAATAGCTAAACCAATCAAATAATATTTATGAATTTTCAATTCACTTTTTGCACCACAATCCATGTAACCATAGTTAAATTCAATTCAAAATTTGTACCAAAATAAAATTAATAAAAAAATTGTATTGATGTGACTATAAATAAGAATGAGCTTTTCAAGAAAAATTCATTATCATTGAACAACTAATGCATTTTTCCTTTGTACTTAAATAACTTAAAATAAAATATAAATATAAATTTATAAATTCTTAATTATATTATATGTTGTTAACTAAAATTTATATTATTTAAATTGAATAATAACATGTAATTAATATACTATATGAAAATAGTATACTATAATATAATATAATAAATGTATAGGGATATGCATTGTTTCTTTCAAGAAATGTGAAATGAAAATAATATATTTTTATTCAAAAAGTGTGAAATAACATTTATTACGAGTACTTTACTTTGAATTTAAAAGTACTTAGAGCACTTACCATGGTTAACCATGAGTTTTTGTCCACCATTGAGAATGTGACAAGTAAGTATATTTAACTCAAGAAATGTCACCTCAACCATTATGGATGATGTCATCCCCTAAAATGTGATTGTTTCTCATAAAGTGAATTTTGATTGTACATTTTCCTTAGGAGGCCCATTTTAGACCTCAAAATTCCCCTAATGATTTTTCACCTGTCCTGTGGATTTGTGACGAAGGAATGCCTTTCCTTCACTAAATATCACATCATATCCATGGTCTTCCAACATAGCAACAGAAACCAAATTCTTCTTTAAAATGGGAACATACATGGCATATTTTAATGTGACACGATTACCTGACTCCCTATGAAAGGTAACTATACCTACATCGGTATACCTCTAGCCATCGCCCATCTCGATGTGCATCTGGAGATCCTTCTCCTCCAAGCTACTACATAATTCTTTGTTGTAGGTCATATGGAACGAAGCTCCACTATCTAAGTACCAAACAGAAACCATCACCAATGACACCATGCATGCGATGAGGGTGAAATCCAACTCCTAAGGACTTCTTGTTGGTCTTCTTGTGCAGACACTTTGTAGCATAATGTCTAAGTTCATAACAGTGAAAACATTTTACCTTTGACAAGTCTCGCTTCTTGCCTACCTGACCGGAATTTGATTTGGAATGGTACATATTCCCTTTCCATTTCTTCTCCTTTCCAGCCAAGGAATAGTTCTCCTCATCATCATTCTTTGATGAGGATCCATCTCTAGTGTTTCGCCAAATCTCTTCTTGTACCAAGTTGGACCATAATTTCTCCCATTCTGATAGCTTCTCCCTCCCATTCACCGAGTCCTATTAGGTATTTCAGCTCTTGGGAAGGCCTAGAAGTCTCATGCTGACCAAATCATCTTTGGAAACTGTCACCCCAACACTTCCAAGCTCATCTCGACATTGAATGAACTTCGTCAAATATTTTGGAATCATGTTGCCCTTCTCCATCTTGATCTTTTTGAGCTTGTCCTTCAGTGCAAGCTTCCTCTAGTCATTTTTATTCTAAAACATATATATTAAGGCCTTCCATATAGCATATGAAGTGACAATATGATCTTGAACTCCTTCTAACAATATCCTTCTCACCTTTTCTACATTCTTCTTCCATGCATCAAGAAGATGAGCATTTGTTGTTGCAGGTTGTGGAGTATCACTATCTATGAATTACTTTAGTATTTTTTCCTCTATCATTCCCTCCATCCTATTCTTCCATGCTATGTAATTTTAATTACCCTCAAGGGCATATTCGATTCTCAAGCCAATGAGAGACATCTTGATTTGTTGCTCGTCCTGAAGAATAAATCTGCAAATTCGTTTTACCTATTCAAAACAAACTTTGGTTCTTCTCTTCTATTGTGATTCCTACTCTAATACCATGTAGAAATATATAAATATATTTAACTAATCTTGTAATGTACTAAAACAAAATATTGAATCAATCTACAAATTGCTGAAACCAATTTCAATCGCGCAATCACATAAACAATTAAGAGAAAGAATTATCAATTGCACAACACAAGATGTATCTAGGGAAAGCCTCAACCTAAAACCCCACTATCTATATATTGAATAAATTCAAGAACATGAAACAATACAATGTTATTTCCCTTCCTGAGAAACCTCTCCACTTTTTTTACTGTCTCACTCTGATCCTGCTCTGATCTAAGCAAGTTTGGTCCAACATTTAACAACTTGCTGACCTCTGCCTGACCAACCTTTCTTATGCATTCTTGAGCTAATTGAGCCCCTATTATTTAGGAAATTCCCAATTAATGATTGTGCAATACATTCAAGGCTTCCTGATGACATCATGCATGATCTGTACAATTTTCTAATTATAAAACTTATAGTTATCTTCCCATTAACCCTAATATCAACTGTGCCTTCCTTAGAACTGACATGCCACAGCTATTTATAGTGAATTATTAGTTAACTGATTGATCACTACATGTGAATTAAATCAGATTTAATTCATTGGACCTATCACTAGCTCATCTCTTAGTTAGAACTAGTTAAATCGACTTTAACTCAAATACTTTATAACTAATTACAATTCACAAATAACTCAACTAGGGCTCCTAAAAAGTAGGATACACCCTACATGCCTCTAGTTTGACCTACAACTCAAATTGACTGAGCTAATGAAGTCTTTCTAACTCAATTAACACTTACAAGTTGTCATGTGATGGAATTACAATTTACTTCTAATTTAATTAAGGGAAAATTAAATCAGAAGCCCCCTTGGGGTGTCATTTCAACAATATCAAGACCTGTCCATAATGCCAAGAATTCATCCTGATTATTTGTTGTTGTACCCAATCCCCAAGTAAATCTAGGCTATGATTGTTCTTTGGGGAAAATGATCACCCCTCCTGCTCCTGCCACCTCAAGAAACCCTATAATTTTAATAAATAAATTTATAATTTAGTTAATTTTTATTATTTTTTTAACTAGGCCAATAGGCATGTCTATTTTAGAATATATGATTGTTCTTTGGGGAAAATGATCACCCCTCCCGCTCCTGCCACCTCAAGAAACCCTATAATTTTAATAAATAAATTTATAATTTAGTTAATTTTTATGATTTTTTTAACTAAGCCAATAGGCATGTCTATTTTAGAATATGCCTTACAATATTATCAATAATTATTAAGTGGATTTAGATATTTAACCTCCATGGAATATGCCAAAATATTCAATATAGAAGTCGCAAATCATGGATTCAGATTTATATTCACATGTCATATGGTATGTGGTATATAAGCCATCATATAGTAACAAAGGTTATTTATAAGTTAATAATTTTCCTGGTAAAGTAGGGGTGAATCTCCATCATTAAGAATGTTTTTACATATGTTTAAAATGTGTGTTTAACTCATATATTTATTTTTTTAATAATAATAATAATAATAATAATTTAAATTGTAATTTAAAAATAGAGGAATAACATGTTCCGAGTATTTTCAATAACCCAACGTTTCAGACTTCTTACCTGAGTCCATCATCAGGGGTAAATGCCCAGTATTCTATGAAAGATTTGAGGATTAGGGCAAAAGAATAATAATATAAATAGTAATTTTTAAGAACATTTTTATTATTATTAAGGAGGTAAGTTGGAAGAAAAGATAATATAATTTTTTATTTTTATTTTTAATAACTTAAATATTTATTTGTTTAATTTATTACTTTATATATATATATATATGATGATTAAAAATTATGAAATTAATAATAGGAGAGGTAATATTATAGGGTAAGGTAGAAATTTTTAAGACTAGTTACCAATTTAAAGATTTATTATTATTAAAATTGATGTCATGAGAGGTATGATATATTAGAGGTTTCCAAGTATTGCTAATGTGAAGACCATCATGACGATTTATGTTATTTTTCTTTTTTTCAATTTCTATGGCCTCTTTGATTTTTCTTTTTAGGTAATGATCTTCTTTGGATATAAGTTTAGCATCCTCCATTCATATGTAATGTGAGGATGAGAAAGCATGTAAGTACGAAATATTGACTTTATTTATATTATTATTCTTTTTCCCTAATTGCAATAAAATAATTTTATATCAATTTTTAAATTATTTTAAAGTAATTAAAACAAAAGACAAATAAATTTGATATTATTTATATTTGGGGTTGTTTTCCAAGGCCACAAATTCATCAATAAAGTTATTTTTTGTCAGAATTCGACGATTTATTTTTTCAACAAATATGATCATAGGAGTGTTTGAATTGTTTTTTGATGGTGGGAATTGTTTCAGCACCATCAAAAATCCCATATGCACCCAAAATACTGAAGTTTGACATTTGTAACCAAAATATCCCAAAATTTCTGTCAGATTTTGGCAAAAATCATAACGAAATTTCCAATATTTTCTAGGCGAATTTATGGCCTCGGTAGACTATCCTTTTATATTTTCATATTTCAATCGATACATAAATAACCCATTTTAATAATTTCAACCTCCCCTCACACCTACCCAAGTGAATGGCCAACTGGGGTAAACATGAGATAAAGGGCAGTTAAGATAGACTCAACGTTCTTCGTGACTTTAAGGAGGTGGAATCGAAGCAGAAAACCATAACAAAAACATATACCACCTGCTACAGGACCCCCAGAGGTCATCCTAGTCATCCACCTAATTTGTCCCTGGGTCCCACTAAAATTTTATGAATAAAACCCCGTGGACACACCCACAAGCCTACATGTCTGCGTCTAGGAGGCTCTCGACGCACGCACGAGCCTACATGCATGTGTCCAAGGACTAAATTTCCTAGAAATGTGACTACATCTGTAGGATTTCAGGCACTTTTTAAGACCAAAATACCAGACACTGCCTAGAACTTCCAATAGCTTTCAGAAATCATTAAACACGCGACGACCAAGAAAAATAACCAAAAACTAACTCCAGGACTAGGCCTGACCATCCACAACTGGGAATGACATTTTTCAAACACTTGGCATGAGTGAAATCTACAGATATAGGATATATGACAGAGCATGCATGACTGGAAAACACTTATGATACATTACAAGAAGGATCATCACCCTCTTCCTTAGCCAGATATGACATCAATTAGATCTTGCATCCATGATTTTAAAAATTACAAGTAAAAACATGAAATAACCATAACATGAACCAGTCATTTAAACAATATTATAACCAGCATAAAACCATGGAAATAACTGTGATATAAGAGCCATTGAATTCACATATTAATAAGTAAAAAATCAAGAGAACTTAGCTTCCATTAAACATAGGAAAATATTGACCAGGTTCGGGACTTCCACGTTCCACCCGACCATAGACATGGCTTAGCCAAATCTCTATTAATCCAGTCACCCTCGTGCCATATTCCATGCACTAATGTGGGATATCATGGATAAACCCATCCAAAACACAACCAAGGGAAACTAGAGGTTAAACTTACTCCATCCTTATCATACAGTGATCACACCAAAATGATGCTCTGATCACAAAACTGAGCAGAACTTGGAAATGTCGTCTGGAATCCATCACTATCCTTGAGGAATTTTTTGTCTCCCTATCTCTCAAGGTTTACCACAATCCAATCCCATATCACTAGGCCCTAAACCAAAACACCTCCCTAAGTATTTACAGTGTATCCCGCCAAATTTAGTCAAGATATTCCTAGGCCTTTAGGAATGAACCTTGAGACCACATCCGCCCCAGATACCAAATTCCATCCAGAAAATATAAAGCTCAAAACCAAGATCAAAATCCCAACACACCATGGCATGCGGAAAAAGGAAAGGCAAGGTTGAAAACCACTATCAAACCTGGAAAAACCATGCCACCGATAGCAAGATAGCCAAATACCAACATGCATAAGCCATGCATGTCCAAACCAGCTAGGAAATCACACATGCAATATATTACCTACAAGTATTTATGTTGAAGCTACTAGATCATGCTATTCCTTGCTTAATCCTTGTGTTCCTTTCCTTTCTTTTGCTTGCTTCTTCCTCCTTGGCACAATGACGAATTGCTCCAAGAAAACTCTAAGTATCCAAGAGTGTGATCCAAACTTATACAAGAATTCAGTAGAATACATATATAAACAAAAACACAAAAGTGAAGCAGAAATAAAACTTCATTTCATTAATATCAAAGAACTAAAATATGCTTACATACAAAATGCAAATAAACTAGCTCGGGCGATGGTAGCTTATCTCTAAGAAGATACGTGGCGGTTACATGCCTCTTAAATGTGTTACAATGAGGCTCAAGGCCCTTTTTATTATTGAACAAGGGAAAATCCTAAACAACCAAAACCCTAACCCCGGGAGATGGAACACCAATAATTTTTGGGCCCTGTTAGGGTTAGTTGGGAAGCCAACTTCCCAGGGTTGTAACTTGGTCATATTATCTTTGTTTGGCATCTATGATACCTTGTCTAAAATATCTCTCTGGGTAATAATGGATTCTCTACAAGCCCTTTATGATGGCTATGAGCTTGCTGCGGACCTAAAAAAATGTCATTTAGGGGTTCAAAACTGCTCTGGAAGTTCATGACCAGAAAAACTGCTAAAAATAGTAAATGCTATTATAAACAAGGAAAATCATGAAACCGACTGGGGGTCTAGGTGGAATATGCCGGTGGCCACCAATATCCACCTGGATCACTCATCCCCCCTAGGAAGCAATGGTCCCAATTGTGTGCAGAGCCTCCATGAGGTGAGGAAAAAAAATTTGAACTTGGTCCCTCATGAACCACTTGCCCTGGTGAACGAGTTGGCCTTCTTTGACAACGTGATATAGCTGGATCCTCCATTGGTAGGTGTTATTTATCTCTGTGTCCATGATCTGATTATTTGTGGCCTATTCCATGCATTATGAGTTTAACTCTGTGGGTGTGAGTTGTCATGCAATGTCGGATGTGTCCAGTAATGGTGGAAAGTATGGTCGGAGGCAATCCACTTTGAATACGGGGTGAAGGCCAAGGAATGGTGGAATGTTAAGCTTGAATGAAATGTCTCCTACACCCTTGGTGATGATGTATGGTTCATATCGGAGTGGGTGAAGCTTTCTGTGGGGTCTAGTGAGGCACTCCTTCTACAAATGTAGCCAAACTTTGTCACCCACATGGAACTTGTGTGGCACCCAATGTTGATCATGTCACTACTTGTACTTAGCATTGGCTTTGTCCAATATGTCATGGACCTACTGGAAAACATGCAGAATGCGCTCAATGAAGTTTTTTTCCCTGTCAGCTTCGATTGGACATTAGCCGAATCTACCTGAGTAGCTGCAATTGGTATGACCACATCAACGGGGCATAGTGGTTGGAATCCCAATCCCACCTGAAAGGAGTTGTTTCCAATTGAGATATGGAGAGCTTGATTGTAGTTGTGTTGGAAATAGGGAAGGCTTTCATCAAATGTGCGAGGATGTATCTATTTGTACATCCGTAAAATTTGCAAGATCGTCCTATTGATGACCTTTGTTTTGCTATCAGTTTGGGGGTGGAAAGTTGTGGACTTAGTCAGCTTGGTATCAAACATCAACCAGAAAATTGACAAAATGTACTTAGGAACCTGTTGTCTCAATTTGAGATAATGGATTTGTGATCCCAAAGTGTACCCAAATTCATTTAAAGAAGAGTTTAGGGGTGGTTTTGTTTTGATAATCTTCTTTCAAGCCTCTAGAATGGCCATCTTAGAGAATTTTTCGAAGACCACGAAAACACAACCATTTCCATGCTTAGTGTTGTGGCTCCTATAGACAGCCTTGAGTTGAAAAAAGACCAGTGCCTAGGACATTTAAAAATTAAAGGTTAAATGTGGACAATTGTATAAATGCCTCTGACAAAATATGGAATAAGAGAACAATGTTTTTGGTGGTTCATGGATGGAGAGGATGTTGTGTAACCAGCTCAAAAAATAGAGGAATAGAGATATAAACGCCTTAGAAATAAGCCACTTCGAGGGGGAAACCTCCAATACATTACATAAATGAACAATTCTTGGATGATACAATTTACAAAACCTCCTTTCTATATATAGGAGTCCATGGGGCCATAATGTAATCCTAGTGGGCCACAATGTAATCCTAGCCGACCTAACAATAATAATTTAAGGGCACAATAATAATAAAAATGGGGGTTACAAGGGTACAATAATAACAATAAGGGGTTTACACTAACAATAATAAGGGACTATACTAGTGATATAGGGACCTAACATGCCCCTCTCCTTCAAAAAAGTGTTGTCCTCAACGCTTGAGTAGCTCCGGGTGCTTCTGTATAAAATTATCATCCTCCCATGTAGAATCTTAAGTGGGTAAGTTCTTCCACTTGATGAAATAATCTGAAATTGATCGATTCCGTAGCTGTCGAGTTCTTGTTTCCATGACCGCTTCGGGTTCCAATATGATTTTTCCTTCCTCATTAAGTTTTGGCAATATTGTTTGAACTGGAAGATTTTCACCTATAACCTTCTTTAAGCATGAAACATGGAAAATTGGATGTACTCACGAAGAAGCAGGAAGCTCCAATTTGTATGCCATAGAACCAATTCTTTTGCAACACCTTTAAAAGTACCATAGTACTTTGCGATAATTTATCACCCTTCTTAGCTTCCCTTGAGTGGCATTTGTTTAATATTGTAGTCAGAACTACTCCAATCTCCTACATCAAAACTTCTCTCGCTGCGATGTTGATCTTCCTGTTGTTTCATTCGATTTTGTGCCAAATTCAAGTTATCCTTTAAGAGTTGGAGAACTTCTTGTTGATGCTCGATGTGATCTTCCACTGCTTGAACCTTTGTAGAAAAAAAAATTATAGCGCAAATGCCACGATGACCTGTTTAGGAGCCTGAAAAAAGACCTAACTTCCACAGATCATATCTCTGCAAATATTGCGAACCAAACTCTGAAATTTTTAGACAATATTCCTCAAGATTTCGGCTTCGCACCCTAAAAATTTCAGCTTTTGAAACTTCATAGAAAAAAAGTTATAGCGAAAATTCCACGATGACCTGTTTGGAGCAGCGAAACCCTAGAATCCAAAGCTCTGACACCAAATGTTGTGTAATCAGCTCCAAAAATAGAGGAATAGAGATATAAACGCCTTAGAAATAAGCCACTTCAAGGGGGCAACCTCCAATACATTACATAAATGAACAATTCTTGGATGATACAATTTACAAAACCTCCTTTCTATATATAGGAGTCCATGGGGCCATAATGTAATCCTAGTGGGCCATAATGTAATCCTAGCCGACCTAACAATAATAATTTAAGGGCATAATAATAACAAAATGGGGGTTACAAGGGTACAATAATAACAATAAGGGGGTTACACTAACAACAATAAGGGACTATACTAGTAATATAGGGACCTAACAGAGGATCTTGGATTCGATTCATGTGAATTCCCTATACTGTGAGAGGGCTCAAGAGGATGTGAGGCTAATGGATTTTAGATGGGCCAAGTATAAAACAATGAGTAGAAGCTTTAAAATGTGCAGAGGCGTTGAGGAAGAGAAGAGAAGGAACCACAAGAGATAGGCTTAAGAGATTTAAGAATTTGTCCCTCGCGACCTTTGAGGAAGCAGATATGAATGAGATATTGGAAACCACAGAGGTTTGTGAAGCATGAATTAAGGTAGTGTAACAAGCTTAATACATGAGCGTCAACACCTAAGAGTAAAAATGTGAAGTTGGGTAACACTTTTGTGAGAATCGGAGGAAGAAAAAAATTTTCCTCAATATTTTGGCCGAACTTTATTAAAAGTTCGGTCGAACGATTGGAGAGTTCGGCTGAACTTTCGAAATTAGTTCGGCCGAACTCGTTTTGTCGTTTACATTAACGGCATACTGACAGCAATAGCAAGCAGATTTTTGGTCAGAGATGGGAAAACGGGCAACAAAAGTTCGACCGAACTAAAAGTTCGGCCGAAATTTTAAAATAGTTCGACAAAACTCGTATTTTATAAATATATCGGCCCGCAAACTTTTACAGGTTTCTTGTTCACATCTGTCTCGCGCGTCTGTGTCTTGTTCGTTGCTTGCTGCTATTTTTTTGTTGCGCGTCTTTGTCTTGTTCATTGCTGCTGATTTTTTTTGTGCATCTCTGTCTTGTTCGTTGCTGCTGATTTTTGTTGATTTGGAGTTACGCCACGAGGTTGAGGGGAGTTTTGATGATTTTCAATTGCGTCGCGACACTGAGGTAAATTTTGTTGATTTTGCTTCATTTTTGCAGTTGCAGTTGCTTTTATTTTTTGTTGTTTTTTAAATTTGATTTTAATTTAATTTTTTTTGTTCGCAAGGAATTTGGTTGTCTTCCACGACATCTTCAGGGATCACCCGGGTTCGACTGCGAATTTCTGCGACTTTCCAGGTATGTATCATAAGCATGTGAATTTCTTCTCAATGTAATGATATATCGGGTTTCCCGTATTCTATAATTGCAATATAAATTCAATTTACAGTTACTGTCTGTATTTATATATATGCACATAGTATTTATAACTCTTAAGCCTGCCTTACCTAAGTCTGCTTAAGGTCCTTACTTACTAGTCCAGCTTTGTATATACTGATATATATATGTGAATATTTAGAGTTTGTTATTTTTAAACATATAGTAAAAATCCCTTGATATATTGTCAATTGTGCCTCGGTTTTTTTTTTTAAATACTTTGGTTTATATAAATGTACCAGATCAAATAGTTATACTGTTAATGTCATACAATCCTTGTAAAAATAGAATATCAGATTTCGCCTTCCCTACAAAAACTTCTTCTGACTACATAAATTATATAACTAGACATCATGTAAACTGTTTACTGTGTGGAAAAACATATCGACATCTTCCCCAGAGGAATCCAGGAACATAGGAATATGTCTGCATGCTGCCTCCAAGAGTCACTTTGTTCCTACTAGTTACAGGTATTTCATTAAAAGACTTTGTAAACATGGGATAAAAAGTTTGTAAAAATATAACATAAATATAACATAAAATTGATTCCAAGCACCCGAAAACTCCAGAAAATATGGTACTGTATGACAATAGATGTCTCTTCATTTAAAAATTACCATCCCGGATTCTCCCATACCATTTGAGTCAGAGAGCTCGTATTGCATAACCCCAAAAACTCCATGCAGACCCTTCTTAGATAAATTGTCCGCTTGGAAAAAATTTTCACGAAATATATGTTTGAAATGTAAGGAGGTGAAATTGGACCTTAAGTTGTTGATGTGATCCAGCCATGACTGTAGATTTCCCGGGTTCAGTGTGTTGCCCTTGTTGAGGTGATCAACCAGTACTTTTGAATCTCTGTAAACCCACATTTCCTCGATACAGAGTTGATTGGCAAACCACAGGAAGCCCCACAGAGCCAGGACTTCACCCCTCATGTTTGTTCCAAATCCTCCATGCCAATAAATATTACAGTGGTAGCTAGGGGATAACAAGAGCCAAGCACCACACCCACACCTAGAGTGTTGTGAAGCCCCATCAAAATATCCATAAAAACACATACTTTCGATATATCTCCCATTTTAATGGGTTCTATCACATTTAGAGAAAAACACATTAGCCATAAAAGTTTCCCATTGAAACATAAAGTAATTTGATACAAAACATAGGTTTTAACCTTATATAGTTAATTGCTTTGAAAATAGATTCTTAATAAAGTGAAAAATATTCAATGTAAAACACATGCACATTAACATATAATTGTGATATTTTCCCTTCTTTCCAACTTAGTCCATCCTTTTGGAAATATCCCTTTTAATGAAGCAAATATATCCACAGTGATCCACTGCTATTTGTTCACCAACAACTATTCCATTTTGGACTTATATATCTCAAATCTATGCTCATTGAATTTATGCATCTATATCTTTAAACTACTCAACTATTTTATTACACCATAGGAATCATTTCGATATATCTCGCATTTTAATGGGGTCTATCACATTTCGAGAAAAACACATTAGCCATAAAAGTTTCCCATTGAAACCATAAGTAATTTTATACAAAACATAGGTTTTAACCTTATATAGTTAATTGTTTCAAATAGATTTTTAATAAAATGAAAAATATTCAATGTAAAACATATGCACATTAACATATAATTGTGATATTTTCCCCTCTTTCCAACTTAGTGGACATCCTTCTAGAAAAATATCTTTTAATGAAGCAAATATATCCATAGTGATCCACTAATATTTGTTCACCAACAACTATTTCATTTTGCACTTATATATCTCAAAACTATGCTCATTGAATTTATGCATCTATATCTTTAAACTACTCAACTATTTTATTTCACCATAGGAATCATTTCAATATATCTTCCATTTTAATAGGGTCTATCACATTTCGAGAAAAAACACATTAGCCATAAAAGTTTCCCATTGAAACCAAAAGTGATTTGATACAAAACATATTTTTTAACCTTATATAGGTAATTGTTTCAAATATATTCTTAATTTAAAATGAAAAATATTCAATGTAAAACACATGCATTAACATATAATTGTGATCCTTTCCCTTCTTCCAAACTTAGTGGACATCCTTCTAGAAAAATCCCTTTTAATGAAGCATATATATCCATAGTGATCCACTGATATTTGTTCACAAACAACTCTTCCATTTTGGACTTTTATATCTCAAAACTATGCTCATTGAATTTATGCATCTATATTTTTAAACTACTTGAAATTATTTTATTACACCATAGGAATCATTTCGATATATCTCCCATTTTAATGGGGTCTATCACATTTCGAGAAAAACACATTAGCTATGAAAGTTTCCCATTGAAACCAAAAGTAATTTGATACAAAACATAGGTTTTAACCTTATATAGTTAATTGTTTGAAATATATTTTTAATAAAATGAAAAATATTCAATGTAAAACACATGCACATTAACATACAATTGTGATATTTTCCCTTATTTCCAACTTAGTGGACATCCTTCTAGAATAATCCCTTTTAATGAAGCAGATATATCCATAGTGATCCACTGATATTTGTTCACAAACAACTCTTCCATTTTGGACTTTTATATCTCAAAACTATGCTCATTGAATTTACGCAACTATATTTTTAAAATACTTTAAACCATTTTATTACACCATAGGAATCATTTCGATATATCTCCCATTTTAATGGGGTCTATCACATTTCGAGAAAAACACATTAGCCATAAAAGTTTCCCATTGAAACCAAAAGTAATTTGAGACAAAACATAGGTTTTAACCTTATATAGTTAATTGTTTCAAATAGATTTTTAATAAAATGAAAAATATTCAATGTAAAACACATAACATATAATTGTGATATTTTCCCTTCTTTCCAACTTGGTGGAAATCCTTCTAGAAAAAGCCCTTTTAATGAAGCAGGGATATCCATAGTGATCCACTGATATTTGTTCACTAACAACTATTTCATTTTGGACTTATATATCTCAAAACTATGCTCATTGAATTTATGCATCTATATCTTTAAACTACTCAACTATTTTATTTCGCCATAGGAATCATTTCGATATATCTCCCATTTGAATGGGGTCTATCACATTTCGAGAAAAACACATTAGCCATAAAAGTTTCCCATTGAAACCAAAAGTGATTTGATACAAAACATAGGTTTTAACCTTATATAGTTAATTGTTTCAAATAGATTCTTAATAAAATGAAAAATATTCAATGTAAAACACATGCATTAATGTATATAATTGTGATATTTTCCCTTCTTTCCAACTGAGTGGACATCCTTCCAGAAAAATCCCTTTTAATGAAGCAGATATATCCATAGTGATCCACTAATATTTGTTCACCAACAACTAGATTCCATTTTGGACTTATACATCTCAAAAGTATGCTCATTTTTTCCCAAAAAAGTTTTTTTGGGGGCACTACCCCTGAACACCTGTGTGTGGGGAATTTTTCATCTATATGAAACCCTAAAGTGGGAGTCCTTTCTGCCCATTTTATTCCCACCACTATGCTTAGAAAAATGTATAGTGCATGGGGGTATTCACATAAAGAATATAACACATACCAAACATCCAATAATTCTCCTTAAAGTGACCACCAATGTTGCAATAGTTATAATTATTTCTACTACCCTTGCATGGATGTGTAGTGGCTATTTTATTCTTATCCTTCTATTTCCAGTTCTTATCCCCCTCCTTCAAAGCTTCTTGGTGCTATTTTTTCTTCAAACCACTGAAGTATCATTTATTTCGGCCTAAATGGTTTCTAGATAATGTGCGTATACACATGGAATTCATTATACTTAGCTTGGAAAGAATCACTTGTTTTTGTAGATGGTTATATAGACCCCACATATACTTAAGGAGTACGTTTGGGCTCTTAGGAAAAATATCCAATAATATGACCATATTTTTGAACTTAGTACACTCTTATATGCCCTTATGTCTACGTAAAGTAGTGTGAGTGATTCCATGGGTCCTCTACACACTTCATAGGGTATAATTGGGATAGGTAGTGTTAATTTCTACAATTTCTATAGGCAGAGTCTATAAAGGGCCAGGTAGCCTCTGGATCACATCTTTTATGAAAGGTGACATATCTAGTAAATTCCCTTACATTCAATCTCTGGAATAGATCTAAATAGAAGTTCTTCATTTTAATATCCATAAAACACAACCACGTTAAGGAAAATTGTGTACATATGTCATTTCTCCCATAAATTCTTAGGAAAAAATTTTAAAGCAAACATGTCATGTTGGCTTTCTCCCATTAACTTTAAAGCATGTTTTTTGTAAGTGCATAAAATAATTTTTCAAACCATGTAAATGTCATTTCTCTCAAGCTTTAAGGCCTAAAAATTGAACCTAAAGTGGTTGAACTCTCATATAATTTTGAACTTCCATAGGATTTTAGTCTTTCTATTGAGTGTTAACTTCTACAAGTTCTAAAGGCAGAGTCTGTAAAGGGCCAGGTTACCTCTGGATCTCATATTTTCTCAAAGGTGACATGTCTAGTAAATTCCCCTACAGTAAATCTATATAACATATCTTAATAGAAGTTCTTCATTTTAATATCCATTAACCTCAACCACTTTAAGGAAAACTGTGTACATGTGTCATTTCTCCCATAAATTCTTAGGCAAAGTTTTTAAAGCATACATGTCATGTTGTCTTTCTCCCTTTAACTTTAAAGCATGTTTTTTGTAAGTGCATAAAATAATTTTTCAAACCATGTAAATGTCATTTCTCTCAAGCTTTAAGGCCTAAAAATTGAACCTAAAGTGGCTGAACTCTCATAGAATTTTGAACTTCCATGGGATTTTAGTCTGTCTGTTAAGTGTTAACTTCTACAACTTCTAAATGCAGAGTCTATAAAGGGCCAAGTAGCCTCTGGATATCATCTTTTCTCAAAGGTGACATATCCAGTAAATGCCCCTACAGTCAATCTGTGTAACAGATCTAAATAGAAATTCTTCGTTTTAATATCCATTAACCTCAACCACTTTAAGGAAAACTGTGTGCATGTGTCATTTCTCCCATAAATTCTTAGGCAAAGTCTTTAAAGCATGCATGTCATGTTAGCTTTCTCCCATTAATTTTAAAGCATGTTTTTTGTAAGTGCATAAAATAATTTTGCAAACGATGTAAATGTAATTTCTCTCAAGCTTTAAGGCCTAAAAATTGAACCTAAAGTGGCTGAACTCTCATAGAATTTTGAACTTCCATAGGATTTAATTCTGTCTATTGAGTGTTAACTTCTACAAGTTCTAAAGGCAGAGTCTGTAAAGGGCCAGGTAGCCTCTACATCTCATCTTTTCTCAAAGGTGACATATCCAGTAAATGCCCCTATAGTCAATCTCTGTAATAGATCTAAATAGAATTTCTTCATTTTAATATCCATAAACCACAACCACTTTAAGGCAAACTGTGTACATGTGTCATTTCTCCCATAAATTCTTATGCAAATTTTTTAAAGCATACATTTCATGTTGGATTTCTCCCATTGACTTTAAAGCATTTTTTTTGTAAGTGCATAAAATAATTTTGCAAACCTTGTAAATGTCATTTCTCTGAAACTTTAAGGCCTAAAAATTGAACCTAAAGTGGCAGATCTCTCATAGTATTTTGAACTCCATAGGATTTTAGTGTGTCTGTTGAGTTTTAACTTCTACAAGTTCTCAATTCAGAGTCTGTAAAGGGCCAGGTAGCCTCTACATCTCATATTTTCTCAAAGGTGATATATCCAGTAAATACTCCTACAGTCAATCTTTGTAACAGATCTAAATAGAAGTTCTTCATTTTCATATCCATAAACCACTACCACTCTAAGGAAAACCTTGTACATGTGTCATTTCTCCCTTCTCCCATAAACGTTTAGGAAAAATTTAAGGCATGTGTCATTTCTATTTCATTTCTCCTGCAAACTCATAAAGGTGTGACTTTTGACATAACTAGTTGTTTTAGTAAGTGCATAAAATTCATTTCTCCCGCAAACTAAAAGCTTTCTCCCATTAATTCTAGATGTGAATTCTACCATAAAATTTTTAAGCCAAAGTTTAAGATAAACCATGCACATGTCATTTATCCCATGCACATGTGTCATTCATCCCATGCATTTGCAATAAATGTCAATTTAATATATATTTTTATTGAATTTGTTTTTTTCAAGGAGAAAAAAACCATTAAATATGGTTAAAAAATGTAAATCATGCATAGATGTTTCTTTCTATCCCAATCCAAGGAAAACAATGATTACATATGTGCTTTCCAATATTGCGACTAGCAAAGTCATCTAAAGGAAAATGAATATACCGGGAAGAACAACAAACAATGAAGCATATTATATTGGATTGATAGAATGCTTGGGAACAGCGATGGAGTATGGATCAAATGGAACTGTAGTTTTCATCAATTCTAAACTTGTGTGCAACCAAATGAATGGCGTGTACCAAGTTAAGAAGGAGAGGCTAAAATAACTACATGGAATAGCAAACAATATTGTTAGCCAATTTCAATTTTTTAGTATAAAACATTGTACAAATGTGAATAAGATGTCTGTTGATCTATTGTGTGGGGTAATGCCAATTCAGGATTCATCTATCAAAGATGAATTAATATATGAATTAGAATTATGCGGGGAAATGCCAATGCAAGATTCATCTCTCAAAGATTAATTAGTTTTGAGACGCTCTTCTTCAAAAGTTCAAGATTCATCTCTCAAAGATGAATTAGTTTTCAGATGCTCTTCTTCAAAAGTTCAAGATTCATCTCTCAAAGATGAATTAGTTTTGAGATGCTCTTCTTCAAAAATTCAAGATTCATCTCTCAAAGATGAATTAGTGTTGAGACGCTCTCCTTCAAAATTTATTGATGGACATTGTAACATATCTTGGATATGTGTGTGTTTTGTACATATAAATGTGTATTTTTTAATTACCATGTGCTTTCTTCAATTATATACCAAGTGTGCTCCCACCACACCATGTAAAGTGTAAATTTGTGAACTTCACATTTGCAACAAGTGGTGAACTTCACATTTTTATAAAATTAAAATGCGAGGACTTCAACAAATTTTTGTTTAAATGGAGTTTCACTTCTTTTTTAATGAAAATGTATTTTTTTCAATTTTATACCAAATGTTCTCCCACCATGTAAAGTGCAATTTGGTGAACTTTAAATTTTTATAAATTTTTTTGCTTAAATTGAGTTTCACACATGTTCAATTAGTGCTTTGAAAGTTGTGTTTTACATAATTTGTGTATACTAAATTACATTAATTTTCTGAAATTTATTTTGAATTTATTTTAAATTAGTCATTTAAAAAAATAATTGTAAATGTCCACCGTAGATATATATATCATGGAGGATGAACGACGAAGATCAACAGAATCTCATATCTCTACAAGAGAGGGGGATCAAAGATCGAGGGATGTTCATGGTATTTAAATATAATCTTATATCTCCATACATATGCATACATGTGTGTACATATGGAATTGATTTTTTATTAACTTTTTGAGTTAAATTAGTTGTTTATAAGTTTCATTTTTTATTTTTTAAGAGCTAAGAGGAGAAGGGTCTCTACTCCATCAATGGAGCATTCCCATGGTTCACCCAGTCGTGGTATTGTTCACGCAATTTAATCAATGAATATGTACATGTATTTATATGTGTGAATGTATTTTTCAATTGATTATAAATTCATATTTGTTTATGAAGCTTCTCTCTCGTCTCGACAGGTTGGTGGTGGTTCAAATCCCCTTAGAGGGCCATCAATAAGTGCTAGCAGGTTGCATGAAGGTGGTGATATTTATTCCCCAGGCCAATCAACAGATGGTCGTGCCTGTTCTCAGCAGGATCATTCTGGTTCTCAACAGTCTTAGGGTCAGAAAGATGCTAGCCAACCACATCGAGGTGGCCATCAATTTGAATATTCTTTTCATTCAATTTGTACAAATTTGTTTACATGTGTTTTTTCTAATATATAAAATTTTATATATTGATGCAGAGGCTGAAAATGCTCCAAATGTTGGTAAAAAAAGACATAGGATAGAACGCATAATTCAAGAAGAAGCTTGTCCACCCACCACGACTTATCCAGCCGACATTTTCGATATACCTTGGGAAAGAAACATGCAGCAATGCACCTTAGAAAGGTGTCAACATCTTCATCCAAAATTTCAGAGAGAGCTCGTGGCTTTGACTCTACCTACTAAGAGTCGACAAAGCTTGGAAATAGTTACACACTCTTTAGCTCAACTAGTAGGTGTGTACCGAAAGCTTGGGCCAACCACTGATACATTTGTGGAAGTCATGAGAAAAATAAAGGAAACATTGATGGGTCCCTATAAATGGGAGGTTGTTAAAGAAAGAGTTACAACAACAATGGCAAAGTCTATGTTTAATTTCAAAGAAGGGCCGTAAAGAAAGATGATGAAGGTGCAATATTTCAAGCACTCTGATATAGCTCACTATTTGTATGATAGACACCTTGTGGCCTATGGAAGACTCCCATGGAATGACGAGGTTCCACTTTATTTTGACAAATTATTTTATGCAGAATTATTTTTGCAAATGAAACCAAATTACAATGACCTTCCCTCTGAATTTTTTGGTCCTGGGAAAGGTCGATTGTGTGACCGTAGGGGCGCTAGGCGTGATGTTGAGTTGCCTCGTCTTGAGCCACCATTGGTTAGTCAAACTATTTGTGTCAAAAATTTGCGGTCAGAGATGGAAGCGACTTCTCAAATTAGTCGAGAAGCAAGGGATGTCATCATCGACAATGTTCACAGTGGATTGGGTGGAGTCGATGTTTGTCTGAATCGACAAAGAGCACGTGAGAATGCACGCACTAATTTTGTGTATTATACAGATGAAGAGATTGACAACATGAGTGTTGAAGATCTCAAAACATATGCAAATAATTGTTGCAATGGTTGGCATGACCTAATTGTTCATGAGGAAAAGGGCATGAGAATGGTATGTGTTAATGGTTAAGGTTCAATTATTTTAACACATACATACAATGTAATAAATACATATATACATACATTTATTTGTATACATTAATCTAAAAAAAATGTATCATTATATGTTAACACCATTTTCAGTTGTCACGCTTGATGAATGACGAAAATGTTAATATCATATTCGGAACCTCTGGTTCAAAGAATCAAGATGGGTCTCACCATCAAGATATGTTGGCAAATGTTAATGTTCTTTAAACTTGATATTTTTAAAATAAATAATTGTGCACACATGTACATGTACACATGTATATATAATAAAATGTTTTAACAAATTCCAATTATGTCTGATGTTTTTGGGATGGTGGTACCTTCTTCTTCCTTGGGAGATGTACCTTCTACTTCCTTAGGAGATGTGCCAGATTCACAACAAGAAGTATGGACAATTTTTCACTTTTAAAATTTATGTTTTTAAGTTATACATTCCACCTCAAAAAGTTCCATTAAAAAATGAGATATTTCTATATCTTGAGTTATTTTAAAATTTTTGAATTTTAGGTTTTTGGAGATTTTCTTTCTGAACCACACTTAGGAGATGTTCCAAATCTGACAACACAAGTATTCAATTTTTCACTTTTAAATATATATGTGTGTGTGTGTGTGTGTGTGTGTGTGTGTGTTTAAGTTATAAGTTACAAATTGAAGCTTAAAAGTTTTATTATAAATTGAGATCTACAGATTTTGAGTTATTTTAATTTTTTTGAATTTTAGGTTTTTGGATATTTTCTTTTGGAGCCTCCCTTAAGAGATGTGCCAAATCCACCTCCAGAAGTATTCAATTTTTCACTTAAATATATATGTTTTTAAGTTATAATTTATAAATTGAAGTTTAAATGTTTTATTATAAATTGAGATCTTGATCTTGAGTTATTTTATACTTTTAAATTTTTTGAATTTTAGGTTTCTATAGAGGATTTCTTTTCTCCATGGACTCTAGCGATGGAGATAGAAACATCCACACCATTTCAACCATTTGAACAAGTTGTTTAACTTTTTTTTTAATATTATTGTAAAAACAAAAAACAAAAAAAAAATATATATATATATATATATATTCATTTGAAATTTTAATATATATATATAACTATACATGTATATTGTATAGTTTACTGTTGGAGATGTTCCCATGGGGGAAGTTGTAGTAGATGAGCAACAAATGGAGAGGGAACCTCATGAGGTATTACATGATTTTTTTTATTTTTATTTTTTACATGAGTTCTATATATTCTCACTCAAATTTAAAACATCAAATTTTAACATTGTGTACAAGTTCCCCATGCTTCGCAGGATAGCTCGCGGATTGAGACTTTGCTGGGAAAGACACTACAATCATCTGTATTTGATGGATGATGCACATGCACACGTGCAACATTATATTTTCAATATATTTCTAGTCTTAAATTTACTTTTTTATATATTATCTAGATGCAGTCATATATAACTTTATACTTGATACTTGTGAGATCTACAAATTTTGGACATATTTTATGTGAACTACATTTGGTACATGTGAATGTGATATATAATGTTTTTAAAACTTAATTTTTGGATGGTTTAACAACATTTGGCATGCGAATTAATGTTGTGTTATAATTTGTTTTGTTTTTAAAACTTAAGTTTTGGATGGTTTAACAACATTTGGCATGTGAATTAATGTTGTGTTATAATTTGTTTTGTTTTTAAAACTTAAGTTTTGGATGGTCAAGAACTACATTTGGCATGTGAAGTAATGTTGTGATCTATATTAATGTTTTTCTTTTGAAAAACTCGATGGTTGAACTACATTTGGCATGTGAATTAATGTTGTGATCTATATTAAAGTTTTGCTTTTGAACTACATTTGGCATGTGAATTAATGTTGTGTTATATAATTTGTTTTGTTTTTAATGGTTGAACTAGATTTGGCATGTGAAGTAATGTTGTGATCTATAACTTTTTGTTAAATTAAAACTTAAGTTTTGGATGGTTGATCTACATTTGGCATGTGATATAATGTTAAATGTTTATATTGGATAGTTGAACTACAATTGGCATGGCATGTGAAGTAACTTTGTGATATAATAAAAAAAGTTTATAAAACTCAATTTTTGGGTGGTTGAACTACATTTGGAATGTGATTATGATATTATGTTTTGTTTTTAAAATTCAATTTGTCATTTTCCAAAAAACAAAAAAATTCACATGAATATATGTACATGTAGAAATGATTTTACACATGTTTGAATATATATGTTAAAACGATTGAAGTACAATATATATATATATATATATATATATATATATATATATATATATATATATATAAACAATCATAAGATTCTAGGTCTATTTTTCATCAATGCACATAGAAAAGCTATTTGAATATTTAATTTCTTTCTAGAACATATATATCTAGTACTTCAACATTTTTCATCAATGCCAATAGAATTTAGCTACTTTTCATCAATGCCAATAGAATTTAGCTACTTTTAGTTAATTGAATTCTAGAACATATATATTTAGTATTTGAAACATTTTTCATCAATGCACATGGGAAAACTACTTGAACAATTAATTGCATTCTAGAACATATATATATCCAATATGTTCAATGTTTTTCATCAATGCACATAGAAAAGCTACATGAAGTTAATTGCCTAGAACATATCCAACCATTGGACAGATAAATTTTGTACTATTTTTTTATCAAGAATAGAGTTGTGGGTCAAATCCCACCAAAATTCAATGAAGTGCTCCGAGTCTCTTGTTTGAAATGAATCTTCGTACAAATATATATTGTGGATGATTTATTTACATTGTGGATAATTTTTACTAGAAAAGCACACAAGAAAAACTGGTCACATTCAGTTCATGTATATATCTAGTACATGCAACATTTTTCATCAGTGCGCATAGAAAAACTACTTTCAGTTAATTGCATTCTAGAACATATATATTCAGTACGTGAAACATTTTTCATTAATGCACATAGTAAAACTACTTGAACATTTAATTCCATTCTAGAACATATATATATATATATATATATATATATATATATATATATATAGATCCAATACATGCAACATTTTTCATCAATGCATGTATAGAAAAGTTACTTTCAGTTGATACTAGTGTGCATGTACCAAAACAATTTGTACATGTGCAAACACTTACACATATAACATAACAAGGCAGCTTAAGTTTTAGTTTAGTTCTAGAAGTTCTAAAACATGAATCCAAAGCTCCGAAATTGTTGGGCAGTTCAATCAAAAAATCCCAATGGAATGCCATCTTCAATGATCCGTTCATGATCGGATTTTGACATTTTCCATTTCTTAATTTTCGTTTTTTTCTTTGATTGAACCTCTATCAACTCTATGTGTGGTGCACACACCAAGTGACTATATTGACAACTTATGAAATCAGGTTCATAGTCTTCAAAGTAAACAAAATCCCCACTTTGATTAGTTTGTTTGAAAAAATAACCTTTCAATATAATAGATCCTCTTTCATATGGAAACTCGTGATCATTATAGTTTTCTAATAATTTCATTTTTCGTTCAGTGCAACACATCAAACAATACTTCACATTTTCATCATTTTTAGTAGGTGCAATTACAACAAAAGCATCTCCTGCAAAATAAAAAACTTTTAACAAACTTATGTATTTAAATTTATTTCTAGATCTTTATCATTTGAAAGCAATTCAAATGTTACCTTCTCTAACAAGATCAAAAACACGATCACCATCGGATGATATTGTAGTCTCCTCTGATAGCATTTCTTCAAACATCGCAACAGACATTTTCCCCTTTGTATTTAGCTCTGTATGTTTCCAATCTTTTACATACATTTTGTTTTCACAAATGTCATTGGATTCTATGCTGCCTATGAAAACATGACAAAAAAAATAATATTTTCTTTTATCCAATGTAAACACATTTCTGGACAACTTTGTTTTAATTGAATGCAATTTTTGATTCCCTTTTATTGTTTCAATGTCATTTCCAATTGATCTATCTACATCTTCGATCCTAATATGCCAAAAAAACCTTTATATGGAAAATTCAAAGAAGAATGTAAATATGATATCAAAATACCATCAAATATAATCATTTTGATAAATTTACACTGTTTAAAATTAGATATCCAATAAAAATTAAATTGAATGTACGTTCGCACTTCCCTTGATCGATTAGTCTCATGGCTTAGAGCAGCGATGCACCATTGAACAACTTCTTTAGCATCCACAAGTCGGCTTGCAGAGGGGTTAATTTGATATCTTCGAAGTGATTTTTTTATGCATGCCCTTGCACCGTCATGTTCTCCCTTTCCATGGCGAGTCTCAAAAGAGAATTATGATATTTAATTTAGGTTTTCTTATGAAGACAACACAACCAAAAAAAGAATGATTGTGCGGATTTGAATTGGCTGCGCATCCAAGTAACCATATCCAATGTTCATTCGATTTTATTCCACGACTTTTCAAGGAGTCATAAATCTTTCCAAAACAGTGTTGTAAAAAATATATATCATATATACGATCATCACTGATATAAAAGTGATATTCTTTAATAACATGTCGATTGTCACTGGTGCTTTCTATATGATCGATGTTTTGTTGAGCATGTCTATATAGAATATGGACGAGCATGGAGACTTGGTCAGAATGATAGTATTCACTATGAATTTCATTTTGTGGAACAAATGTGTAGTTTTCTACAAAATCAATTACTGACAAAATGGTCCCTGGTGGAAAAACTTCATGGAATTTTTTTGAATTCCAAGTCCTGCCATCGCAATCTATGGGAATTCTTGGTGTATTTATAAATTTCTACCTCAAACTTTCTCAAAAAATCAATCACAAAAATTTCTTCTTCTTGTAATTCAATTCTTTTAGCACAATTTGAACCTGGAATCGATGTATGGATATATTCCTATCTCTTCCATTTCACTTTCATGTTGGACAATGATTGATCATTTATATCAATACAATATTTGTTTGGAAACTTAGTCAAATTTCCACAATCATCGCATTTTTTTACCACCAACACATTTCTTTTCGTAAAATAATTCTTCGCTTTCTCTTTCACATAGAATTTGAGATATGAAATCATGGATAGTGGAAGGAGGAGGTGAATATTTCCAAAATTTTCTACCAAAATTAAGGAATGTGTCATAATATAACTCAAATTCCACATGATAATGACAACAACAAATGTCACATACGGTGATAGGTTTTACATACCATGGTTGTTTTTGAAAAAAAGCACTAATTGAGACATGAATTTCATGATTTTCTTCTTTGAACTTGTTGAGCAACTCTATCTAAGTGGTTTCCAAGAAAAAAATTTCATGTTGTTCGTACTGATTTCGTGTTATTCTTCTTCACATCACATCCCTTGCATTTGGTGAAACACAAGATTTTTTCTTCCACTATTCATATATTATTCTTTTTAACATTTTCTCCAAGTCTATATTTGTATGGTTGCCTACAAATAGCTCTCCAACAAGCGATCTCATCATTTGCATCTATTTGCAACCAAAATTTTTAATTTTTGCGCAAATTTTTTCGTTAGGTTCCTAATGCTCGTGCGATAGATTTTACCAAGTGACTCTCTTTAGTACTTGATGAAACCATTGCCATATGTATTTCTCCATGTACAACTGAAACATTTTTCTGTCTAGATCTTCTAACTGAATTTATAGCACTATTTATATTTTCTATCACATTTTCCTTCATTTTTGTATCTTTTGTTAATTTTTGAATACCTAATAAAGTTGTAGCTTCTTTCAATTTCCTTAATGATAGGAGACCTTTCAACATTTGGGCTTGAACTATCACATTTTCCTTTATTAAGTACGTATCAAAAATGCATTTAACACGATATCTGCTAACATGATAAGCTCTTTTATCTCCATATGTGTGAGTGTCAACATTTTCTAAAATATCATCATCGACATTGATTTCATCTCTACATATTTGAATGAATAGTACATAATAAGTTTACATATTCAATAAATAACTAAATTAATAAATATGTATAATTTCAATAATACCTGCATGTGTTCAAAATATACATAACTGGTGATTCAATGTCTTCACTTGAATTTCTTTCAATATTTTCACCATATTCAATCATTGGTTCAATATCTCTTTAACTTTCTCTTTCAACATTTTGTATCTCATCATCAATGTTTTGAGGAATATCTCTCTCTGTTTACATTGCAAAACATTTTACAAATTAGTTCATCAAATAAAAATTAAGCTTCACATTTTACACTAGGAAAATTTTAATTATATCAAATTCATAATATTTACATTTACATACTTGCTTCAACTTCTGGTTGAGATTGATTTTCCCCTTCAATATTTGAGAGTGATTCTCTCTTTCTTTTGCAAGATTCTCTCGTCTCTTCTCTACGTTCCTCAGGGTCTCTTTTTCGATCATATTTTCTCGTACAATTCCTTCGATTTCCCATGATAATAGAGTATGAAGTTCAAAAAAAATCCTTCAAAATTTTAGACAAAAACTCAATTAAAAAAAAAAAAAAACATTACAAAATATTTAATTTAATTAAAAAAAAAAAAAAAAAAAAACTCATCTTAAAAATTTTGCAAAAAATACATACTTCAATCCAAAACACTTACTTTAAAAAATCCGAGAAAAAAATGTCTTATAAAAATGAAACGAAACTCAAAATATTTCCTTCCAAGCCCTACAAAAAAAATTCATTTAAAAAGTTAAACAAAAACTCGTTTTAAAAAATCATTATAAAAGATTTACTTCAACCCAAAACATGTACTCTAAAAAAATGTCACTTCAAAAAATACCTCCAAAAAATGTCCATTGAAAATTAATTCCAACTTCTTAAAAAATGTCGCTTTAAAAAATACTTCAAAAAAGCCTCTAAAAAGATATCACTTTAAAAAATACTTCCAAAAAATGTCCTTTGAATATTAAGCCTAAAAAGAGTCCTTTTGAAATTAAGCCTAAAAGTTTTCCTTTGAAAATTAAGCCTAAATCCATACTTTCAAAAAAAATGAAGCCCAAAAACATCCAAAAAATGTATCACATACCTCCAAGAAATTTCCTTTGAATGTACCTCCAAGAAAAGTCCTTAAACCCAAAACAATCCTTTGCAAAAATGCCCTTTGAATGTACCTCCAGGAAAAGTCATTAAACCCAGACCAAGACCTTTGTAAAATCAGACCAAATGTGCGAAAATATGTGAAAATAATGAATGCTTTCGCGACAATTTATATTTCCGCGAAATTTTTTTTTGGAGGGGCTTTGTGGTATTTTCCGGCCGACGGAAATTCAGGTACAAGTTCGGCCGAACTTTTATGTCATTAGACTTGATGGGTCGTCGGCACAAAAAACAATTCGGCTGAACTTTTTTTAAGAGTTCAGTCGAACTAACACATCAACGATTACGTAGAGCCAAGCTCTGAATACATATCTTCAACTTTGGACTAATTAAGCTCCATGAAACATTCTGAATTAACTATCGGAACGAAGACAAGCATTTTCAGAATTCAATCTACTTTCAGGAAATAAAACTTTTATGGAATTTCATAAATATTTACTAATTTTAATTAATTTTGTAATAAAACGGGTGCAAAAAATTTCTGAAGTTCATTAAGATTCAGTGAAATCATAATTCTGTATCTTTCAAAATACACTGTAAAAAAAATTGAAAAAATTATGGTGCATTACATTGGTCCATCATCTGTAATGGGTAGTTTTTATATTTTTAGTTTATAACTTATATGTTAAGAAATTTCTTGCGTCGCGAAACATATTCAAAATATGCAGTTTTTTCATATTGGACCAGTTCAAAAAAATTCTAGTAATTATGATATGCATCCCTTGGCTTTGTAAATATGATGAAACCAAAGTAGACTTTTTCTAGATTGTTGTAACACATTTTGTTTCTAAAAAACACAAAGTTTCAGAGAATACAACAGTGCGTATTAACATGACTTCTTATGAATCCTTTGATTGTTAAAAAACGCACACTGAAAGAAACGCTAAGTTGACAAATCGAATGTGTATAAAAAAGTTCCAAAAAATAAGTAATAGTAAGCTAATAAAATTTCTGACAACTTTTACTTTTATCGCAAAATGAAATTCTAAACAGAAAAATTGTTTTGTCTTGCAAAAAGTTGAAGAACAGAAAAAAATAAATAAATAAATAAAATAAAATAAAATAAAATAAATGAAATTTTTTTCTCAAAAAAGGGAAAAAAGTGTAACCCAACTTCACATTTTCACCCCTGGAGCATTATGAAAACATGAATTCATGAATAAAATTGCAAACTACCAGCAGCTATATTACACAAACCTTCAAAGCAGCATAGCATGACTAATAATTATACATAAAAAGGAGATTATTGATAACAGAGGAAGACAAATACATATTACTCATTGCTCCATCTGGAATCAAAATAACAGCGATGTATCATATTAAGTTCAAATAGATCTCCCAAATATGTTTCTCAGAGCACAGGGAGCACAATCATACAAAACTATAGTAAAATTCTTCTAAAATTCCAGAACCCTACTTTCATCTTATAACTTACTATATATAGAGTTCTCCTTGAGGGTCTACGGTAATTAATCATTTATGATCGACCCATATCTATGAAATCAAAACATCCTACCTATCCTGTAGAACGTACATTGGGAAATTACTTCTATACTAAGAGAATTAAAACGGGAATGGGGTGAAATTGAGATTTCACTAGCAAATCATCAAAATTAAACCCAAAACAGAAAGGACATGGTTTCCCATTGAGGCCAATAATGGGAGCCTTTAAGATGGTATGGTGAGGAGCGGTCGTAGGTGGACAGGCTAATTTTCATATTACGATTCCATCTATTGCCTGCAAACCTCCACTCCCTTAGTCTGGTGATTTCCACTTAATCCTTATAAGGAGGCTTGTCATACTGAGCACACCTGGTTCTTTAGCGGATATCTCCTGAGCAGACCGCATAAACCACAACTGCATGTTCTGCCTCAAAATCCCATGTGGTTTTTCTGAATTGAAAAACGGGAACCAGATTTCAGAGGGGGTCTCAAGTGGTAAGTGGTATCAAAGAGGGGGGTGAAAAATGACAAGAGGACGATGCATGGAGGAGTGGCAGTAATGAAAACTACCCATTTTGGACCCCCCCTCCCCATGGTTAAAGTTCGAAAGCTACGGGGGGTGTGAAATGAAACAAGGACCGTCAGATAAGGAGGGGGTGATTGGAGATGGAGGGCAGTGAGGAGATTATTATGGTGGGGCCAAATTGTTGCCTACGAATTGAAACTCTTTACCATGAAGCCGTAAAGGTAAACTCTAATATGTGCGATCTGCGAAGCACAGGGAGAAGGTAAGTGACATGGAGGGAAGGTGGGACCTGACCGCATCGCAAGTTAAACAAAATAGGTTGCGGGCACTTCAAAGGTAAATTAAAATAAATGTAATGCGATATATTGCAAATTGTCAATCGCAGGTTTTAAGTTTTAGTTGCGATGTGAAAGGTTATAATATGTGATCTGTGATGGAGGGTGGGGAGAAAAGGGTGACGTGGAGGAAGGTGGGACCCAACCGCTACCCGCAGATCGCAACTCTTGACACTAAACATTGGAGGTAAACTTTAAAGGATGCGAAGTGCAAAGCACGGGGAGGAGGTAATCAACGTGGTAGGGGAAAGTGGGGGGCGGCGCTGCTGTGGTGGAGCCAAACGCCGCATCGCAAATTAAAAGAAATACATTTGCAGGCACCTAAACGGTAATTTGTAATGGTTGCGAAATGTGATGGATGGCGGGGGGGGAAGGGGTGACGTTTTAAGGGGGTTGGCCCACTTTAATCGCAATCGAGGAGATGGGAAAAAGTAGAAGAGAAACAATGATATAACGACGAAAAAAAAGTAAAGTAGAGAAATGAAGTGGAAAGACCAAAAGGTAAGGTTTTAGTGATTTTCAAGGGAAATGGAATGAAAGGGAGTGTGGTGGTTGGCTAGGTCCCACCGCCATTGCACATCTCACTTCGGAATCTTTAACTTTTACCCTTTGTGCCTATCTTGCAACACTTATGCCCTTCGACTGCGATTTTAATCTCCAACGTTGATTGATACTCGGATAACGGTCCTCACTACTCCCTTGTTGTGGTTTACCGACCTTGTCTCTTTGGTTGCACACGGTCATTTCTTATTTGTTCGTGGAATACTTGCCTCGCATTCAAGAGTTAACCTGCTTTAGCATTCACGACTCGACCTGAACGCGTGCACGAATTGACCCAATCTCATTCAATACTCTGCCCTTGTTGTTTTTCTGTCTTAACATTTTCTCTATTGCCTTTGTCTTTACTAATGGTAACAAATTCTCTGCCTCTACCCTGTGATTTCCTTAGAGGGACCACTTCTCCATGTTATGTGTAGTCACATGCCAACATTGGCTCCATCTGGGGACAACGTGTTGTTCTAAGTGCATTGAGAACCTACAGACCCTGAATGCTTGTGCTTTATTGGGCTCATGGAGTCACAAATACATACTGATTAGAAAATTTTTTATACCAACAGTCAAGTGGACATAAAAATGGAAGATGAAACTAAAGATGAAATGGGAGGAATGTAAAAAAAATGGAGTATAGACAGTGGAATGATATATACAATGAGCTGGATTAGCCCTCGTCGATGATGAAAATAGAACTTGAGGAACTTCCCATTCACGGGCGCCTCAAGTATATCTCCTTCTAAGTTCTCCAGGGAAAAAGTATTGTTTCCTTTTACTTTTGCCACCTTGAAAGGACCAAACCAGAGTGCGTCCAACTTCCCATGTTTCCCTTTTTCTGCTCTCCTGACATCCCATCACAACACCAAATCCCCTACCTAGATTTCTCTATCTTTAGCTCTTTAGTCAAATAAGCCTTTCATTTTTTTTTGATATTTTTCCAGTTGGAGGCTTACCTACTCCCGTGTTTCATTCAACTCCACCAACGGATTCATTCTTCAGATAAGGTAATTAGGCTCCTCCTCACTTTCTTGTAATAATCAGGCCACAAGAAATGCAAGCTGAATAGGGAAAACTGCAGCCCTGCCATACACCAGTTCATAAGGGGACTTTCCTATGGATCTTTTCGCAGTGATGCGATTTTCCCAGAGTGAAAACTTGAGCTGGAAATCCCAGTTCTTTTGATTTCCGTTGATGGTCTTCTTCAAGATCCTCACTAGTGTCTTGTTAGATGATTCTTCCAAACCGTTCCCCTCTGGGTAGTATGCAGTGGAGTGGCCCAGCGTGATGTTGTAACGCTGACAGAAATTAACAAATTTAGCCAACTTGAAAGCCTGGGAATTATCTGTAACGATTTTAGTTGGGCATCCGAACCTAGCTATTATGTTCTCCTCCAGGAACTTGATCACCACCGAATCTGTATCATTTCTTGCGGGCATAGCCTCTACCCACTTGGTGAAGTAATCTTTAGCAGTGAGGATCCATCGATGCTGATTGCTAAAGGTAGGGTGAATCTCTCCTATGAAGTCAATCCCCCATTATTTAAAACGTTCCTCAAAATGTACTGGAATTAATGGGAGAGGTTCATACCTTTGTTTTTCGACGAACGCCTGACACTTCTCGCAGGCCCGGACTCGGGCATGTACATCGCCAAACAACTTAGGTCAAAAGAACCCTGCCTTCAAGATCTTTTGTGCAGTGGATCGCCAACTTTAATGCCAACCGCATATCCCTTTGTGGAACTCGTTCATCCCGTGGTCAACTTCTTTCTTTGTCAAACACAATAATAAGATTCTCGCCGGGTCTCTCCATTATAGTCGCCCATTTTCCACAATGTACTTTTGAGACCTCAGTCTCAAAGTGCGATACTTGGTCTTAACGTAGTGAGGGGGATACCTTAGAGTTAAAATATATTCCACTATATATTTATACCATGAGGATAGGAGGTACTTGATACGCATTTTCTGAGCAGAATATTTGATGCCTTGGTGTGCACCTATGTCCTCCTCTGCCTCTCCTCCTGTCATAGAAAAATTCATTCCCAGAGCTTGACAGTTGGATTAAGACAATATTTTTTCAAGCCCCTGGCCTTTGATGAGTTTGGTAGGCTTTATCTCCCATTCATACTCTTGGATCTTAGCTATCTATTTTCCCCTCGTCCCTTCACTATCACCCTGTACCAAAATATCCTTCACTGCTGTAGTGGGTACATATGCTGTTATGGCTGATTGTAACACATACACCTGGAATTCCTTCAGCAATTTGACTAGAGCATAAGCTTGCTTCTCCAGGATATCATATTTTAGTTTAGCTTTTCACAGGACTTGATTGAAGAACGCAATGGGTTGTTCATGCCCATCGGCATTTTTCTGTAAAAGTACTGCAGCTATTGTGTGAGGAGAGGCGAAAGAGAAAATCATGAACGGCTTCCCATAATCTGAACCTGCCAGCACTAAAGCTTCTGCAAAGGCGTGTTTGACCCTATTGAAAGAGTCCCTGGACTCAAGGGTCCATATAACTCCATTATTCTTCTTCAGCATCCTGGTGATGTTTCGGACAATCTCAACATAGCTACATTCGTGGCATTTACCTAAAGAATACGAAGGTGCTCTATATGTTCAATGTCACCCATTGAAAATATGGTGATGTTGTCTAGGTAGATCACGACAAACTTGTCTTGATCTCCTATGAAAGTGATTTCCATCGCCCATTGGAATGTGGCATCGGCCTTTATCAGGCCAAAGGGCATTCGAGCATACATGAAGGTTCCCCAAGGCGTAGTGAACATTTTCTTCCTTTGGTCTTCCGAGAGCACTGCCACCTAATTATATCCTAAGAAGCCATCCATCATGGACATGCGGGAGAATCCCACCACCTTCTGCAAGATGTGGTCCATCTTCAGGAGGGGGTAGTTATCCTTGAGTGAGGCTTTATTAATATTGTAGAAATCCACACCAAGCCTGATTTCATCTTTCTACTTTCTAACGGGCACTACGTTTGCCACACATTCCTAGTATCTTAGAGGGACAATGATATTGGCCTACAATAGCTTCTTTATTTCCTTTTCAATGGCTAGGAGAAGAAGGGGATTGATCTGTCTCGGATTTTTCTTATGAGGCTTTGCATTCTCTTTGATTGGTATCTTATGTTGTATAATATCAATATCAATAGTCTTCAAATCCTGGTATGACTAGGTGAAGACATCATTATATGACTGAAACAGCCTGAGATACTGATCTTGGCATTCTTCAGGGACCCCTTTCGACAACTTTACCACCTTTGGATCTTCTTCTGTCCCAATGTTCACGTCCCTAACAGGCTCATCGAGGGTAATTTTTCTTGGATTCACTGGGATATCAATCTTATCAAACAGTCTCTCCAATGGAACAATACCCCTAGGGATTAAATTTCCCTTCAATTGCAGAACATGTCGCCCAGCCAGTTTTTCTTCCCATTTGGTTTTTGGCTCCTCATGGTCATCCTCAGTGACTGAGTCGATCACCATTTTTGAGAACTCGTCCACCATTTCCATAAAACGTTGGACCCACTCTTCATCTTCAAATACCTCCCAATGCTTTATGTTGTCTAGAATGGAGGGGCAGTACCGCACCTCAACCTCATATCTGAGAAAATGATTCTGCGAAGGGCAGAAATTACTAGCATCCATAGCTAGTGAGTCCACCATTTTTTAATTTCCCTTCGCATGAATTGGATTTTAAAAGCAAAAAATAAGTTCTCAACTAAATCCCATACCTCATTCTTGTAAGCTCTGAGTCACGGGTGTTTAGTCTGGCATTGGCTCGTGACTTGCCTCACTACAAGCTCTGAATCTCCAAACACCTTGATGTTTTGTATGTTCCTATTCTGCGCTTCCTGCAACCCCAACAGCAGGGCTTCATACTCAGCCACATTATATGTGGCTTCGAATCTAAAGCCAGCGGAGAAGGGGAACCAAACATCCTTCTAGTGATATCAAGAGTACCCCGGCCCCATTTCCTTCCCGTGAGTAAGCTCCATCAAACTGCAAGGTCCATATTTCATTTTCCTGTCTGCTCATAATATTCTCTTGGATTAGAGGAGAGATCTTTGGTTCTTGTAGGAAATTTTTGTCCTCTTCGAGCATAAGATAAGAGAATTCTCCCTCCTTAGTATATACTAGAGAATTTGTGGAACCATTAGCTTTGGTGACCATCTTCATGAATTTGGACTCACGGTATAATCACCTCTCCTCCCCACCGAATATTGGAATAGTGGCATAGGTGAGGTCAAGTTTTATAGATCCTCCAATCTTGGTACCCTAGGATCTGGACAGCAACTTTCCAAACTGAGCTAGGATATCGGCCACAACAATGTCCGTTACCACGCTTTTGGCCGGAATCTAGGCTAAATTGACTACCAGATCTTTTATCATGCCCAAGCATTTCACCCTCTTGGAATTAAAAGAATATAGATCTTTATAAGGCCTGGTGATCTGCAACCCCAACTGATCCATGACAGACAATGGTAACATATTATGTGAAGCCCCATAATCTAGCATGCATTTGTGCAATAACAGGTCATTTATAACTAGAGTCACATAGAATGGAGGAGTGGCTGAATCCAGCTCTTCTACATGAGGTCCAAAAACTACCATGGGTCTTTATTCTTGGAGATTGAGGTTGTCAAAGAGAGGGCCTACACCCTGGGGCAACATGAATTGAGAGACTTCGACCTTGTATGAGGGTTGTTTTAGGAGCTCAATCAAGGGGGCCGAAATATTGACCTTTTCTAATTCTTTCTGGAGGCTAGAGGTCGTGGTAGCTTTTTCTGTGATAACTTCTTAGAACTGCTCTTTAGGAGGGTCGGGAAGTTTCAAGGGTATAGTTGTGGATCTCTCATTTTGGGGGGGATCAGAGCCCTGTTTCGAGGAGGTGGGCGCAGAGGCTTTATGATGTGCAGACTCTTCTAAAGGCTTTTTCCCCTTACTAGTAGAACTAGAAGGGGTCTACTCTCTTGATGTCAACTCTTCATCTTGTTCCTGCACTCAGGTTCTCTTCCTGGAGGACCTGAGATCATACTTCCTATGGAGTTGAGCTTGGATGAAATCCACAAACTACCTGTAGTAATTGTCAATATCTCGATCCTCTAGGGGAATTTCATTCTCTTCTTTCTCTTCTTGCAGGGTTATTTTACCTTCTTCATCCTCTAATTAAGCGAAGAATTGATCTTCTTGACTGTCTGTGACTTCCTCGGCCTGTCCCTCCATTTCCTCTTCTAGGTATAGAGGAGGTTGGATGTGATCTTGTTGCTCTTTCCTTTCTCGTTGCAACAACTGTAGAGGGGGCTTTCGGTAATGGGGATTAAACCCACAGTTTGGAATCATTTGGTTAGGACGAGGAGGGTAATTCTTGGCCTCCAATTCAAGCTTCACCGGCTTATTTGAGAGGTTCTTGATCAGCTTATTCATCTCTTCGATTCTATACTCTTGTGATTCCCTCTCTTTATTAGAGGTAGAAGCCTCCTCCTTACCCCTTCTCCTGGCTTCATGCTCTGTCTTGCCTTTGAATTTACTAGTAGAAGAAAAGTTTGCTTCTACCTCGAGTGCGTCAGTCTAAATATGATCCAGAGATGCAAACTTTCTTTCTCTTAGGGTGAACCCAAACTCTGGTTCAAAATCTCCTACAAGACCACCTTAGCACTTGCTTGGGGCGGCTTTATTTCAACAGGAAGATTATTATAAAGCTTATTGAACCGCTTTATAAATTATGTTACATCCTAATTGTGTCTCTTATTGAGAGCATTGAACTATGTGAGGACATATCCATGATCCCTCTTTTCTCCCCATTTTAGTGTGAATGAATTTTCCATTTCTTCCCAAGTGGTGATCGTGTGATCAGCAAGATATTTGAACCATTTATGAGCCTCTCCATCCAAGGATTGGACGAAAAGCCTCAACACCACATCTAGGTTCTCTACATTTACGTTCTCAGCAAAGGCACAGAAATTTTCAATATGTCTCTGCGCAGAAGTACTATATTCCCTGGTTAATCGAGGTAGGAGCTATAAATAATCTTGAGTCATGTCATTCAATACTTGAGGGAAAGCCAATGGAGCATATTTAATGAGGAGGAAGCTAGGTACACCCATGAGCAGTGGTGGAGGTAAATTTTGAGGATGAATTGGCTGTGGTATAACAGGTGTGTGTTGAATAGAGGTTGCTATATTGGTATGTAAAAAGCCAAGGAGTATTGAAAATTCTTTAATTTCTTCGGCCTCAAGAGTATGGTGCAAGGGAGGCAAAGAAATATCAGCGGATTCAGCTTCATTTTTTATGGTTGAACTGGCTAAAGAAAAGGCATCTGGAGAATACTCAAGTATGCGGGCTGAGGTGTCAGGACCATAGATGTCACCTTTCAGAGGTGAGGAAAGGGAACCTTCTATAGTAAATGAGGGAAGGTCAGCCCCGCTGGCTTGTTTCTCCTTCCAGACTCTCCTAAATATAATATTTTCAGGGTCAGACGCAGAAGGGGTTTTCTGCTGGAAAGTATATGATCAAGTATGAGGCCTTTTGTAAGCCAGGATATTGACAGACTTAAACTTTAATAATAGTGGAGTTTCCAATGTGAGGCTTATGCAACTCTCAACCCTTCATGCTCACCTGGTTGAAGGGTGAAGATAATGTCATATCCCAGGGAAAATTATTTCTAATTTGTGTCCCCGACATTGGCACCAAAAATATGTTGTAGCTCCTAGAGATAGCCTTGAGTTGCAAAATACCAGTGCCTAGGACATCTTAAAATCATAGGTCAAATGTGGACAATTGTATAAATGCCTCTAACAAAATATGGAATAAGAGAACAATGGTTTTGTTGGTTCATGGATGGAGAAGACCTTGGAGTCGATTGATGTGAATTCCCTATACTGTGAGAGGGCTCAAGAGGCTATGAGGCTAATGGATTTTAGATGGGCCAAGTATAAAAAAATTATCGGAAGCTTTAAAATGTGCAGAGGCATTGAGGAAGAGCGGAGAAGGAACCCACAAGAGACAGGCTTAAGAGATTTAATAATTTTTCCCCCGCGACCTCAAAGGAAACGGATATGAATGAGATATTGGCAACAACATATGTTTGTGGAGCGCAAATTAAGGGAGTGCAGCAAGCTTAATACCTAAGAGTTAACACCTGAGTATTATGCAAACACAAATTCATGAATAAAATTGCAGACTACCAGTAGCTATATTACACGGACCTTCAAAGAAGTGTAGCATGACAGATGATTATACATAAAAATTATATTACTTATAACAGAGGAAAATAGATACATACTACTTATTGCTCCATCTGGAATCCAAATAACAGCATTGTATCATATTAATTTCAAACATCTCTCCCAAATATGTTTCTCAGAGCACAAGGAGCACAATCATACAAAACTACAGCAAAATTCTTCTAAAATTCCATAACCCTACTTTCATCTTAGAACTTACTATATATAGAGTTCTCCTTGAGGGTCTACAGTACTTAATCATTTTTTATCGACCCATATCTATGAAATCAAAACATCCTACCTATCTTGCAGAACGTACATTAAGAAACTACTTCTGTACTGACAGAATTAAAACAGGAATGGGGTGAAATTGATATTTCACCAGTAAAATTATCAAAATTAAACTGAAAACAGAAGGATATGGTCACCCATTGAGGCCAATAATGGGAGCCTTCAAGATGGTATGGCGAGGAGTGGTCGTAGGTGGACAGGCTGACTGTCATTTTACGATTCCATCTATTACCTGCAAACCTCCACTCCCCTAGTTTCTTGATTTCCACTTAATACCTTATGAAGAGGCCTATCATACTGATCGCACCTAGTTCTTTAGCGAAGAACTCCTGAGCAGACCGCATAAACCACAACTGCATGTTCCACCTCAAAAGCCCATGCGGTGTTTTTGAATTGCAAAACGGGAACTGAATTTCGAAGGGGATCTCAAGTGGTAAGCAGTATCAGAGAGGGGGGTGCGAAATGACGATAGGAAGACATGTGGAGGAGTGGGAGGTAATGGATACAACCCATTTCGGACCCCCCCCCCCATGGTTAAAGTTCGAAAGCTGCGGGGGGTACAAAATGAAACAAGGACCGTCAGATGAGGAGGGAGTGATTGGGGATGGAGGAAAGATGGAGGGTAGTGAGGAGAGTATTATGGTGGGACCAAACCACTGCCCGCATATCACAAATATTTACCATGAAGCAGTAAAGGTAAACTCTAAGACGTGTGATGTGCGAAGCGCGAGGAGAAGTTAAGTGACATGGAGGGAAGGTGGGACCTGACCACAACACAAGTTAAACAAAATAGGTTTTGGGCACTGCAAAAGGTAAATTAAAACAAATGCGATGTTGTATATCAAAAATTGGCAATCGCAGGTTTTAAGTTTTAGTTGCGATGTAAAAGGTTATAATATGCGATCTGTGATGGAGGATGGGTAGAAAAGGGTGACATGGAGGAATTTGACACCCGACTGCTTCCCGCAGATTGCAACTCTTGACACTAAAAATTGGAGGTAAAATTTAAAGGATTCGAAGTGCGGAGCGCGGGGAGGAGCTAAGAAACGTGGCAGGGGAAAGTGAGGGGCAGCGCTGCTCTAGTGGGGCCAAATGCCACATCGAAAATTAAAATAAATACATTTGCGGGCACCTAAACGGTAATTTTTAATGCTTGCGAAATGCGATGGATGGTGGGGGGGAAAGGGGTGACGTGTTAGGGGGACTGGCCCACTTTAATCGTAATCGAGGAGATGGGAAAAATCGGAGAAGAAACAATGATATAGCAGCAAAAAAAAAAAAAATTAGAGAAATGAAGCAGAAAGGAGGAAAAGGTAAGGTTTTAGTGATTTTCAATGGAAATGGAATGAAAGGGAGTGTGGCCGGTGGCTAGATCCCATCGCCATCGCACATCGCACTTCGGCATCTTTAAATTTTACCCTTTGCACCTAACTTGCAACACTTGCACTCTGCCACTACAATTTTAATCTCCGTCGTTGACCGATTCTCGGATCAATGATCCTCACTGCTCCCTTGTTGTGGTTTTCCAACCTTGTCTCTTTGGTTGCAACCAGTCATTTCTTATTTTTTCGTGGAATACTTGCCCCACGTTCACGACTTGACCTACTTTAGCATTCACGAATCGACCTGAACGCATGCACGAATTGACCCAATCTCATTAGGGACTTCGTCCTTGCTATTTTTCTGTCTTAACTATTTCTCTGTTGCCTTTGTCTTTGCTAATGGTAACTACTTCTTTGCCTATGCCCTTTGATTTCCTTATAGGGACCACTTCTCCATGTTATGTGTGGTCACAGGCCAACACTTAGTATAAGGAAGGCCTAACATGTAATCCATGGAAATGGATTCCCAAGGTCGACTAGGAGTAGGAAAAGGATTATATAGGCCTTTCTTCTTGATGGTCAGTTTCGAATTGGTGCAGGAAATGCAGGATCTGATGTACTTCCCAACATCTTGTCGAAGGTTTGGCCAATAGAAATAATTTTGTAGTATTTCCACTGTTTTCTCTACCCCGAAATGTCCAACAACCCAACTGTAGTGTGCTTCCCGAATCATCTTGGAACGCTCACTTGAAGGAACACAAAGGTGTCCCAAGTGGCATAACAGTGCATCTTGGAGGTCTTAATTTGGAACTTTCTTGCCTTCCAGGAGCGTCTGGTATGTGTTTTTGAATTCTGGATCACTCTTGTAAATATTTTTCCACCTCAAAGTCTTGTGCCTATAAGAATCAAGCAAAGTGGTCAAGCACCATGACCGACGATCGTCTAAGGCAGTATGAAACATTGTTATTGTTGCCCTTCTTTTACATAATGTTCATATGAAACTATTGCAATTATGTGGACCATTTCTAATGATGATCATTCTACAACTTCTTTTATGCCTATATTAACTGCAGGGGTCGGCTGTCTGTGTGGATGATAAATTCCTTTCCCATAATGTAATGCTTTCATAGTCAACAAGTTTGCACAATTGAATACATCTCTTTGTCATAGGTGGGATACTTTCGAACTGTGTCTAAAAGTGTCTCACTATGATATGCCACCAGATTCCCTTGTTGAGTAAGAACAACACCAATAGCATAGTTGGAGGCATTTGTTTCAATATCAAATGGTTGTTCCAAGTCTAGTAATGTGAGCACTGGTGTAGAGTAGAGTCGATGCTTCAACTCGGCGAATGCCTTCTGTTGGGATTCATACCAAAAGAAATTTTCTTTCGCCCCTCCCTTAGTGACTTGACTCAAAGGTCAAGTGATATGGGAGAAGCCCAACATGAACTTGCGATAAAAATTGAAAAGACCTAGAAAGGTGTGGAGCTCTGTTAGAGTGGTTGGGGCTGGCGAAACCCAAATGACCTATATCTTGGTTGGGTCCACATGCACACCCCTATTATTGATGATGTGCCCCAAGTATTGAACCTGGGTCATGCCAAAAGTGAATTTCTCCAAATTGGTACACAAAATTGTGTTGTCGCAGTGTTTGCAGGACCTGTCAAATGTGGTGTAGGTGCTCTAGTTCCCAACTTTGGATGAAGATATAGATTTCATCCAAATACACCACCATGAATGAGTTGGTGAAAGGTCAAAAGATGTCATCCATCAGCCTCATGAAGGTTTTGTGGGTATTGGTCAACCTAAAATGCATGACCAACCATTCAAAAAGGCCCTCCTTGGATTTGAAGGTAGTTTTCCACACATCGAAGGGTTCGATTGGTACCTATTGATAACCATCAATCTTGCTAAAAAAAATGGCCCACTTGAGTTTTTCCAGCAAGTCATCAATCTATGGAATTAGATACATATTCCAGACAATGATCTTGTTCAGTGCCCGATAGTCAATACAAAGTTCCAGTTCTCTTCCTTCTTTTGTACCAACACGATCAGATGATGAACTTGGCCTAACGTGCCCTTTCTATAGAAGCTCCTGAATTTTCCTCTTGATTTTATCATTCTCCATAATAGAACATCGATAGATAGGTCCATTGGGTAGCGGTGTGCCTGGGGTCATATCGATGGAGTGCTTAACTTAACAGTGTATAGGTACCCTTGCGGGAGAGGTGAATATGTCCCTATACTCCTCCATGACCTTGTCCACATGTTGTTGTCGTGTGGAGGAGCCCTGTTTGGAGGTCCTAGCCACAAGCTTCTTTTGGCCCTGAGGCCGAACCATAAGTAAAATAAATTTCCTGATCTGGGAAATGATCTTATTGTATTTCTTCTCAATGATTAGAGAGATGGCAGTAGGCAGGGCTACCCTCGTACCATATACAACTTATTTCCCAAAGTAATAATAATAGTGTGAGGCCTAGATTCATACACAGCATGTCGCTTCCACAAGTATGGTTGGCCTAATAATACATCACAAACTTCGAGAGGAGAAACATCACATAGTACCTCATCCATGAAGGGCTTGATGTTGTAGGGGAGGCAACACTAATGGCTGACGGGGAGATCTCATCCTTGGTGAAGCCACCCAATGTGTAGATTTATGGTAGCATCGAATGTGTTATAAGCCTCAAAACTTGTAGGAAGTCTAGGACACATGTATTCCATAATACCCAGAAATCGTTTTGGAAAATTCCACCCGGAGACAGATTTATTAAAATAATTAACTATTTTTAATGGATGCCTAAGTCTAAACTTAGGAAATTAAAATAATTAAAGGGTATTAATGAAACTGGGTTTGAATCTTCTAGAAAAAAGATGAAGATCAAGTCAATATGATCCAAGCCATTGATTAGAATCTAATCTGGGTCATTCATTTGTCAATGAGAATATTATAAGGACTTCGATAGGCATTTTGAAAATACATTGAGTGATATCAAGAGATCGATTTCTCAAGTGAGCAATGCAACAATTTCCGGAGAAATCATCAAGGAAATATCTTGTTGTGTGGGGCAGGGATATTTTTCTGGTTTGAGGTTTCCTCATACGGGGATACATTGTAGATAAGGCATAGAGATATCCAGAGAGGCTACACATTTCCACGGTAGGCAACACAAAGCTACACTGAGGCAGCACAGAGCCTGTGAGGAGATCCATAAATCTGCAGAGGAGCAGATCAGATCATGTTGGGAGCTGAGGTGTGAGACTGGAGTTCTAGAGGATCAAGCATCTAGCCAGCAGATTGATCATCCAGAGGGAGTGACGCAATCCCTATTAGTTGTGACACAGTGACAATGCAGTGACTATGCAGAGGCAGCTTGGGGCTAGCCATTCAAAGGCTGGATCATAGTCGAATCGCTAGTAATAAAGTTAGGTATTTCTCACTAATTTTCTTCCAATCGGATTCTCTGTATTGGACAGCCAGTAAGGCATCCAAGATTGTATTCAATACTAATGCTTAATAATACAAACATTCAACTGTTGCACATGTTTTCCCGCATTCGGTTTTTTCAGGGACTTAGTCCAAAAAGAACGATGCCATGTGTGTTTATTTGTTTCTTGCTTAGTTCTTGTTTCCGCATATAATTTAATTAGTGAAGAATGCATTTGTATTTACTTCGATATTTATAGTGTAATGCAGTAAATAAATTGCATGGAATTAACAAGTAGGAGAAGTAGCATCAGATTTTTGCAGTAGGGATTCGGGATTACGAATTTTCACATGGTATCAAAGCACAGGTGAAACGGGAGAGAAAAAATAGAGAGACCAACGTTGAGCAGAAGAGGGAGATCATAAACAGCAGATCGAATCCCTAGAGGGTTTGCGTAATCCAGTGCCAAGAGGGCAATATTTTCGAGGAAAAATATCTCTTTGAGTGAGTCAGCAGAGAGAAATATTTTCAGATCAAAATTTTCCAATGATAGAGGGATAAGTGCAACGGCTTCAGCGCATAGCAGTCTTCAGCTGGGATGTATATTTTCTACGGCACCTTGCTAGTGAAGAAAAGCATCAAAAGAAGGAAAAAAGAGCATACTAAGGGAATTCTAAACTCAGAGAAATTCTTGCCCAAGAAATTATAATTTCCCACGCATAAGCATCAACAATTGACATTTATTTTTCTCACTCCAACAGGGAGTGTGTAGAGCCAAATGCACAAAGGGTTAGAGGCACATTCAACATTTGTTTGGGTGAGATGGCAGCAATCGAGCTAAGAGATCAAGATTGATTGAAGGGTGCCTCTAACTATGTGATCTGGAAGGCAATGGTCTCCTTCCTTCTAGTTGTGCATGATCTCAAATAAGTTATCGATAATGTTGTATTTGTCCCCGCATATCTAGATCCATTGAAGGCCTACAAGAAGGATATGGAAAAAGCCAAAAGACTAATCCTTGACAGAGTGAGAGATCACATTGTTTCACACATATCTGGCAAAGGGACTTCCAAGGAGATGTGGGACACGTTGGCTACTCTATATGAGAGATCTTCTGAGCAGTGGAAGATGTTCTTGGAGGAAAATAGGAAATCTACAAGGATGCAGAAGGGGGAGTGCATGGATCCGTTCCTTTCAAAGCTTCAAGAAGTTTGAGATCATTTGTCATTTGTAGGATTAGAGCCTTAGGCTACGGAGATGGTGAGATTGGCCCTGAATTTTGTTTCAGAAAAATGGAAAGTCTTCATCCAGAGTATCCTAGGTAGAGAAAGTTGTCAGATTGGGAAGGGATGTGGGCTTCTCTTAAACAGAAATAGATGAGGCGAGACTTATTCAAGTGAAAACTTGATGACAGCAGTAGCAGTGGGACGCAATCCAAGCAAGAGGAGGAGAATGTAGCCCTTGCATAAAAGGGGCAGCAGGAGTAGCGAAGGCAGAAGAAGGATGTCTCAAAGATCAAATTTTTCTGGCATGGTGAGCTTGGTCACTATGCTATGCAGTTTCCTCTTAAGAAGGAGGAAAAGGACAAGAAACATGATCTTCATGCTACAACCGCAAGGATCGAGGAGGAGGAGTTTTCGATGATTTCTCACATGCCTCCATGGAATATTTGGGGTGATATGGTACTATAGTTTGAAGGAGATGCAGATGGGCAGGATCCTTGAGGATTCCACCTCTTGGATCAATAACTTGCTACATGAGCCCATATACTAAGTAGCAGAACGGACCATTATTATTTGGTGCAGAGGACTGTCGTAGTGATAGTTATAGTGGCTAGGAGCACTAGAGACTGAGCAATGTAGAGTAGAGTTAGCAGCAGTGAAATTGGCATAGTAGTCAGCAGTAGAGTAGAGGCTTCAGAGGATCAGCGCAGAGACTAGCAACAATGACATCTCCAATATCAGATGCATCATGTTGAACACTTGGTTCAGTATTTTGGATGTTTTTCTGCTGCAACAACAGCAAAGTTGTAGTGCAGATGTAGTTGGCAGCAACATGCAGAATCAACAGTAGCACAGATGAAACATTTGTGCAGTAGTTGGTGGGTAGTGATTTCAGACATCAGCAACGCAGAGGGAGATGATACAGAGTCGGGGTGTTGCTTCAATAGGTTGCATTACCGGAGAACATTCCTCGCTAATAGAAGTGTTAATTTTCGGTAGCATTGGATGTGCAATAACCCTCAAAATTTGCAGCAAGGCTAGGACACATCTATTGCATAATACCCAGAAATAGTTTTGAGAAATTCCACCCAGAGATAATTTTATTAAAATAATTAATTTTTTTTAATGGATGCCTAAGTCTAAACTTAGGAAATTAAAATAATTAAAGGGTATTAATGAAACTGGGTGTGAATCTTCTAGAAAAAGAGAGAGATCAAGTCAATATGATATGAGACATTGATTAGAATCTAATTTTGTTCCTTGATTTTTCAACGAGAATATTATAAGAAGGACTTTGATGGGCATTTGGGAAATACATCGAATGAGATCAACAGATCAGTTTCTCAAGTAAGCAACATAGAAGTTGTTAGAGAAGTCATCGAGGAGATTTCTTGCAGTGAGGGGCAGGGATAGTTTTCTGGTTGGAGGTTTCCTGATCCAGGGATACATTGTATAGAATGCATAGAGAGATCCAGATAGGTTGTGCCATTCCACGCTGGGCATCCAGAGCTACGCTGAGGTAGCACAGAGCTTGTGAGGAGATCCATAGATCTAGTAAGGAGCAGATCAAATCCAGTGCCGAGAGTCAAGGTGTGAGACTAGAGGGCCATATGATCGAGCATCCAGCCAACATATTGATCAACCAAAGGGAGTGATGCAGTCCCTATAAGTTGTGATGCAGAGTAGCGCAGTGATTGCGTAGAGGCAGCTTGTGGCTAGCCATTCAGAGGCTAGATCAGTGTCGGAACACGAGTGATAGTGTGAGGTATTTCTTACTAATTTTCTGCCAGTCAAATTCTCTATATTGGATATCTAGTAAGGCATCCAAGATTGTATTCAGAACTATTGCTTGATAATAAAAACCCTCAGTTGCTGCACCGCTTCTCCTACAGTGGGTTTTTCCGATGACTTAGTCCAAAAATAATGGTGTCATATGTGTTTATTTCTTTCTTGCCCAGTTCTTGTTTCTGCGTATAATTTAATTAGTGAAGACTGCAGTTGTATTTACTTCGATATTTACATTGTAACACAATAAATCACTTCCGTTGAATTAACAAGTAGGAGAAGTAACATCATATTGTTGTAGTAGGGATTCGAGATTATGAATTTTCCGACGATGTTGTACAGTTGAGGGTGTGTTGTGATCGGTAGGCCTAGCCGCTTCACAACCTCTGCTAAAATGATGTTCTTTTGGCTCTTGCTATTGACAATGAATTGCGACGGAGAACCCTTTACCCACATCTATGAGTAGAAGAGGCGCTCCCCCTCCTCTGGATCTTCGGGCTCATCCTTCTAGATCTTGGTGGTGCAAATAGTGGTGTTGGCCTCTGCACAAATAATCTGCTTCCCTTTTTCATTCACCTTATCAGGTTTTCACTCTGAGTCGGAGCATGTATTTGATTCGAAAGCCTTCAGCTCGGCCACGAGTGACTGCTTAGCTTGGCACTCACTCGTGTTATGAGTGAAGCTGTTATGGAACTCACACCATTTTCCTGTGTCCTTATTTGTCTTTTTGGTGTTTTTATTTTCTTGCGGCTTCGATGGGTTGTCCTAGGTCACCCTACCTTGGCTTTTTCTTGTGTTTTGTGGTTTGGGGGCTCCCTTCCCTTGCTTCAAATTCACAGATCCAAAGTCTCGCTTCTTCTGTTTAAAATTTTTCTCGATCTTGACAACATATCGATAGGTGGCACCAAGCGAGGAGATGACCAGGAACTCCATTTCATCCTAGATGTACTTATGCAAACAGATGTGGCACTTGAGTACCAAATGTTGCTCGGAATCCTTGATTCCTAGCTTTGTGCGAACGACATGAAAAAAAAATTGAACTCTGACACACCTTGGTCCCTTCCCTACCACAGTGTCATCCACTTTATGTATTTATCTTCATAGCTACTGACAGGGTAATATTGTTCCTAGATGGCGCCTTGGAAATAATTCCAAGTGGGTGAAACTAAGAACAGTGAGGGTTCACCCTTGGATTTTTTCTCACGGTAGGTTTCCCACCAGTCCTTGACATGGGGGGCATGATTTTAGGAGTGCAAAAGTAATCTTTTCCCGGTTGGAAAAGTCATGAAATGAAAAATATCCTTCCAACAGATTTATCATTTATCTACAGGATCTGCCTCTATCTGGCCTTCAAATATGGGAATTTCAAAGTTAACTTGTACCTTAAAAGGTGTGGCGTCCCCAGAGTGGCTGTTAGATGAAGATGTACCGCCTGTGGGTAGTCGTCGAAGGATCTGGGTAAATTTATCCATCATCACGTTCCTTTGTTTCTTGAGGGCCTCCTCAAGAAATATTTTGAAAGGATGTTCTGCTACCTCTTCTTTATTTTCTTCTGCCATGGGAGGTCATCGGGGTTTGCGAGGCTGATCTTGCAAAGTTCAACAAGGTTGAGCCCTAAATCCTTATACCCTGACCTCATTAGGGACATGCAAAGAAAAACCGAGAAAGGGAAGACCACTCTGATACCACTGATCTAAAAATTATGAAGGAACACAATATAATACATATATAAACATAAACAGAGAAGTGCATGAGAAATAAAACTTCATTTCATTAATATCAAAGAAATTAAATATGCCTACATACAAAATGGAAATAAACTACCCAAGCGATGGTAGCTTATCTCCGAGAAGAGATGTGGCGGCTACATGCCTTTGAACTATGTTAAAATGAGATTGTTAGGTCCCTATAAGACTAGTGTATCCCCTTATTATTATTAGTGTATCCCCCCTATTTTTATGGTTTTTCCCTTACATTATTATTGTAGGTCGGCTCTCATTATATTATGGCCCCTTAGACTCATATATATATAAAGTAGGTTTTTTCATTTGAATAATCAAAGAATTGTTCATTTGTGTAATATAAAGGAGGTTTCCCCCTTGAAGAGATTGATTTCTAAGTCATTGATCTATATTTTCTTCTATTTTGTGAGGTGGTTTCATAACATTTGGTAATAGAGCTTTGGATTCTAGGGTTTCACTTCTTCAAATAGGTCATCTTGAAATTTTCGTTATAACTTTGTTTCTACAAGGTTTCAGAAGCTAAAATTTTTACCACTTGGAGAAGAAAGCTTGATAAACTTTTTTTTTTTAAATTTAGACCTTGGTTCGCTATATTTTTGGAGATATGATCTGTGGAAATTAGGGTTTTTGTAGGATCCATAATTTCATCTCAAATAGGTGACCGAGGGAAAATCGTCATAACTTTCCTTTCAGACATCGAATTTGAATTTAGTAAAAAGTGGCCAAAATTCCATGGACAGCAATTTCTTTTGTATTGATTTCAGAGCCTAATTTTGAAATAGTGACACGTGGAACATCATACAAGTTCGCTCTACTGAACCAGTCCATAATTAGGTCATTACGGGATATCAGGCATAACTTTTCCTTGAGGAATCCAAATTAGGTATGAATCATGGCATTGGAAAGAAGACTTAGAGGGATACTACATGACCAAATTTCAAATCTTGGGGATCCAAATCACGGAGATACATCAGGTTCAATATCGAGCTCCTCAAAAGCAAGAAAAATGTGTGTTTTTGTTTTTAATTACATAACTTTTGTTTAAAAAATCAGTTTGAAGTGATTCCTAAGGCATATTGAAGCATTGATATCAGTATTGGGTTATAAAATACCTCCCAAAAATAATTCCATGCCCATTAATCCCTCACAAAGCTATACTATGACGCATGAACAGGAAGAAGTGCAACAAATTTCGCTCTCGCAAAAAGTAACCAAAAATGAAATGGAAGCTAAGATGGATGGTTTGAAGAAAGACATGGAAGCTAAGATCGATGGTTTGAAGAATGGAGTGGAAGCTAATATGGATGGCATGGAAGCTAAGATCAATGGTATAGAAAAAAAACTAAAAGGAAACATCGAAGACATGAATAATGGTATAAAAATAGACATGGAAGGTTTGAAGGAAGGTTTGAAAAATTTGCTACAAGATATGATTCCTAATTGCAAAAAGGTAGTAGATGAAACTTATGATGAGACAACAATAAATGTTAAATCATGATTTCATATACTCTAATGTTGGATTTAAGACCCACCATATTCCAAAGATCGATATGAGGAATTTTGATGGCAAGGATCCGGTAACATGGATACTGCAAATGGAGCAATATTTTGATCTCTATAATATGCAAAACACACAAAAGGTACACATTGAAACTTTATATTTAGAACCCAATTAGTTTGAATGGTATCAATGACTTTGTGTAGAAATTTTAATACAATTACGTATTTCCTGGATTCTCTTGATCTAACAATTATATGCCATTTTTAAATACATAATCCTTGTACTAAAATCTTTGCGGAAATTTAATCGCCATTTGCAAACACATGAAGAAATATCAATCACACATAACACAGATGTTTTTACTGGGAAAGCATAAAGCTAAAAACCCCACTATCATATATTATGTATATATCATGGATCATGAAACAATATCATACAAAACTCAAATCCAAGAGCTCTCAATACAATATACAATATTCTCACACTGTCATACAAAAATTGGCATATTCATGCACCAATTTACTGCCTCCTGGCAGCCTACCTCCACTATGAAATCCCTGCTGATCAAAATCCCTGAATGAATTCGATCTTTCCTTGTCTTGACTGCGCAATCCACATTGGCATCTCCAGTCTGTGTTTGGTTGCAAGTGTGCATCCACTAATGTCACAATTGATAGTCAAACTATCCCTTTCACCTATCTCTCAACTGGGTCTCCACTGGATCTGACATGCATGTAGTTAACAGTACTAAATATTTAGTTGCATGTGAGATCACTCCATGTGAATTAATTTAATATTTAATTCATTGATCTCTCACTATTGTATCTTTAGTTACAACTAGTGACAACTAGCACAACTGAGTTAAACTACTTTACAACTCACATAAGTACACATCCAACTCTGTTACAACTTTGTATCACTCAGTTACAACGAAGTCCACTTGCATGTCCCACCAACCAACCTTAGAACTTGAAATTCCTTCAGTCAACTGGTTTTCCACATCAGTTAACTGAAATCAAGTGCTTCAAGAGAATAGATTATTATTTATTGTCTAATTAGTATTAAGAGATAATAATAATCGACATGCATTCTATTTTTAGACATGCGATCTACGAATAGACTTCGCACATGCATTCCAAAAATAGAACCTCATCCATAAATAAAATTTTCTCAACCATCTATAAATATACTCTCGCTATAAATAGAATTTTCTCACCATTCTAAAAATAGACATACATCTAAAAATAGCCTGTGGGCCCCACCTAGTGTAGGTGCTTAATTTTCACTAGGATCATCATGTTGTTGAATCTCAACACTCCCTCTCAAAAAGAAAGGGATTATCCTTCAACCTGATCCTATCTCTATGGTATTTGAATTTTCTCCTGGTGAGCACCTTCGTCAAAATATCTGCATCCTGATCTTCTGTAGGAATGTACTGAAGCAACATGATCGTCCGCTGCACACAATATATGATATGATGATATCGGATATCTATATGCTTAGATCTATCATGAAACACAATATTAATCGAGATTTTAATGCAACTCTAATTATCACAATGAATCATTATAGGATCTAAATGAGAACCAAACAAACTGACCAGGATCTTCCTCATCCAGATAGCCTCACATGCAACTTGAATTGCTGCCATGTATTTTGATTCCACTGAAATGAGTGCCACAGATCTCTATTTCCTGTTGTACGAAGAAACATTTGTAGATCTGATACTAAAGACCCCTCCTGATGTGCTCTTTCTGTCTGTTGGGCTACCTCCCCAATCTACATCCGTGAAGCCATGCAACTTCACCTCATCCGTCTATCTGTACCATAAGCCATACTCAGATGTGCCCCTTAGATATCTCAGGACATGCTTGCCTGCCTTCCAAAAGAGCTTGGTAGGCATAACCATAGCTTGACTAAGTTGGTTCACCGCATAGCATATGTCTGGTCTTGTATTAACTAAATACATGAGCGAACCCACCGATTGTCGATAGACAGTAGCATCCACAACCTCTCCAGATGTAGCGTCATCTTTCCTCTAGTTTCCTGGAAGAGGAGTATCCATGGGTTTGTAGCCCTCCATGTGAAACTTACCGAGTATCTCCCTTGCATACTTGCCTTGAGACACAAAAAGTTCACTTTCTTGCTGCCATATTTCCAATCCAAGGAAATAGTGAAGGACGCCCATATCCTTCATCTCGAACTCCTTTACAAGGTCCTCCTTGCATGAGTTTATCAGCTTCTCATCACTAGTCAGTATTAAATCATCAACATAAAGAAAAATGATTAAAATCTTACCCTTCACCACAATTTTTATAGGTTTTCATCCACCTCACTCTTGGTGAAGCGAAGTCTAGTGAAATAGTTGTTGATTTGAGTGTACCAAGCATGGGGTGCTTGCTTTAGCCCATACAGTGCTCTTTTGAGTATGCACACATGCGAATCGCTGCTGAAGATCTCAAATCCTTCAAGTTGCTCAATGTACACTTCTTCCTCAATGATCCCATTAAGGAACGCAGTCTTCACATCCATCTTATGAATGTGCCAACCCATATGCGCTGAGAGAGCAAGGATGGTCCTTATGGAAGAATACCGTGCAACAGGTGCAAAGGTTTATTCAAATCAATCCCCTCGATCTGTGAGAATCCTCGGGCCACAAATCTAGCCTTGTATTTCTCAACACTCCCATCAGCAGATTGCTTTACCTTGTAGATCCATCTTGAACCTACCACTGATTTATCAACCAGCCTTGGAACAATTTCCCAAGCATTGTTTCTGACAATGGATTCATACTCCTCCACCGTTGTATCTACCCATCTGGGCTCCTGCACTACTTCCTAAAAGGAATATGGCTCAGTCACAATACATTATCTCATGAGAGCCATGTATCCAGTGAATCGGTCAAGAGACTGTCTCTGCCTACGCTGACAGTAGGGACTCCTACATTCTATGTCGCATCAAGCTTTAGCCTCTCAGCTTCTATGGTATGCCTTCTGCCAGTTCTAATGTTTGGCTCTACGTGAGTGCATTCCTCCACTCCATGAACCTCCTCATGTGGCTGATCCATATCTAGAGACTCATCTTTGGGAACCAAAATTTCCTCCTCTGCATGTAAGTCTAGCTCCCTCTCAAGCGAAAACTTCATGCCTTTCTCCTCATTGAATTTTATATCCCATCGCACCACAGTGATTTGACTATTTGGAAAATACACACGATAATTATGGGGTGTTTCTATGTACCCCACAAATATCCCAACTTCAGCAGTCGGCTTTAGCATCTTCCTGGCCTTCTTGGTCACATGCACATAAACAAATGAGCCAAAAATCTTAAACTGAGAAACATCCAGTTTATTTCCAGTAAAAGCTTCTTCAGGTGTACTCATGCCAAGTACTCTATGAGGACAACGGTTTTTCACATAAACATCAGTGTTTCATGCTTCAACCCACAAGTGCATTAGTAGGCCATGATCATGCAGCATAGCTTGTGTAGCACCCACGATCATTATGTTCTTCCTCTCCGCGACCCCATTTCGATGTGGGTTATGAGGTGCTATGATTTCTCTCCGAATTCCTTATTTGCTATAGAAGTATTTGAATATGTTCGAGATGTATTCTCCACCATTATCGCTCCACAGAGACTTCACTTGCTTCCCCGAATCTTTCTCAACCAATGCCTTAAACTCACAGAACTTTGAGAATTTTTTATCCTTCTTCATGAATAAGATCCAGCATTTACGAGAAAATTCATCAACAAAAATAACATAATACCTGTGTTTTTCTGTTGAAGAAACCGAGAATGGTCCACACACGTCTGTGTGAACTCTCTCCAGGATCACCAAAGCACAATTTTCCTTTTCATGAAAGGTGGACTTTACAAACTTACCCATAGTACATCCCTTGCACTGATCTAACTGCACAAGTGTACCCTTGGGAAGTCCAGTAGAAATCTACTGCAAAAATTTTAGGGCACCATGTTGAAGATGGCCAAATCGCCTATGCCATAATTTTCCCTCATACCGACTCACCACTTCTTCTTCTTTTCCCATCATTGCAGCGTAGCCATCTACCTCTAGCTTGTATATATTCTTGACTCAAATCCCTATTCTCTTGGCTTGACCCATTTTTTAATGTCACAGAAAATCTTTTCCATCGTTGAAAACAATGTTATAGCCTTTGTCCTCCAACATCGCGACTGAGACCAAGTTTTTCTTCAGACCTGGAACATGCATAAAATCTTTCAACAGAAATGGTTTACCTGACTCCCTCTCAAAGGTAATGATACCAAATCCAGTCATACTATATCATCCATTGTTGCCCATCTCTATATGCATTTGGAGATATTTCTCCTCCAAGTCACTAAAAAGCTCCTTATCTCTCGTCATGTGGAGTGAAGCACCACTATCAAGATACCACACTGATCCCATTACACTTGAAACCAAGCATGTGATCAAAGAGAAATCAAGTTAAAATTATGAGGGAAGGGCTTCACTAGCTGAAGCTCCAGCAACCTTCATGTTCTTCTTTTTCTGTGGGCAGTTAGTGGCGAGATGCCCATGTTCGTGACAGTGAAAACTCTTCACCTTGGACAAATCCAGCTTCTTGCCTTTAGAATCAGATTCTAAATGGTATTTCTTCCCCTTCCCTTTCCTTTCCTTGGTAGCCAAAGAACAATCCTCTTCATCATCATTCTTTTATGAAGAGCCATCTCTGGTGTTCCACCTGAACTCCTCCTGCACTAGATCCGACCACATTCGTTCCCGATCCAACAGTTTTTCTTGTTAGTTGACAAAGTCTTGATTACTGTTCCAACTCTTAGGAAGTCCCAAGAGAGACAATCTCACCAAATCATCATCAACAACCGTGATTCCCACACTCCCCAGTTCATCTTGACATTGGACAAACTTTGTGAGATACTTAGGAATATTTTCGCCCTTCTCCATCTTGATCTTTCTGATTTTATCCTTCAATGCCAATTTCCTATGGTTGTTGCTGCTTTGGAAAAGATCCGTCAAAGCCTTCTAGTTTTCAAATGGAGTGGCTTTCCCATGAAGGCTTGAGACAATATGGTCTTTCACACCTTCCAACAGAATCCTTCTCATCTTCGCTACTTTCTTTTTCCAGGCGTCAAGTAATGCAGCATCCATCGAAGTGGGTTTAGGAACATCATTGTCGATGAATTCCTTCAATCCATTATCTTCAATCACCACCTCCATCCTATCCTTCCATGTAATGTACTTTGATCTGCCCTCGATTGCATACTCTAACCGCAAACCATTGAAATCCATTTTGATGTTTACTCAAAGGTCACACCAAGAAATTCTTGCAGCAAATTCGAATTGTTTCCACCAACAAACTCAGCTACTGCTTCAATATTGCAATCTTATTTTCTCTGATACCATGTAGAAATTTTAATACAATTATGTATTGCCTTGATTCTCTTGATCTAACAATTATATGCCATTTTTAAATACACAATCCATTATATGACATTAGTAGCCACTAAAACCTGAGTTAGAAGATTGGTTTGAAAAATAGATCCAGGAATTTTCCCTAAAAGATAATCAAAGTGAAAGAATGTCCACGGAGGATTGGAAGAATAATTATATATTCACGAAAGAGCATGAAATTTTATTTGTGTCCTTCGCACATGAGTTACAAGAGTGGTTAGCTTTATTGGCGGAGTTTCAGACTTGCTGGAAGACGATCAGATCACACAGTGGACGCCCTAGTTAGTCCGGTAATTGGAGAATACTAACAATACGATTACCAGGACCATGGATCATTGAGTTGATAGTATATTGGGCATATTCGTGACAGAAATTTTTTTTGATTAGTTCGTGTCATATTTAGAAGCTGAATAATTTTTTTTCAAAGGATTTAGAGGTATGTTCTTAAAAACCTTGTCGTTGCTGATTAAAATTCTATTGAGCGAAAAAGGTATCTTGTGTGGCCACACCGAGTGAATGACCTCCAATTAGAGTGGAAGTACAACGCGAAGTGATAAATACTACCAGACTAATCAGGAAGGAGACAGATCGATATACAGCCCAGTAAGGGAGTCGTCAGAGCATAACCACGAAGAGGCTGCGCAAAGGCGAACCACACCCCCGACCACACCAACATCAAATCTTCACAGGGGTAAGAAATCTTCTACAACTCCCCCGCCATCTTCAAAAGACGACATGGCCACGCACATGAAGCTACCTACCTTCAAGGGTGCAGTGGATGAGGATATGGATCAATTTTGGTTCGTAGTTGAATCTGTATGGACTGCACAGAACGTGAACAATGATGTTATCAAACGAGTGCGGCTATCCATGGCATTTGAAGGAAGGGCACTAGATTGGTTCATGGGATACATTGGTCAAAATGTGAATGCATCTATACATAATATTAAGGATGCCCTAAAGCAACAATTCCGGAAGCCTAAGTCATCCGCTCAATGTGTGGTTGAACTAAAAGAATTTAAGCAAGGACCTACAGAATCTATCTGGGAAGTTGACCAACATTTAAAAAAGGTTATCAGTGACTGTATTTGTCTACGAAGATAAGAAAAATAAAGAGTGGTTCATTGATATGCTATTACCACACTTGCGTGGGCCCATGGGACAGCAAAAGATCAGATCTCAAGAGGAAGCACTATAAATAGCCATGAATATAGAAGTTGCGCCCAAGGATGATACGTAGTTCGCAGCTCTTCAAATCCAGAACCAATTGGAGGCAATGCACTTGGAAATTCAAAGCTTGCAAAATGACCGTGGTAAGGAAGCGAGCCCAGAAGTTTGGTGCATACGTTGTAAGGGACCAGGTCACTCTAATGATCAATGTCCACTGCTATCGGACTACATGTAGGCTAGGAGTTTGAGCCCACTACGACCCAAGGAAATGGCTGGCCCCAGCAGCTCGATGCTATGGTGAGCAGATTTTCGGGTGGCAGGAAGACACAACATGGATCATTGTCTGCAGTTGGGTGCTTATGTACCAAAATTAAAGCAGAAGTGGTGCAAATTTTGCTTGTCTGTAGGCCATGACGAACAAAACTATCGAACCCTTAACCTCATGGTAGATAGAGGCAACTTATACAAATTTTAGATCGATCCCTCATCACCACTGTCTCCATCAGGGCGAGGGTGATCCCCCGCACGAGGAACGGGAGGAGGAAGTGGGGGAAGTGTCGGTCGAGGACGTGGACAGCTGATCTGTTATAACTGTGGATATGTGGGACATTTCGCACGAGAATTCCTGAACCTGGCACGCCATTCTTGTAGATATTGCCGATAGTTCGACCATGTCATCGAAGACTGCCCAGTGCTGACAACAAAAATGCAAGAAAAACAACAAACACCTACGCAGAATGTACAAAGAGTTAAGGTGGAACCACGGGATGATGGGCCAAGTATCAATGTAATCATGTGGAGTGGCATCTCCACGGGAGGGGCTGACGAAAAGGTGAAGGTCGAGCCATTAATCCGAAGGGCTAAGGATAAAGCAGAAGGTGTAAACCTACAAAGAGAAAAATAAACATTCATCGAAACACGGAAGGACGTAACTAAAGATGAAACACCAACCAAGGGGGCAGTAGATCCAAGGGAGGAAGAGGCAGTCAAACCATTCCTTCAGGCTTGTATGAAGTTTCTATGCAACCAAAAGCTGTAGAAAATCTCCAAGCCCTAATAGAAAAATGCACAAGAAGAATTGATCCGCAGCCCGAAGTAAAGACATTGAATAAGATATACAAAAAGAAAAAGAGGACGGGGTGAGAGATGCGCATGACTTCGCAAATTGGGGAATATGAAATGGACCAAGTTATCCTTGACTTAGGTTTAGATGTTAATGTCTTACCTAAGAAGACCTAGCAGCGAATGGGAGAACCTCGGCTGGAATGGTCAACTATTTAGCTACGAATGGCTAATCAGCAGAAGATTATCCCATTAGGAAGACTGATGAAGGTAGTAGTAGATATTACAGGCATCAAAGTCCACGTTGATTTTGAGGTAATCCAGATAGTAGAAGACGAAAACCCTTACCCTGCACTCCTAGGTCTAGATTGGGCTATTGACATGGGAGGTATCATTAATTTAAAAAGGAGAAGTATGATCTTCGAGAACGGGGGCACAAGGGTAATTATTCCACTAGACCCAATGGAAGGGGAACGATATACGGAGTCGATTCAAGAAGAGGAAGATGTTGATCATATATACAAACTGACTGCCCAAGATGACAATTAGATCAACCCCATGGCTGACAATATCCTATGGTGGGAAAAATATAGTAAGTGCTTATCTGACTCATATGAGGAAATTGAAAACTGGCAAAACCAACTGCATGATGTATCCGTGCTAACGTGTCTCAAAATCACGAAGAGCTTCCGATTTATTTCTTCATAGGTAAGAGAACTGCCCCATTTTTATGACTCTTGTCATATTCAAGATTTCCTAGCAGTGATTGAGGCAAGTGTTCCTAAGGAACGACGAGCCTAGGGCCTAGACTTGGCCATGTGCGCAACCCCTGCACGCTAGTGGGAAACCCATAAAAGAAACTTTCGGGACTGGGAAGAATGTCGCAAGATGCTGATTTTGTGATTCTGCAGACCAACTAACCCACAGATAGAACTCTTCTCGGGGCAAGGGAATCTACGCGGGCATGTGATTCGTTGGTTAGAAGACGCAGATAAGGATGCAACGAATGAATGGTTCCATAGGTTTTTTCACTCTTTGGGGCCAATCCCAACCTCCTGGTACTTGGATGCAGAACTACATCAATGTACCAAGCATTAGAGTACGATGGTCAAGGACTTTGTACGAACGTTTGGACTAACAGGAGGTACCGAGCAACTCGACGAAGCTTTGAAAAACATCGATCTGTTGGTCTTCAGTGGAACCCACTCAGGGCTAGAATGTGTTGCACCAGCTTGGGATGTGCAACTACAGGATGTCATAAATTGCAGAAATTTATCAATAGAAGCATGTGAGGAAGATCCACAGAACATTAGAATCACAAAATCGGAAGGGGAACGGGTTGTTGCAGGTCCATTGCTGCAAATGACTGATGTCACCAAACCTCTGAAACTGAAAGAAATTAATATTGGCTCGACGCGACAGCCCAAGTTGGCCAAGATCGGGGACTACTGGGAAGACATAACGGTGGGAAAATTTGTGGAGCTACTAACTGAATACCAGGACCTATTTCCAACCAACTTCTCGGAACTTAAGGGAATCTTGGGCGATATGGGAGTTATGAGGATAACATTGAAGCCCTATGCGCGACCATTTAAACAGCGGCATTATTGCCTAAACCCGAAATACAAGCAAAAATTTAAGGAGGAACTCGAGAAAATGGTGCTCGCCGGCATCATTGAACTATTCGATCAGTCTGAATGGGTAAGCCCCATGGTAGTCCAAGAAAAGAAGACTAAAGGAGAAATAAGAATATGTGACGACCTACACAAGCTAAATGACGCCTGCGTCCATGATTCGTTCCCCACGCCATTCTCTGATGAACCCCTGTATAATGTAGGAGGTCAGGAGGCTTATTCATTTACTGATGGATTTTCAGGGTGCCATCAGATACGTATTGCACCTGAATATCGCAGCAAGATAACTTTCGCGACAAAGTGGGGCTCCTTTCAGTATATCGTCATGCCCTTTGGGTTAAAGAATGCGCTTGCCATATTTTCGCGAGTTTTTGTGGTCGTATTCAAGGAGTTCATGCACAAGTTCTTGGAAGTTTATTTTGATGATTGGACGGTGTTTGGGTTAGTGAAAAACCATGTATCAAACCTGCGCATGATGCTATAGGCCTGCAGAAAACACCAAATCTCTCTGAACATCAAGAAATGCATCTTTTGTGTCCCATTCGGAATTCTGTTAGGACACATGGTTTGTCAGCAAGGGTTGAGGATGGACCCAGCTAAGATTGTGATTATCATTAATTTGGAAGTTCCAACCACAGAGAAGTAGCTTCACTCCATCCTGGGTCACACAGGTCACTAGAGAAAATTCATACAGGGGTACGCTTTGATCACTATCCTGATGGAAAAGCTATTAAATAAAGATGTGTCGTTCTTCTGGGATGATGAATATCAGAAAATTTCGAGCTACTAAAATAAAAAATGGTGACTGCACCTATCTTGATAGTTCCTGATTGGGCTAGGACCTTCCATGTCCATGTGGATGCATCAGGGATTACGTTGGGGGTTGTCCTGGCGCAACTTGGGGAAGGAGATATAGATCACCCGGTGGCCTTCGCTAGTAGGAATTTGTCCAGCGCAGAGCGTAACTATTTTACCATGGAACAGGAAGGGTTGGAAATGGTATATGCCCTACAGAAATATAGGCACTATTTTCTAGGAGGGAATTTCAAGATGTTCACAGATCACTCAGCCTTAAAATAACTGGTCAATAAGCCGTTGTTGGGGGGGGGGGGGGAATTTGTCGGTGGTTGTTTCTTTTTCACGAGTATGACTTTGAAATTATTGTAAAGCCAGGAAGGTTGAACACCAAACCGGACCACTTGTCCAAAATTGAGAATGGGGAAGAGCCAACTAACTTGGATGAAGGGTTGCCTGATGCAAAATTATTCGTTATCAGGGTGAGTGATGATCACTTTGCCGATATTATCCACTTCTTGACTATAGGTACAGCCCAAGACGGATACTCAATGCCCCAGAAGAAAGAGCTAGTCACCCGCGTAGCCGAATTCACTATCATCACAGGTCAGCTCTTCAAATTGGGGGCAGGTGAGGTACTGCGGAGGTATGTTCTCAAACATGAGAGGTCGTCTATTCTTTCCAAGGCTCATGGAGGAGTTACGGGGGGTCATTACACAGGTAAAGCCACCGCGCAAAATATATTACGGGCTAGACTCTGGTGGCCCACACTACACATAGATGCGCGTAACTATTTTCGGGCCTGTCACACATGCCAACGAACTAGGAAGCCCTCACGACAAGACGAGATGCCCCTGCAGTCGTAGATGTCCTTGCAAGAATTTTATAAATGGGCCATCAACTTTGTATGCCCCATTAACCCCCCCCGGAAAGAAGATAGGTGCTCAGTATATCATTACAGCCACAGATTACGTTACCAGGTGGGCAAAGGTTAAAGCTCTCAAGGAATGCACTGTGGATACAGCGGCGCACTTTATCTTTGAGAATATCCTGACCAGGTTTGGATGCCCAAAAATCTTGATGATTGACAGAGGAATGCACTTCGTCAAAGAAACAATTAAAGCTCTAACAGAGGAATTCCAAATCCACCTTGCCTAGAGCACCTCGTATCATCCACAGGTGAATGGAGTTGTGGAGGCATTCAATAAAATTTTGGAACAAGCGCTCACCAAAGTGTGTAAGGCACAATGGAGTGATTGAGATGTGTGCATCCCCTCGGTACTCTAGGCATATAGGACTACATGTAAAAATCTCACATGACGAACACCCTTCCGCATGGTTTACGAGAAGGAAGCTATTATGCTTATGGAATACATTGTTCCCAGTTTGCACATCTCATCCTTCACTAATATGGTGGATCCAGACATCATGGAGGAGTGATTGGCGCAGCTGGTAGCATTAGAAGAAGACCGGTTCATAGCCCACTTCCACGAGCAGGTTCAGAAGGTGCGGGAAAAACCATGGCATGATAGACATATTCGGCAGAAGGACTTTTCGGAAGGAGAGTTAGTCCTACTATATGATATTCAATTTGTGAAACACCCAGGGAAGTTCCGTCAGCACTGTTTAGGTCCCTATATGGTAAATGAAATATTGTCTGATTAGCTACATTACGCAGCGATCTTATGCCATGATATGTTAACGGAAGTTGGCTGAAGCCCTATCGGGACTCATCTGAGCCAATCAAATGACTATATGGCCAGAGTAGTTGTGTAACGAATGTCATGCGCAGAGATGGTGTGCAGGAATGGATGCACAGGGATAATGCGTAGGGGGTGCGCTATCTGTGAAAGAGGGGTGAGCAATGGGAAAAATAGCCGTTGGAACGGAGCAGGCACTTGGGAAACTGTGCTTCCCATTTAAGGGAGTGGGTAACAGGTAATTAATACGGTGACTTACGAGGAATTTTTACCATTTCCATAATAATGAGGGGCAATTAAGGATCTATGAGCTGGTTTTCCCTCGGGACGGCTATAAGACAGGCAATGTTCAGCCTGCGGGAGTCACATATTGGTCTAACTTGTTACCCTTCGACCGCTCTGATATATATCGTCTTCTCTAGCTAACTACTGTTTGCATGACTATGCGAAATGCTCCATCCGACAGTAGCACCGCTGAATTTATCTTCCAAGCAAGGATGCCTGCTACCAACCCCATTGGCCCCCACCTGAGACGACGTCTGAAGAAGAGGGATCTGATGAAGTTTTAGAAGTAACCCTGTAGTAGAGGAAGTCGTTTCCACCTCAGCCACGCGAAAAGGCAAAGAAAAGGTAAAATAAGCACAGTGGGCGGGGGGGAAGCCTCGCACTTCCCCCCGGATTCGGCATTCCCCTTGTAAATTTCCCAAGAAGAAATCACCTATCATCCCCCTATCCCCATGGCGCTCATGGCAGACGGTCTACAAGTGACTCCGCTGACCTGGTTTCTGCCTTATGTTCTGTTGTGTAGAACAGCGTCACGTATGCCCAACGTGGATGTTATCCGTTCTTGTCTTCATATACCATTGGTCCCAAAAAAAGTGCCTCAGCTAGGGGATATGGTTGGCCACCTCCCCCACATCAAGTTTGATGATCATGACTTGGGTAACATGGATGTTTTTCCTTCGCTAGTTCCACACCTATACTTGGAACAGGTCATCAAAGATGGTGTGCCAAAATTGGATCCAATGGTTTGGGTCAAGGGACTAGTCATCGCTGGAATTTTGAACCTATTGCGCATTCCTCACTTTGGTCGCTATAACATCACCATCTTAGTCGTTCACCAATTGCTGGAACTTGTTCACAATGGCTGCTTATGGCTCCGAGGCCGCATACTGATTGATGTTGCTCTCATTCACCGCATTACTGACCTTCCCATACAGGGACCTAATCCATGGGATGGCACGGGCAAGAAATTTGAGCATCGCCTCGCTAAAGTTGTCCAAGACAAATACAAGGTCCTTCGTAACAAGCGGGGCTTCCTGATTGATACAATCAATGACCTATGAACGCAACTGGGTACTCAGATCCTTGCCTGTAAGATGATGTAGAAATGCCAGGCAATGACCACTCCTGCTCATGTAATTCAAGTAGCAGGCCAGTGTGAAAAGGGTGTCTGTTATAGTTGGTCCCAGTACCTGGTGGAAGAATTCCTCGACAATGTGCTTGAGGCTTAAGAGCACGGAAAGGCATTCTACTACTCATGGTTGATCCTGTTGATTGTACTAGTTTCCTGGGAAACCCCGGAAGAAGCAATATTTCTCTCTCTAGAGCCTAGCATGTGCGAAGAGGCGTAGTTTTCCAACCTCTGGGACTCCAAGGACGCCCATAGGATTGAGGAAAATAAGACCTTATGGATACTCTACGATGGGGCCATCTCCGCAGCCATTGATTCCCAACCACGCCTATCCTCGACTGTCTACGACAAGCATAAGCACATCACTGTATTTTGGGTAACAATGCACAATGTGAAAATTCGAGCTCATAAGGAGCATACTTGGCATACCCTTCCATATATGACTACAGGGGTTGAAATTGAACAGGTCATTGCTACCTGTCCGACGGAATGGAAGGTCGTCGCCCCGCCCACCGCCCCGGACGCAGCAGGTACAACTGACCACCATGCAGTATCTCAACCGATCATTCTACTTCACTCAAATATGGCGTTTATGATTCCTACCATAACACTGCAGGTGACCCCCAGAAGTACTACCATGCATCCTGAACCAGACTCGCTGGTGGACTAGAACATGAACAATGAAGAAAAGGCAGGTACGTTGATCCTATAGAGTCTCAAACGGCCCTGCGAATTGTCTCAAGACCAATGTGGAAATTACCCTAATGAAGGATGATATGGATAATATTGTCGATGTTGTCACCACCACAGCTGCTGATCAATGGATTACAAGGGCAGAACAGCACAAGGTTGCGATGGAAGTTTTGTAGATATGAAGTAACAAACTTTTTAACATCAGCAAACAAGGTAGGCCAGTAAAAACCAACTCTGAGGATCTTGTCAGCGGTATTTTTCCAATATAAATGCCCTCTACAGTCACCTGCATGAAATTGTTCGAGTATGTTATCAACTTCTTCCTTTAGCAAAAAATTAAATAATATCCCACTATGATCTTTCCAAAAAAGTACATTATCTAAGATACAAAATCGCATTGCTTTAATTTTTAGAAATAGAGCTTTAGTCCTTGACAATCCAGGAGGAGCTTGTAAGTTTGTAAGTACAAAGATGATATCTAAGTACCAAGGTGAATCTAGAAAGGCTTCACTGATTGTTGGAGTCGCCATCTCTTCCTTGTCATCAACCTGAGCAATAAAATTTATATATAATGCATTGCAGTTATATTCAGCCATTAATCTGGCTAATTCTTGTCCTTTAATGAGTTTTGTGGGTTTAATTTCTATGTCATATTCTAAAATAGTGGCAATCCACTTAACTCTTCTTCCATTAGGGCCATCCTGAGTAAGAATGTCTTTAACTACAGAATTTGGGACATAAGAAATTATGTGGGAATAGAGAATATAAACTCTGAAGTCTTTGATGGCCTTAACCAAAGCTAAGGCTTGGTTCTCCATTATGTGAAATGGTTTGCTCTGAAGAAAATGAAAAGATTATGAAGTCTTTCTTGAAATCTGGACTGATTAAGACTAGTGTTTTAGTTAAAACCTACTTTATGGATTCAAATGATTGTTTGGCTTCAACAGCCCATTTTAGAATTGAGTCTTTTTTTAGCTTGTTGTTCAGTTCTCTAATGATTTTAGCTAAGTTTGAAATAAATCTTCTCAAAAAAATTATCTTACCTAAGAAAGCTTGTAATTCTTTGATATTTCTAGGTGGACTGATGTTTAGAATTGCTTCTATCCTAGCAGGATCAATTCTAATTCCTTCTTTTGAGATTATATGCCCCAGTAACTTACCTTCTTCTAATCCAAATAGACTTTTCTTGGGATTTAGAGAGATGCCAAATTTCCTAAATTTAATGAAAACTTGTCTCAAATGATCCAAATGCTCATTATTTGTTTTGGAAAAAATAGTGATGTCATCTAAATAAATTACCAAAAAATCATGAATCTCCTTTGCAAATGCTATGTCCATAGCCCTTTGAAAGGTTGCCCCTGCATTCATCAGTCCAAAAGGAATTTTTACATACATAAAAGTGTCCCAAGGAGTGGTGAAAGTTGTTTTAGCCTGATCTTCTTCTTGGACTAGGATCTGGTTATATCCTGAAAAGCCTATAGAAATTATATGCACTAAGCATGCATATGTCCAAGATCCACCTGATCTCACACTATTTAACTTTATGCAAGATACTGAATCTATTCCACTTGTTAATATTTTGCGGAAAAATTAATTTCACACACATGTGAAGCATAAACAAAAATATTCAATCACACATAACACAGTTTTTAACCGGGAAAGCCTGAAGCTGAAAACCCAAACTATATATTATGTAACATGGATATCATATGACAATCTCATACAAACATACAAAACTTATCACAAGCTCTCAGTACAATGCAATCATCATACACTAATGAGGCCCAATCTTGCAAATCTATGCACAGTTCTTTGCCACCTGCTAGCCTGCCTCCACTGCGCAATCTCTGCTGAAGAATAGCTCTGAATGAATTCGAATTACTCCATCCTTGACTGCACAATCCTCATTGGCATCTCCACTGAGTGTGTGATGCAATCAATGCATCACTATAGTCACAACAGATAGTCTATATTTCCCTTTCACCTATCTCTCCACTGGTCTCCACTGAAAACTCCATGCATTGTAGTTAATTGTTGTATTGTTCAGTTGATTAATGAGTTTTTATTTGTGAATTAATTAACTTATTAATTCACTCCACTCTCACTAGTGTATCAATCAGTTAGACTAGATACAACTAGCTCAACTGAGTATAACTGAGTTAAACTGAATACAACTCCATAACTACTTCTTCCAACTGTGTCATAACTCTGCCACTTGAGTTCTAACTGAGTCCTCCATGCATTAGCTCCAGTAAACCCTTAGGAATTGCGTAATTCCTTCTGTCAGCTGATGTGCCACATCTGTGCACTGAACTGAAGTGCTCCAAGAGAATAAGTTGATGTTTAGAGTCTGATTATTATTAAGAGCTAATAATAATCGACATGCATCTATTTTTAGATCAGCGATCTATAAATAGACTTCGCCCAATATTCTAAAAATAGAATTTCATCTATTTTTCCGACTTGATCAACCATCCACAAATAACATCCGCAACTTCTGAAATAGATCACTGTGTTCAAAAATAGACTTGCACTAAAAATAGCCCTGGTGCCCACTTAGTGAAGGCAACTCTTTTCACTAAGCTCATCATCTTGTTGAATCTCAACACTCCCTCTCAACAAGATAGGGATTATCCTTCACCCCGATCCTGCCTCTATGGTATTCGAATTTTCTCCTGGTGTGTGCCTTCATCAGAATATCTGCATCCTGATCCTCCATAGGAATGTACTGAATAAACATGATCTTCCGCTGCACACAATCTCTGATATGATGATACCGGATATCAATATGTTTAGATCTATCATGAAACACAGGATTAACCGAGAGTTTAATGCAACTCTAATTATCACAATGAATCATCGTGGGATCTAAATGTGAATCGAACAAACCAACCAGAATCGTCCTCATCCAGATAGCCTCACATGTAGCTAAACTTGCTACCATGTATTCTACTTCCACTGAATTGAGTGCCACGGATATTTTTTTCCTGCTGTACCAAGAAACTGTCGTAGATCCGATACATAAAATCCCTCTTGATGTGCTCTTTCTGTCTGTTGGGCTTCCTGCCCAATCTGCATCCATGAAGCCATGCAACTTCACCTCAATTGTCTATTTGTACCATAAAGCATACTCAGATGTGCCCCTGAGATATCTTAGGACATGCTTGTCTGCCTTCCAAAAGAGCTTGGTAGGCTTAACCATCGCTTGTGAAATTTGGTTCACCGCATAGCATATGTCTGGTCTTGTATTGACTAAATACAAAGTGAACCCACCAACTGTCGATAAATAGTGGCATCCACTACCTATGCCGATCTAGCATCCTCTTTCTTCCAATTTCCTGGAAGAGGAGTGTCGATAGGCTTGAAACCTTGCATGTGAAACTTCTCCAGTATCTCCCAGGCATACTTTCCTTGAGACACAAACAGTTCACCTTCCCGCTGCCATATTTCCAATCCAAGGAAATAATGAAGGAGGCCCAAATCCTTCATCTCAAACTCCTTTGCAAGATCTGCCTTGCATGATTGTATCAATTGCTCATCACCTAATAGTATTAAATCATCAACATAAAGTACAATGATTAAAATATTACCCTCCACCACAATCTAGTACAGGTTTTCATCCACCTCACTCTTGGTGAAGCCCAAGTCCAGTGAAATAGCTGTCGATTCGAGTGTACCAAGCATGGGGTGCTTGTTTCAGCCCATACAGTACTCTTTTGAGCCTGCACACATGTGACTCGCTGCTAAAGATCTCAAATCCTTCAGGCTACTCAATGTATAGCTCTTCCTCAATGATCCCATTAAGGAATGCAGTCTTCACACCCATCTGATGAATGTTCCAACCCATCTGCGTTGAGAGAGCAAGGATGGTCCGTATGGAAGAATACCTTGCGACAGATGCAAATGTTTCTTCATAGTCAATCCCCTCGATCTGTGAGAAGCCTCGGGCAACAAATCTTGCCTTATACTTCTCAACACTCCCATCAGCAGCTTGCTTTACCTTGTAGATCCATTCGATCTTAAATCGATTTTCCCACTCAAACCCTTGGAACAATCTCCAAGCGAACAAGTCGACAATGGAGTCATACCCTCCACCATGGCATCTACCCATGTGGGCTCCTACAACGCTTCTTCAAAAGAAGATGGTTTATCACGATACACTTGCTCATAAGAGCCATGTATCCAAGAAATACGCTTTTGTGCACGTTTTGTTCTGGGGACACAAGATTATATTAGGGGAATTTTGAGGTCTAAAATGGGCCTCCTAACAAAAATGTACAATAAAAATAAACTTTATAAGAACCAATAGAATTCAATATGTCAACCATGGGGGATGATTCACCATTTTTGGAGTAAAAAAGTAAAAGTATTAAAAAATAAAAAAAAATAAAAAAACTACTTTTTCGACTCGTATTTTCAACTTATATCCCTATGGTTTTACTCAAATTTCGAGCGAGGGTGCTAATTGGATGCAAAATTTAATTTCTGATCCAAGGAGTACCCATGGTGCATACTCGGGCGTACTTATTAATGAAAAATGAGAAATACATAAAAAACGTGTTTGTAATCACGTTTTTTTAATGTATTTCTCATTTTTCGTGTAGTAGGACCCATCGAAAGTATGCAACATGGGTACTCCTTGGATGAGGAATTAAATTCCGCATCCAACGAGTACTCTCACTCGAAATTTGAGTAAAAACTTTGGGAGATAAGTTGAAAATATAAATTGAAAAAGTAGTTTTTTCATTTTTCCCTCTAAAATTTGATGATGTCATCAAATCTTATTTGATTTTTTCCACTATTATTTTATAATTTCCTTAGGAGGCCCATTTTAGACCTCAAAATTCCCCTAATGGTAGGGACTCCTACATTCTGTGTCGCATCAAGATTCAGTCTCTCAGCTTCTGTGGTACGCTTTCTGCCTTGTCTGATGTTTGTTTCTGCATGAGTGGACTCCGCCACTCCATGAATCTCCTCCTGTGGTTTATCCACATCCAGAGGCTCATATTTGGGAACAAGAAGTTCCTCCTCCGCATGCAAGTGTAGCTCCCTCTCAAGTGACAACTTCATGGGTTTCACCTCATTGAATTTTATATCCCGTAGCACAACAGTCATCCGACTGTCTGGCAAATACACACGATAGTTATGGGTTGTTTCTGTGTACCCCACAAATATCCCAACTTTTGCAATCGGCTCCAGCTTCTTCCTAGTGTCCTTCATCACATGAATGTAAACAGGTGAGCCAAAAATCTTCAAATGAGAAATATCAAGCTTCTTACCAGTAAAAGCTTCTTCGAGTGTACTCATGCCAAGTACTCTATGAGGACAACAGTTTTTCACATAAACCGCAGTGTTGCATGCTTCCGCCCACAAGTGCATCGGTAGGCCCTGGTCATGCAGCATCGCTCGTGCAGCACCCACGATCGTTCAGTTATTTCTCTCTGCAACCCATTCTACTGTGGGTTATGAGGCGCTATGAGTTCTCTTCAAATTCCTTCTTTGCTACAGAAGTCTTTGAATTCACCTGAGATGTATTCACCACCATTATCGCTCCCTAGAGCTTTCACTTGCTTCCCCAACTCCTTCTCCACCAATTCCTTGAACTCACAGAACTTCGAGAACGTTTCACTCTTCTTCTGCATGAAGAATATCCAGCATCTACGAGAATATTCATCAACAAATATAACATAATACCTGTGTTTTTCTATTGAAGCAACCGAGAAAGGTCCACACACGTCTATGTGAATTCTCTCCAGGATCATTGAAGCACGATTCTCCTTCTCATGAAAGGTGATCTTCACAAACTTACCCATAGTACATCCCTTGCACTGATCTAACTGCACAAGAGTACCCTTGGGAAGTCCAGTAGAAATTTGTTGCAAAATCTTCAAAGCGCCATGGTGAAGATGGCCCAATCTCCTGTGCCATAATTCACCCTCATCCTAGCTCACCACTTCTTTTGCTTTGCCCACTATTACAGCGCAGCCATCTACCTCTAGCTTGTAGAGATTCTTAATTCGAACCCCTATCTTCTTGGTTTGACCCGTTGTTTTATGTCAAAGGAAGGCTTTTCCCTCACTAAAAACAACATCATAACCTCTGTCTTCCAGCATTGCGACTGAGACCAAGTTCTTCTTTAGACCTGGAAGATGCATAACATTATTCAACAAGAATGGATTACGAAACCCCTCTCAAAAGTAATGGTCCCAATTCGATTGCATTATGCCTGACAACATTCCTTGTCTCTATGTACATCACAGGTCCTTCTCCTCCAAGTCACTAAACAACTCTTTGTCTCCTGTCATATGGAAAGACGCACCACTGTCAAGATACCGCACCGATCCCATGCAGCTTGAAACCAAGGATGTGATCAAGGAAAAATCCAGATCAAATTGTGAGGCTAAGGCCTCTCCAGCTGTAGATCCAGCAGCTTGCTTATTCTTCTTCTTCTGTGGACAGTTAGTGGCGAAATGTCCATGTTCGTGACAGTGAAAACACTTCACTTTGGACAAATCATGCTTCTTACCTTTAGCACTGGATTTTGAAGGATTTTTCTTCCCCTTCCCTTTCCTTGCTTTGGCAGCCAAATCACAATTCTCTTCAAAATGTTCTTCAGCTGGAATCCATCACAGTACCCGCCTTGCTCCTCCACTTTGTTGTCGAAGCCAGTACGCTCCCATGGGAAATTTCTCCCCATCCATTGACGATACTTTGTAGCTATGCCAACTCTTCAGAAGCCCAAGGAGAGCCAAGCTCACCAAGTCTTCATCATCAACAGTAAACCCCACACTTCCTAGTTCATCCTTGCAGTGGACAAACTTCATGAGGTATTTTGGAATATTGTCACCTTTCTCCATTTTTATTTTTCTGAGCTTGTCTTTAAGCGCCTGTTATTGCCCAAATCCACCTCAGGCTAAAAGAAGGCGGGATTCAGGGTAACACCAAACCATGCTCAGTCTGGTAGCTAGCCGTACCAGAACAGGAGAGGGCTCTCTCCGGGTCAATCTCAGGAAAAATGTATCAATAGGGCTTGAGATGATTGAAATGAGTGCTAATTTTAGGCTAGGTATATTAATCAAGGAGTTTGAAATGATTTTTTGGGGTTTTGTTGGAAAAAAGGGAAAAACAATTTTGGGCTTGGGGATGAGGCCAAATTCTTGCAGAGTTCAAGTTGGGGCAGGGAAGGCAATGGCTTTGATGTCTTAGATTCAATGAATGGGTAGAAAAGACTGCTAAGGAGAAAAAGAGGGCAAGAGGCTACAAGGGTCCTCTTCAAACTGACAAAAACATATAAAAAAATAACCGAGATTTAAAGACGAACGTGACAAACTAATAGATTCTACACCAAACACTCATTTGTTTAATTTCAGAAGCAAAGAGAAGGGAAATGGAATACATAAAACATTAATGAAACTTACAACAACATGTAGAAAAACATCATCAAAACTCGGAGCCACAAGGATCCCAACAAGTTCTGCAAAACTCTGGTCTTTCTTTTGCCAAAAAGCTGAAATGAATATACAATGAGGTGCCAAACTTTTCCCAAGAATTCAACCCTGAAAATGTCTCAAAAAATACATGATATAGACCATCCTAACCCCTTCCCATGCCTCTAGGGGTCGAGCTCATCCTTCTAGGAGTTTTTTCAACCAATTCTAAAACAAGGAACTGAAATCTAGGCAATCAAACAACTTGCCTCTATAAGGAAGGAAACTGATTTATTCATTTAATTTTCACTTTTTAGTGAATGAATCCTCTAGAACAAGTAAATATGAGCCAAAATTACATCATAGACACAGAAATTTACATCAATTACATCAGATAGATCAATAATTACATCAAAATTGAAACTAGTCAAATGGCCAAAATTTTGGTGAAAATCGAAAATTGAGCAAATTCACCTCTGTCTGTGGCCAGCTCGTGTGTGCTTTGGACTATACATGAGGGCATGGGTCAAATTGAGCTCATGATAGCTCGTTGAAATATGTCTGTCTACTATCAACCCAAGTGGAATTTCTAGATTTTGTGTCCATTTTCCTCTCCAAAAGCTCAATCTCCCAAAATGCCGAACCTAAGACAAAAAGGTGGCCCGAAGGAGCCATTTTCAAGGTGTTTTTTGGCCATAGGCGGGTCCAGAACTCGATGAAATGCTTCGTCCACATTCCTGAACATGCATGTTTGTCATAGAAAAACCAAAAATGTGATTTTCCTCCAGAAGATGTCCCAATCATAAGCGGCAACAATCGGTGCATTGTGACAATCGTGACAGAAAAACCTGTGTTGTGACCAAAAAAATTCAAAATGACAAAATTTTCTCCAAATTTTCTGAAATTTGGACTGAAGGTCCCTCATCAAGTACTATGCTCAGCCAAGGAAGTGTCTACCAATATTTGGAATCTAACATGCCTTTTTCGCCTCCTCGATGCCTTCTTGGTGCATGCAGTTTCAGTGGTGCAATTACTGTCTTGTTCATATGATGAATCTGTCTCTGTCATGGTGTTGCAATGTGTATGAAAAGTTTATGTTTGGTTGGTTGAAAATGAGAAATGAAGACTTGAAGTCTCTGTCTCCAAGTGCCAAACGTGTGCCAAAGTCAAATGAGGGACTGTGAAAATAGGGTATTGAGGATAATTGGGTTGTAACCAAGTTAAATGAATGATAAGGAATGCAATGAATTTTAAGGATAGGGATAGTGGGGTTTAGGATTTATTGATTTGGAATATGAGGGAATAGGGCTTAGGAATAAGATGGTATGAGTAGCTTTAGGGAGTTATGGGAATAGGAGGAACAGTAATGACAATATATCAGTGAGAGGGAAAATGGGGAATGGAGTACTTGGCATCACAAATTCAAATTTAAAACTTTAGTTTCAAAACCCTAAGGAAAAATATTTCACAAAATGAGAGGGTTTATGATTTTGGCATTCAAACTCTTATAACCAATCTCAAACCACACCAAACATTGTCTAAATGGCATTTACAACACACATAAACTTATAAGGCAAAGGGGGCCAAGGGCAGATGCAGGTTTTAATTAAGTGAAAAAAAAAATATTTTTAGGCACAAGTTAACCTTTTGTGGCGGCTCACGTAGGCTGGATACGCACCTTGATGTTGTGTGTGGTGCCCGATTATAAATTTTTTACTGTTGTGATATCGCTACTGTGCGTCGCACCTTCGGTCTTGTAAACGTATAAATAGATGCATTTTTTCGGGGAGAAGTTTTGGAGGCCATCCCAGTGTCGAAATTGGGTGCATGATATATTGTTGGAAATATATTTGAGTCTACTTTCCAACCCAAGTAGAATTTTTAAATTTGGAGTTCATTTACCCTATCAAAAATCAAATCTCCCAAGACTATTCAAAAAATGAGCAAAAAATGGAAGGAGGCTTCCTCAAGGCAGTGTTGTTAGGTCAACTTTTGAAGGTCTTCCTCAACTCCCAAATTGAGCTCATGATAGCTCATTAGAAATATTGATGTGTCTAGTTATCATTTGACTCATCAAGCAAGTCATTTGGCCAGCAATCTAGGAAAATCTTGGTGCCCAAGGTCATAGGAGGTACATTCAATTCTCCACTGAAGGCAACGGTATTTTTGACATTTCTATAAAACCATGACACCTGTGTAAACAGTGAAGGAGGTTTTTCTTCCTTGGCATGTTGTGGACAAAAACCTCTCTCAGTTTTCCCAAATTCATCTTTTATTACTCTGAAACATCTTTTGAGTGAAACTTATCCCGATGTGTGAAACAAGGGATTTTGTCGAAATGAAGCGAAATGAAGGGGATAAGGGGCTTCTAAATTCTTGGGGAAATTTTGGGAAGTATGGAGGGATGTTAGGAAGTAGGGGAAAGTGGAATCTCAGAGATTGAGTGAGGGGAAGGGGTCCAAAAGGGAAAAACACAGGCCTAGCCTAGAAAATTGCCAAGTTGTGGCAAGAAACTAGGGTTTGTGCAAAAATGAGGAATTTGGGGGATCTCAGTGATGGGAAGTGTTTAATAAGGTAAATTAATGATAGGGGAAGGTGTATGAACATCAGGATACAATTTTTTCTAATTATTTGACCATCCAAGAGAAATTACCTCCAAAACCCTAGGAGAGGGAAATGAACCTTACCTAGGCACAACTGAAGCATGAACAAGCTGTAAAATGACCCAATGGAACTTGAAATGATGATGAAAACCCTATGAATGATGGTACACTCAGCTGAATGGTGACATAGACTGACATTTTGACAACTCTGAAAGGAGCGAAAGCAAACCCTAGACCTAATACTTAGTGACCAAATTTTGCTTGAAGACTCACTGAAATGACAAAATTTGACCTTGACACCTTAACATCACCTTGTAAGAGCATGTTTGATCATTGGAGGAAGGCTGAAAATATGGACACTAAAATTGGCTCCAATGGGGATGGTAGCTCCTTGGAGGTGCCAAGAACTACAGATCTTTGGAAGGCAGACAGTGCCTTCATCCATTGAGCAATGGAGTCAAAAACTCAAACTGAAATGCATGACTGAAAACCGACACAAACTAACTTAATAACAAGACTGAAAACTGACTCGCAAATGACTCATGACTGACTTAAGTAAAACAAGTACTTACAAAGCTTTTTAATGGCAGCAGTCCATCAAGTTTCGAGGGTTTCAAATCATGATGACAACCAACTGCCTGCTGATGGAATATGTACAATCCTGTGTAGGGTGCTTTCCAATGTAACCAATCAAGCAGATGCCTCCTTGATTGATTCTCCTGATCAGATCTTCTAGTCAACAATAGATACTGGTAACTGGGCATCCAAAAACATAATTGACCATGATCTCCTTCATCACTGAATACTGCAATAATCACCTTCACTGCTGACTGCAACAGATTTGCCAATGGATCCTGAAAAACATGAAGATTTACCTCCTATTGAAAAAACAAGGTGTCTTTTTCTTTTGATTCTGATCTTCCTTCATAATGTACTTCAGTAAAAGTATGTTCCTGGTCCTCAAAAAATTCTGAACAAGTGGATGAGCCGATCTCCTCTTGGAAAAACATTTCAAAACATGAGACATATGAAGAAGAATCTTAAAGGCAGTCCTGAATGTTCTGATCTTCTGTAGTCTGAATATTATTTTGATCATCTTCATATGATATAACAACCAGATTATGATGTTTCTAATTACATTCATCAATCATAAGAAAAGAAACTTCAGATGATTCTTGATACTCAAACATGACATTTCTATCATCTACCAACGATTCATCCAAGGAAACTTTTTCACTTACATGAACGAGGATCTCGTCTTGTTTTTCATAGAGGGAATGAACTACCTCCTCGTGAAGATCTAGTTCTGGTGGGATGAGAGCATTTAGGTCTGTAACTCTGTTTTCTTCATTTGAGGCAGCCTCAACAATACAACTCTCTTTTATGAGATCCGGAACAACATGTTTTTCCTCATCACAATTTATCTCTCGATCTGATTTATTGTCATCACTATCTGAGATTGGAACATCATTTTCCTGCGTATCATCCTTTATTTCAACCAGATCTGAAATAAAACTTCTTCTTTCATCATCTTCAGCCATATGGAAATCTTCAACCTGCTGATCTTGATAAGTATCCTCTAAGATTTCTGTGTACTGCTGAAATGAATTTTCATACAATGCTTCCATGATTTCTCCGTCCATCAATTCATTATCCCCATAAAAATTCTCAAGATCTTCAATGAAACTACTAACGTGTTCACAACAATTTTTCACTAATATTAAGGATGGACAAGATTCTTTATACCTTTCAAAGAATATTGTATGAAAATATTTTAGACAATAAATAGAAGCAGGTGGCAAACTTTCATACCAAGATCGGGCTTCATCTTCTAGAGTAGCCATAAACATTTTCATCAAACAGTCTTCAGGAAAATCGATCTTTAATTTATGCACATGAATGTGAAATTTCACCAAATGAAAAGCAGCATCATTACCTTCCACATTTCTGAACATAGGCAAATTCTGAAGCCAATCCACCTTGGGAATTTTATTTGGAAAACCTGGAATGTGATCTCGGCTCATGTGAGCGTATCTTCTTGCAACCCTTTCCATCTTGAAAATCTCAAAGCTACTGATCTCCCTGCAGTGAAGTCACCATGAAGCATTGATTTCTAGATTTTTCAGTGAATGGAGTCGCCAGGTGAATGATTTCAGCCTTGCGGTGTCTGATCGTTGTCCACCATCAACCATCAGATCTGAGCTTGATACATGTACTGGGGCAAGACAATCCACAAGTCAAGTGTCACGTTCACAAGCTAGACCGGAGATTGACTGAAGCAGCGTTTATCTACTTCCGCTAATGCAAAGCAAAAGCATTTCAAAAGCTACCTGGCGTGACCTCAGGCTTCGTATGTAACTTATGAAACAAATAACACCAACAAGCAAACCATTTTCTTCCCCAGTGGAGTCGCCACTATGTTATTTCATAAATCTACCTCAGGCTGAAGGAAGGCAGAGTTCAGGGTAACATCATACCACGCTCAGTCTGGTAGCTAGCCCTACCAGAATAGGAGAGGGCTCTCTCCAGGTCAATCTCAGGAAAAATGTATCAATAGGGCTTGAGATGACTGAAATGAGTGCTAATTTTAGGCTAGGTATATTAATCAAGGATTTTGGAATGATTTTTAGGTGTTTTTGTTGAAAAAAGGGAAAAACAATTTGGGCTTGGGGATGAGGCCAAATTCTTGCAGAGTTCAAGTTGGGGCAGGGTAGGAAATGATCTTGATGTATTAGATCAAATGAATGGATTGAAAAGACTGCTGAGGAGCTGAAGAGGGCAAGAGAGTGCAAGGATCCTCTTCAAATTGACGAAAAACATATAAAACTAAACAGAAGTCTAAGGCAGATCATCAGCAAATCAATGAATTCTACCTCAATTACTCATTTGTTTAATTCATAGGTAAAGAGAAGGAAAATGACATACGTATAACATTAATGAAACTTACAATAACATGAGAAGAAAATCATCAAAACTCAGAAGCCACAAGGATCCCAATAAGTGCTGCAAAACTCTGGTCTTTCCTTTGCCAAAAACTGAAAATGGATATACAATGAGGTGCCAAACTTTTCCCAAGTATCCAACCCTGAAAATGTCTCAGAAAATACAATATATAGACCATCCTAACCCCTTCCCATGCCTCTATGGGTTGAGCTCATCCTTATAGGAGCTATTTCAACCAATTCTAAACATGGAACTGAAATCTAGGCAGCCAAACAACTTGCCTCTATATGCTAGGAAACTGATCCATTCACTTAATTTTCACTTTTTAGTGAATGAATCCTCTAGAACAAGTAAATATGAGCCAAAATTACATCATAGCCAAAAATTTACATCAAGATAGATCAATAATTACATCCAAAAGTGAAACTAGTCAAACTGGCCGAATTTTTGAGTTGAAAAGTGAAAATTGGGCAAAATTCCTCTATGCGTCGCGCCCAAAAACTCAATGCATCGTGCCACTTTGGACCTATTTTTGAGGCACTTCCTGAAGTCCAAATTGAGCTCATGATAGCTCGTTGGGAAGCCTTATCTGTCTACTATCCAACCCAAGTGGAATTTCTGGATTTGGTGTCCATTTTCCCCTCCAAAAGTTCAATCTCCCAAGATTGGTTCCTGCTGGTGCAAAAAGTGGCAGAAAGGCCATTTTCAAGGTGTTTTTGGCCCTTTAGGCAGCCCAAAACTCGATGAAATGCTTTAGCCATTCCTGAACATGCATATTTTATCATAAAAAAACAAAAAATGTAAATTCTTCCTCCAGAAGATGTCCCAATCATAAGCGCGTGTCAGGTGGCGCGACGCGTTGAGCAAAAAAAACCTGTGTTGTTACCAAAAAAATTCAAAATGAAAAAATTTTCTTCAAATCCCTTGAAATTTGTACTGAAGGTCCCTCATAAAGTACTATGCTCAGCCAAGGTAGCGTCCGCCAAGATTTTGAATCTAACATGCCTTTTTCGCCTCCTCGATGCCTTCTTGGTGCATGCAGTTTCAGTGGTGCAATTACTGTCTTGTTCATATGATGAATCTGTCTCTGTCATGGTGTTGCAATGTGTATGAAAAGTTTATGTTTGGTTGGTTGAAAATGAGAAATGAAGACTTGATTTCTCTATCTCCAAGTGCCAAACGTGCGCCAAAGTCAAATGAGGGATTGTGAAAATAGGGTAGTGAGGATAATTGGGTTGTAACCAAGTTAAATGAATGATAAGGAATGCAATGACTTTTAAGGATAGGGATAGTGGGGTTTAGGATTTATTGATTTTGAATATGAGGGAATAGGGCTTAGGAATAAGATGGTATGAGTAGCTTTAGGGATTTATGGGAATAGGAGGAACAGTAATGACAATATATCAGTGAGAGGGAAAATGGGGAATGGAGTACTTGGCATCACAAATTCAAATTTAAAACTTTAGTTTCACAACCCTAAGGAGAAATCTTTCACAAGATGAGAGGGTTTATGATTTTTGCATTCAAACTCTTATAACCAATCTCAAACCACACCAAAAATTGTCTAAATGGCATTTACAACACACATAAACTTATATGGAGCAAAGGGGACCGAGTCAATTTGAGTTTTGGTGAAGAAATGACAAAAATTCTATTTTCAGGCCTGTGCGCTGCACCCCAACCCAACGTGCCATGCAGGCTAGATGCGCCGTGCCAGTTTAATTTTACACTGTGAAATGTCGCTCTATGCGCCGCGCACCTTCAGTGCGCCGCGCCTTCTCCCAATGCGCTGCGCCATAAATAGTGCATTTTTCAGGAGGCTTTTGGAGGCCTTCCCGGTGTCCAAATTGGGCACATGATAGCTTGTTATAAATATATTTGAGTCTAATTTCCTACCCAAGTATAATCTTTCAATTTGGATTTCATTTTCCTTGTCAAAAATCAAATCTTCCAAGACTGGTCAAAATGAGCAAAATGAGGCTGCCTCAAGGAAGAGTGTTGTTTCAGTCAACTTTTGAAGGTCTTCCTCAACTCCAAATTGAGCTCATGATAGCTCATTAGAAATCTCTTTGTGTCTAGTTATCATTTTAATTATCAAGAAATTCATTTGTCCAGCCAAACTAGGATAAATCTTGAGTTTCCCAAGGTCACTTCAGATATGCATCAATTCTCGTGAGGCAACGGTATGTTTTCCATTTCTCTAAAACCATGACACCTGTGTTTCCCATGAAGAAGTTTTTTCTTCTTGGGAATTTTTTGGACAAAAACCTCTCTCTGTTTTCCAAAATTCATCTTTTCTTGCTCTAAAACATCATTTTAGTGAAACCTATCCCGATGTGTGGAACAAGGGATTTGTCGAAATGAAGCGCAATGAAGGGGATAAGGGGCTTCTAAATTCTTGAGAAAATTTTGGGAAGTAGGGAGGGATGTTAGGAAGCATGGGAAAGTGGAATCTCAGAAATTGAGTGAGGGGAAGGGGCCCAAAAGGGAAAAACACAGGCCTAGCCTAGAAAATTGCCAAGTTGTAGCAAGAAACTAGGGTTTGTGCAAAAATGAGGAATTTGGGGGATCTCAGTGATGGGAAGTGTTTAATAAGGTACATTAAGGATAGGGGAAGGTGTATGAACATCAGGATACAAGTTTGGCTAATTATTTGACCATCCAAGAGAAATTACCTTCAATACCCTAGGAGAGGGAAATGAACCTTACCTAGGCACAACTGAAGCATGAACAAGTTGTAAAATGACCCATTGGAACTTGACATGATGATGACAACCCTTTGAATGATGGTACACTCAGCTGAATGGTGACATGGACCGACATTTGGACAACTTTGAAAAGAGTAAAAGAAAACCCTAGACCTAATGCCTAGTGACCAAATTTTGCTTGAAGACTCACTGAAATGACAAAATTTGACCTTGACACCTTAAAATCACTTTGTAAGAGCATGTTTGATCACTGAAGGAAGGCTGAAAAGGCTGACACTAGCAGCGCCAACTTCCTCTGGTCGCTTCTGCTTTGGAACAAGTCTGTCAAAGCCTTCGACATTAAGAATGGAGTGGCTTTCCCATGAAGGCTGGACACAATATGGTCCTTCACACCTTCCAACAGAATTCTCCTCGTCTTTGCTGTCTTCTTTTGCCATGCATCAAGTAATGCAGCATCGCTAGAACCCGGCTTAGGAACAGCGCTATCGATGAAATCCTTCAGCCCATTATCCTCTAGCACCGCCTCCATCCTGTTCTTCCAGGCTATGTAATTCGAGCTCCCATCAAGTGCATACTCCAATCTCAATCCATTGAAAGACATTTCAATGTATACTCGATTTATGCACCAAGAATCTTCTGTAGCAAATTCGAATTGTCCACCAGCACAAACTCACTTCACAATTGCAATCTTCAATCAATAATGCTCTAATACCATGTAGATATTATATACACTAAGCATGCATATGTCCAAGATCCCCCTGATCTCACACTATTTAACTTTATGCAAGATACTGAATCTATTCCACTTGTTAATCTTTTGCAGAAAAATTAATTGCACACACATGTGAAGCATAAACAAAAATATTCAATCGCACATAACACAGTTTTTAACTGGGAAAGCCTGAAGTTGAAAACACCAACTATATATTATGTAACATGGAGATCATATGACAATCTCATACAAACATACAAAGCTTATCACAAGCTCTCATTACAGTGCAATCGTCATACACTAATCAGGCCCAATCTTGCAAATCCATGCACTAATCTTTGCCACCTGCTAGCTTGCCTCCACTGCGCAATCTCTGCTGAAGAATAGCTCTGAATGAATTTGAATTACTCCATCCTTGATTGTGCAATCCTCATTGGCATCTCCACCGAGTGTGTGATGTAATCAATGCATCACTATAGTCACAAAAAATAGTCTACCTTGCCCTTTCACCTATCTCTCCACTGGTCTCCACTGAAACTGCCATGCACTTTAGTTAACTTCTGTATTGTTCAGTTGATTAATGAGTTATTATTTGTGAATTAATTAACTAATTAATTCACTCCACTCTCACTAGTGTATCAATCAGTTAGACTAGATACAACTAGCTCAACTGAGTCTAAATAAGTTAAACTGAATACAAATCCATAACTACTTCTTCCAACTGTGTCATAACTCATCCACTTGAGTTCTAACTAAGTCCTCCATGCATTAGCTCTAGTAAACCCTTAGGAATTGTGCAATTCCTTCTGTCAGCTGTTGTGCCACATCTGTGCACTGAACTAAAGTGCTTCAAGAGAATAAGTTGTTGTTTAGAGTCTAATTATTATTAAGAGCTAATAATAATCGACATGCATCTATTTTTAGATTGACGATCTAAAAATAGACTTTGCCCAATATTCTAACAATAGAATTTCATCTAATTTTCCAACTTGATCAACCATCCACAAATAGCATCTTGCAACTTCAGAAATATGATAATCATGTCTAAAAATAGACTTGCACCAAAAATAGCTTGCGGGCCCACTTAGTGAAGGTGACTCTTTTCACTAAGCTCATCATCTTGTTGAATCTCAAAAAAGCCATCTAACAAAGAAATCCTAGTAGAACCTACTACCCTTTGTAACATACGGTCCATCTTAGGTAAAGGGTAATTATCCTTTAAGGATACTTTGTTAAGATTTCTAAAGTCAATACACAATCTAATTTCACATGTTTTCTTTCTAGTGGGAACTAGGTTTGAAACCCATTTTAATATCTAATTGGTGCAATGATCTGGGCATCATACATTCTTTTAACTTCCTTTTCTATCAAAGGTAATAGTATAGGGTTAATTCTCCTCAACTTTTGTTTGAATGGTTTTTTATCCTCTTTTATTGGAATTTTGTGTTGGATTATGTTTGTATCATAAGATTTTAAATCTTCATAACTCCAAGCAAACACATCCTGATATTCCTTTAAAAGTTCAATATATTTATCCTTTTCTTCTTGAGGTAAATTTTTGGAAATTTTTATCATTTTAAGTTTCAATTATGTACCAATATTACACTCTTCTATGTCAGATCTTACTGGCTCCATTTTTGGTTTTCTAGCTACATCATTAGAGTCAAAAAGATCTTCTAAGGGTGTTAATCCTTTAGGTAAGAAATTATCTTTGAGGTTTAAAATGTTAGATTCATCATCCATAATTTCTTCAATTTCTACTTTCTCTAAGTTATCTATGTCAGCTTGAGTAAATCTAGTTGGTTTATCAAACTTTATTCTATTTACATCTAAGTTATTTGAATCTATTTCACAATCCAAATCATTATCTATTGTACAATCAGTATCTATCATACAGTTTTGAAATTCTCCTTCATTGTTCAAAAACCTGTAAATCTGTTCATCTTGAGAAAAAATCTTCCAATACTTAAGATTATCTGGAATTATTGGCCTATGCTTGACTTCAGTAGTATATCTGTGATTTGGTTGGAATGATAAATTGAATGTACTAGCAAAAGTAGCTAGACAATGAGCTTTCATATTTTGTTTCCTAGGTATAGTAGTAAATTTACATTCCAATAAATCATCAATTAAATCAAGCACGTATCGGCCTAGTCTTGGATTATGAACAGAATAATATCCATTTATTTGTTTTATGATTAATTATGAATCTCCCATGATTAAAATTCGTTGTCCTCCTGAGTTTCTAATTATTTGAAGTCCTATAATTAAGGCTTCATACTCAGCCATGTTGTTTGTACATTTGAAATTAAGTCTGAAAGAATGGCTTTCTGAGTGATTATTTTCCATGTTTTTTATCCAAACTCCTGCTCCAGCTCATAATTTGTTAACTGAGCCATCAAAGTCTAAATTCCATAGGGATTGATGGAAGATATTATCATTTTTTGGTTCTTTCTTTTTGTCAATTAGTTCAGTTTGGATTTTATCAGTTTCAGAGTTACACAAGATAAAAGAATCAAAATCAGTTGGTGTAGTGTAAATTGGAAAATTTATAGATCTTTCAGCACCACTGACCATATATTTCATCAAGGTTGACCAAACACTGTGATAGTAGCATAACTCATGTCCAGTTGTAGAGATCCCAGCAACTTTTCTCTCCATGAGCGAGAAAGAAACATCCCATATTTAGGGGGGATATCAGCTACTACAATGTCCATTAATATGCTCTTACCAGGGTATTGAACTAATGTTACACATAATTCTTTAATTAATCCCAAACATTTAACCTTACTTGATTCAAAAGAAAACAAATCTTTGTAAGGCCTTGTTATTTCTAGATTTAGAGTTTCCATAATGGCTTTAGGCATTAAATTGTGGGAAGCTCCAGAATATAGCATAGCGTTATGTAGAATTTGATCATGAATGGTAAGACTGATATAAAAAGGAGGGACTACTCCATATGCATGTTTTCCATTCACATCTAGGCCAAAAATCAATTCTAGTTGATCATCATTCAAATTAATTGAATCTTCACCATCGTTCATATTCAATGTTTTAGTTAAAGTTGATTTGTATAAGTCATTTTTTACCAATTCTGTTAAAGGAATGGGTATTTTTAACTTAGCAATTTCAGTCTGAATATTAAATGAGGGTTGAGATTTACTAATTTGAACTAATTCATCTCTAGTAACTATAATTTGACTTGGTTTTTCTTGAGTTTCTACAATTGTATTTCTATCTTTAATGGTTTTTACATCCTTTGTCTGCGTTTCCTGAGTTTTACTACTTTTAACCTTCTTTTCAGGGACTGTTTGTGTAGCAGTAGAATTTTTTTCAGAATTAGAACTATCAACAGGTGTTTTTGAATTATCAATTTTTGGATCTACTGTTTTAGGATTAGCAGAAGGTGTATTTAGATCTAAATTTGTTGATTTAACAGAGTTAGAGACTTTTTCTACAACAGATTTCTGTGTGTATTTTGCGGCTTGACCCACTTCATCAATGATATCAACAATTTTAGGACTAGAAATGTTTTGGGGAGAATTGGAGCTTTGCTTGTTTTGCCTTGGCAGAATTTGCAAAACTTTTGTTTTTGGTGCTTCTACCTTTTTCTTATTTTGATTTTGGGAATTGTTTTTGGTAGAAGACTCATTTTTTTTCTTGTGTCTAAGGTTATACTGAATATGTATTTCATTTATGGCAAAGTCATAACCTTGTTTATAGTCAAAGGATTCACTGGACTCTAATTTGAGTTGTTGAAATCAAATAGTTCCTGATCTTCCTGATCAGTGAGGAAAATGGTATTGTTTTCATCTATTCCCATTAGATGATTGATGTCATCCTCATCTTCATCATTATTCTGAGAACTTTCAGCATAGTTCTCTTGGAATGGTGGCCTTATTGTTTGGTCTGGGCCTGTTTCTTTTGCTTTTCCCTGATTTATGTTTTTTCTAAAGTTGGGATTTCTGATTTGCTGTTGATTATCCCAATGGGGTCTTTTTTCTATATTATCTAGTCTATCCATAATTCTTTCTAAGATTTTGGCTAAGCTATCTATTTTTGCATTTGAGCTTGAATTTTCTTCTTTCATAGTCACCCTTATTTCATTTCTGAGTCTACCTTTTTTAGCTAATATGTTTATTTCTACACTAGCAGCATCTAATTGCTTTTTTCTAAGGTGTCTGCATCTCTTTCCCTTAATTTATAAGCCATATCTGCATCAAATCCATCAGGGAATTTGAGCAGAACAGAATAAGGAGTAGGTTTAAGAGTTGCAGGAATACAATTATAGACACTATTATACCTAGTGCAGTAATCTTGAACTGACTCATTTGGGGATCTTTTTAATGCATCAAATTCAGATAATATTTGAAGGGGGTTCTTTTTCTTTTCCCATTTATTCAAAAATGTTGTAAAAAATACAGCTAAATTAGTTATGCCACCAGCAGCTTGATCTTTAAACCATTTTTTTACTTCTCCAGTCAAAGTTTGAGCAAACAATCTCATTTGAACATCTGAGTAATCTATTTCATAAATTTCAAAGAAGTCTGTGATTTTAGTTATGTGTTTTTGAGCAGTATATTGTGTAGTGCCATCAAATAGTGGTATTTTGTTTTGATAATCTTAAGGCATGTCATGCAACTGTTGAGGTAAGACAAGGGGAGCATATCTAGCATCCATGGCTAAAAGCTTAGTTTAACTAGAAGATCTAGTAAAAGAACTTGGAGTTTTGCTGGAAATGATCACTGATGAACTAAAAACTGTACCAGAAGTGATGGGAAATGATATTGGGATATGAGTGGAACTATTAGGAAATGAGAACGATGAATTTGCAAAATAAGAAGGTAAACTAGTGGATTTAGTGGATGAAGTGGATGGTGGAAAAAGTATTCTAGGCTGCAAAGGCAGTCCAGGGATAAATGAGTATGTGGATGAGTTGGGAGTGGTATTTATATATGATGTAACAGCATACAGAGATGAATCTGCAGCTGGTATTATTGTGGTGTGTAACTGAGAAAATGGAGGTTTGTTTGTATAAGTTAAAAAATTAGCTAATTCAATAGCCTCATCAATATCCTTAAGAATTGTAACATTAATTTATTCGATTTTAGTCTAATATTCAGATTTCTTTGACTTAGATCTTGCTATAATAATTTTTTGTTTTGTATTGAAGAATGAAAGAAAAACAGGGTCTACAACAATATTTTTTAAATCATTTTCAGATTTGCTTTTAAATAAGGAATGCTCAAATTTCAGATCAAAATCAATATCTTGCAGACTAACTAATTCTTGAGGTAATGAATTGACTCTTATTAATGATACTTCAGCTTCTAAGTTTTCTGTTTTTTTTTTCTTTTTTCCAATTTGGTCTGGGTTATCTACTATGACAGCAGGTTTAGGATCCGGGTTAGACCTGGTATAGTAGGTTTTCCTAGAAGCCAGAATTACAATTTTTCAATAACCACAACCTATAAAATAATCTTTAAATAAAAAGATGAATAAAATAATTTTCCTTCAAGACAATTTTATGACTGAGGATTGGTTAAGTCCCCAGGATGGTCGCCAGTATGTTATCACTCTAGTAAATTCTTAAGTTGTGGGATTTTGGATTTAAGTCAAATAACTCTAGAGGTAACCACAAACCTACTTCAAACTCTAAGATCTAGCCTTCCTAGGGTTCAAAGAGGGGTCTCTCTTTAAAGTTTAACTTTGTTTTGATTTATAATATTAGGCTAGTTATGAAAGTACAATTTGGTTTTTTTTTAAAGGGTTTGGTGGGAAAAAATCACTTGGAGGTAAGATAGAGAGAAATCCACTTGTCCATTGGGCTATGGAGTCTAAATCAAGCTAACAGCACTAGAAATCAAGGCCAAAAAGGTACAAATATATTCAGGGCAAGATAGATAACCCTCAGAGATTTTGGAAAGTGGTTTTTTATGAGGTGGTATGATCGGGATAAAGGGCACATAAGGATCCTTTGATCCAGAAAATGGAAGTAGAAGGCAAAGGTCAAACGGGAGAAGGAGCAATTAAGGGTTCCTTGCACCAGAAATCAGAAGAAAACATTAAAATGGAAACTAGTTAAAGACAAGGAGCACTTGACTAATCCTGTATTAATACTCCTAGTTACACATTCAGACAAAACAAACATAAAATGAATGCATGAAACTTAGAAAAGGAAACAGTGACAAGTAGGAAGTACTTCACTCATCAGCTTATCACATGGATCCTGAATTATGATTCCAGTCAGCTTGTCCAGTCTGCTACTTCGAATTCAAACACACAATAGCCTCCAATGTTCAAAAAAAATGTCTATAGTAAATCTACCAATTTTATTGCACACTGAATACTTCTGAAATTGAAGTATTTATACAAAAATTATTACAAATATCCTAGAAGAGGTCTAGGAATAACTTTAGGAAAATTAAAATATCACTACATAATAAAAGGGACATCTGCTTAACAAATCAGCAAGTTGTCCTCTTTTATCCAAAATAAATAGAACTATTTTGTTAACAAGGAGCTTTTGGCTGCCTATGTGTCCTGCTTGTTGGCTGTTAGATATTTTCATGCATTTGACTTGCCTTCACTAATACTCTTTCCTGCTGATACTCTTTAACCTGGTGCTCTTTAACGTTGATACTCTTTGACCATTAGTTTTATTGTTTTACTGCTGTAAAATTATCTTTTAGAAGTAAAAATCAGCAAACTGTCTTTTCATTTTATCTTTATTTTGACTATCTTTAGGTAATTTTTTCAATGTTTTTACCTTCCATCTTTACATCAAATCAGTGAAATTCTACCACTCTTCTGCTTTTGGAATTTGGACATTTTTTAGCTTCCTGAAGTTTTCATCAACCTCTGTGTATCTTGCAAAGGTAGGCTTGATGACAAAGAGGTGCTTAATTTCATGTTGTAGAAAAAATAAATCCTCAAAATACTGAAGTAAAACTTTGCCTGTAGGAGTGCCTTGTGCTAGTGGCTTGTTTACTTGCTCTTTAGAAAACTCCCTAATATTTTTGTCATAGTCCTTTTGTGGCATAAGTTTCTCATTGAAAACATGTATGTTTGGTAAGCCTTTCTGTCTTAAATTTGTATACTTTACCATAAATCTAGTTATGGCAAGGTTCATTGTTTCACACTTTTCTTCAAGATTGTTCATTAAGCTCTTTTTAGTGACAACCTTCCGGATTTTCAAGATTTTCTTTGTCTTGACTAATATTTTCAATTCTTCAAGTTCTTCCCTATTCTTGCTGTTTAGAAATGTAATGAGTTTTAAAGCCTGTGCGGGCTTATCAGTCAACTCATTTTTTGTCTTTTGTATCTCTGTTTGGGATGCTAATAACAATTATTTCTGCTCATATATAACCTGAATGGAAGGCTATTGATTATGAATGGCTTCAATTATGTTAGTCCAGAGATGATTTTTAATGTATGAGATCTTCTCTATGAAAGTAAATTCCTTTTGTAAATTCTTGAGTTGCTCTCCCAATCCGATTGCTTTCTGCTCATGAGTTATGGCATTGATCTAAGCAGTCTTATTTTCATTCTCAAGGTTTTCAATCATCTTATTAAATATATTTATTTCATTTTTCTTTAAAGACATCTCTTCCATTGCTTTGACAATCTGGCTGGCTTCATCTGTTTGCTGTACATTTGCAGTAGAAGATTTGTAGCTGAAATGGTGGCTGAAGTCACTGGCACTGCAGTTTCCAGTGGGCCCTTTGGTGCTAATTTCTCTCCTAATGTAGAAGGCACTGTTGAAGTAATCACTGGGATGACTATAGGAATTGTAGGAACTCCTAGCTCTTTTGCAGTCTCTCTTTTTTGGACCAGTTGGTCCATTTGTGTTTCCATATCCTTGATTTGTGTTATCAATTGAAGTATTAGTTTCATCATTTCCTATTTTTCAATTTGATCCTGGAGGATTTCCTTTGTTTGTGGATGCTCACTTTGAGGAAGCTTGAGTTGTTTCCTCAAAGATGCTATGTCTTCATTCTTTTTCTTGACCAATATTTCTACTGCTTGGATGTTTTAGGGATCATATCCCACCTATAAAACTAGTTCCTCTAAGGCTTTTATCCTTAGGTCCTTGGCACAAAGTGATGCTTTATCCATATTTATCTGATCTTGCATATTAAGTATGGTATTTTGAAGTTTATTGGCACTCATTTCTTTGGTTGCCACTGTAGAATACATCATTTTAGAGGTCTGTCCGTGGAACTCAATATGGTCCAACTCATGAATATTCTTTGTGTCTACCTCAAGGTCCACCTTTTTATAGTCTGATACTGTTTTGGGTGCTGAGGTAGTACGTTGTAAAAATGACATCATCATTTTATTACTGTAATAGTCAAATGTTGATAATAACCTATTCTTATTTCCAGGCTTCTGTTTCAGGAATTGAGAATATATTTCTGTCTTTACCTCCTCATTTTTTTGCTTAATTTTTTTATACCTCTCTTTGATGTCCAAGTCCTTTTCCTCAACTGGCTGTGAGGAAGAGGCTTCCATGTTGTGTTGTTTCTCAATCATCTATGTGTCATTCTGGTTTACTGGTCTTTCCTTTTGAATTTCCATGTGTTTCATTGATTATGGTTGTTGCTATATCATCATTGGTCACTGGAGCATCTGTCTCATCAATATCAATTGTTACTTTCTTCTTATCAACTGAACTGAGCTTAGGCCTTCTGTCATATATTACTTTAAATTTAGTTTCAGTTGTTGTCTCTACTGTGTAACCTTCTGCTTCCCTAACTCTTTTACTTGATGTTTCTGGTTGCTTGACAACTTCCAATGCTTGTGTTGTATATTTTTGGCTTGCTGCCTCTGTCAAGGTGTTTTCAATCCATTCAATTTGATTAGCAAACTTTTCTATTTCAGGCTTTGACTCATGGATAAAGGGTGTTAATTTACACTTCACCCTTAGCTTGCTTAAGATCCCTTGTGGATCATAATTCCGTGGAAATCTCTCATCAAATATGAACTCTGATAATTTCTTTGTTATTTCCTTTTCTGCATCTATGTGGTTGATTATGAATGGCCCAACTTGATTCTTTAACTTAAACTGGATCTTCTTCTTGGCTGCCATAAATTTAATTGAATTTGAATTGAGAATTTGTCTAAGATATTAAAGTGCAAAAATTCTCATACATACATGATTAGGCAACTTGTAGGGTAAAAAGTTTGATCAAAAAATTATTAGTTCTATATGGTTTTCATAGAGGTACCAATCTCTAACTTTGTTCTGCTCTAAAAGCTGCAATATTCTTCTCATTTCTTCACTGATTCTAGGTTGTTCTGATTTGTTTAATATGCTCATTGTTGGATGCAAAAATAGTTCTGAAAACTATAAATAAGTGAAATCACTGAATTCTTTTCTCAGTAATGAAGTCCAAAAGATAATTGATAGATTTTTTCCCTCTACATCCATATTTTGCAAAGAAACTGGAAATTTTTCTGCTTGAGAGAATAAAAACAAATGGAAAAGATAAGATGAATATCTAAAAACTCCTTTTGTGGGTAATTTAGTCAACTAGTAGTGGATGGTATCTGCTATGAAACTAGCATAGTCAAAGATGACTGATGGAGGTTGACCAGGAGATATGGTGGACAAGAAACCAAGAATAGATTCATTAGTATACTCATCTGTAAAAAATCCAAGAATAAAATATAGCATAGAGATAATATGTCTAGAACCTTCAGGAAATTTAGTTGTGGAGTATGGAGGATTTATCTTTGGAATATCAACATGAGAAGGCATAAAATTCTGAAATATCATGAAACTTTTAGGGAAATCTAGGCCAAGGTATAACTGAGTTAAGGCCTCTATAGACAAGGGGACTGCCTGGGGATCAGGTTTTAATTGAAGCATTTGATTAATTGACTGGGTTGTAATGGTAAAAAGTATTTCTTTTTATACATTTACTATAGCCCTTTGATCTAGCTCATAGTATTTTTCACAAATTCTGATGAGTACTTAACTAGGATGAGTCAATGGGACTATATACTTGGGTAATGGGTTTCCCAAATTGGAATATCATCTTTGTCTAGATATTTCTCATAACACCGGTTGTGTATATCTAGCAAATTAAACTCAACAACAAGGTCTACAATTTTATAGTCAATATCAGTCAAAGGAATGCTTTCAGCAGCAACCACAGGTGGTTGAAGGGGGTTTACTATTATAGCATATTTTGCAGTGAAGACTGGGGTAGGCTTAGGGACTTTGGATCTCTCATATTTAGGTGTTTTGGATCCTTCAGGGTTGTTTGTGCTTTGTTTCTTAGGCATTTTGGGTAACTACTGCAAGATTATACTGTTTGCAGGAGTTTTTATTTTAACAGAGAGGAAATTGAGTGATTTAGGTTAAGGATAGCTTCTATTGGACTTTTTTGCTCAAATAGGTTAATTTGAGGATGTAAAACTGGCATAAAACATTAAAAAAAGGGTTTTCTGATTCGGTTTGATTGAAAAAAATGGGTTTTCAAGGTAATTCAGAGGTTTTAGCCATTTAGATCCTTGAATTTGATCCTTAGACTATGAAATTTGAGGAAATTGGCTTTAAAAAGGCTTGCAATAGAAAACAGGGTTTCCTGGGAGAATTTTTCCAGGGTTTGGCCTCTTTCTTGTGATTTTGGGCTGTTCAGTTTGGTCTATTTTGTAAATAAAAGGATTGGATTTCTTTAAAGACAAATTGAATTCAATATGCAGGTTTCAATTCTTCGGAAAATACCTTTAAGTGTAGGTATTTGACTGTAAATGGGTTTTACAGGTTCCTGTCTGAAATGTTGGCTTTGGCAGCTTTTTGGAGCGGTGAACAGTTCTTCAATAGTCTTTAATGGTAGATTGTGGTAAAATATGAGTTTTTGGGCGAGAAATTGACAAGCAGGGGCTTGAAAAAGCTTAACACAGTCGGGAGGAGCTATTTCAGAGTTCAAATGTGCGGATAAACATAAAAAATAGATGTCTCAAAGGTTTTAACCTTTTGATTTAATCTTCATTAAATATCATTGAATGCAGGTCTCGTCAATGGAGGGAGTCAGTTTCAGATTTTAAACGCAAAACCAACAGTGGTTATTGCGCAGGGTTATGGTGGTAACTTGTTTGGAGCAAAAGGCACGTGATCCAATCGATGGAGGCCACGTGGAGGGGAGGGGTCCAAGCGAAAACACCTATTTCGCGTGCATTTGGAAATCAGCAAGACGGGCATGTTTTCAACGCGATATCATCTATCAACCATTGGATATGAGGAATGAATGCGAAGGGTCAAGATTGAACGAGAAGCTGTGCTAAAATGGAATGGTGTGGGACCGGGGTTTTTATATGCGCGCGTAGATGGGTAAAACATTTATATAAGGTTTAAAACTTATATATAATGTTTAATGAATATGGATGGGGGGTTTAATTATACACAACGGAAAAGACTTTAACCCATATAAAAGTGTGTTTTAATAAAATTTAAGCCTCTAGGCTTATATAATATGTCGGGGGGAGTGATTTATATAACATGTATTTAAAACATTCTTTATTATAAAATGCTTTAACAATGCATATATGGGCGTTGTAGTATTATATTATATAGTTATTTAAACTTTGAGTATGTGTTTAAATACTATAAGGTCGGGATATTTGATTTAATGATAAGTTTTAGACCAAAGGGTGTATAATTGGGGTTTTATTTAAGCACATGGATAATAAACTTTGGTCAAAACATTGTAATAGTGGGTTTTGGGGGATATTTAAATATAGGGAATTAATAAGTAAGATAGGGTATTTTTTAGGGATTTAATAGAATATGTTAAAAGTTAATATGAAAGGGTAGTGTAGTGTAAAAAATATATATAAAATCACTAAGTAAAGTGTAAGGGTAAAACATAGCTTATCTTTATATTATTTCACCAATACTTAGGATAAATGTAGTTTTAAGGGTTTCATGAATGCTTCTGAAGGGATGAAGTTAATTATATGCGACTTTAATCTTTGCTAAGTAAGAATGTGTCTTTACTTAGGAAAAGAGGTTAAAATGTATGAACGAAGGATGAATGATGATAAATGGGGATTTAACATAAGAACTCAATATTTTTGACTAGCCAGTCATCGAGCCTTGGGTCTGGTCCCAACAAAAGTTAGACAAATGCTCTGAGCCTATTTGATTGATAGCTTAGAATACTGAATACTTACGGGGGATGGGAAATTAGTGATTTTTCCCGATGATTCATTCTCACATGCTTTCTCCACTTCTTTCTACCTACCCAGCCTTATTCTAACATTTTTTCTTCATTTGGCAGGTGCATTTAGGCTTGCAACCTTGAAAATTTTATTCTTTTAAAGCATAAACTATCTAAATCTACCTTATTTCATCCGAGGGATCAGATTAAACTATTGAGCTCCTTATTATTCTCTACCTATCTACTGATTTGTCAGGATTAAATTGTGTGACAAATCTTTATTATCTATCTAAAACATGAAATTGAAAACATGACAAGTCAAGATTAAACAGTTTAACTCACCATGTATTATGGCATTTATTGACACTCTACCATAATTATTTATTTTGCAGAAAAGTAAAAAGTAGTGGCATTTGGACTTGCTCACTTTCAGGTCTTATTCTCATCTTTTTCTTTTGGGGTCTATATTTTCTAAGTCCTTTAATCTTTCTTTTAGGACTTTTTACCCTATTTTTTTATTTTTTTAATTATTTTTTCATTTTTTTCAAAATATGGGAAAACAACTTGCAAAAAGCAAGGTATGTACATATTTTACAAGACTATCAAAATTCAATTCAAAATTATGAACTCTATTATTATAGGAGCCTAACACTTCCAAAACCTACAAGGTTGACACCACGACAATTGGAAGAAAAAAGAGAAAAAAGGCTATGTTATAGTTGTGATAGCAAATACACCAAAGGTAATAAGTTTGCTGAGAAGAAATTAATTTACATAGATTTTGAATAGGAGGAAGAAAAGGAACAAGAAAAATAAAAAGAAAGGGATATACACCAAGAACCAACCCTAGATAAAGAAGAAATGAATCCGAACATATCTTGTAATGCATTGGCAGGAATTACCACTCCTCAAACTCTCAATATAGAAGGATATATGAAGAAGAAAAAGGTAATAGTTTTGATTGATTCAGGTAGTACCCACAATTTTATTCATTATAAGATAGACAAGGAATTGAATTTCTTCTTATATCTAGCACTAGAGTGTCAAGTGATGGTTCCAAATGGAGGAATTATAAATTGCTCTAGAAAGTGCCATAATATCAGGCTAACCATGGGAGAATGTATATTTAATAGTCTAATTCTTTCTATTCCAATGGGTGGTGTTGATGTTCTACTAGGAGTCTAATGGTTAAAATATTTGGGGACTATAGCTTTTAATTTTCAAGAACTTTTCTTGAATTTTTTTTGGGAAGGAAAGGAAGTTGAATTATGGGGTATTGCAGGAAAATGAGGAAAGATAATTAGCTCAAATGCCATGTTAAAGCTTCTGGAATTTAAAAATAAAAAATAAAATAAAAGTAAAGGGGGCGTAATTGAACAATTATGCTCACTATAGGTTCAAGAAGTGGAAGATCACATCGAGCATCAACAACAAGTTCTCAAACTCTTAAAGGATAACCTCACTTTGGCACAAAATCGAATGAAACAACAGGTAGATCATTATCACAGCGAAAGAATTTTTGATGTAGCCGACTAGGTATTTTTACGGCTACAACCATACAAACAAATGTCCCTCAAGCAAGTTAAGGAGGATAATAAATTATCACCAAAGTATTATGGTCCTTACAAGGTGTTGCAAAATATTGGTACTTTTGCATACAAATTGGAGCTTCCGGCATCTTCTCGAGTGCATCCAGTTCTCCGTGTTTCATGCTTTAAGAAGGTTATTGGTGACAAGCTCCCAGCTTAAACAATGTTTCCAGAACTTGACAAGGAAGGAAAAATCATATTGGAACCTCAATCAGTCACGGAAACAAGAACTCAATAGCTACGAAATCAATCAATTTCAAAGTATCTCATCAAGTGGAAGAACTTACTCATTGAAAATTCCTCATGAGAGGCTGAGAATTTTATAAAGAAGAATCCATAACTACTCAAGCATTGAGGACAACACCTTTTTGAAGGAGAGGGGCATATTAGGTCCCTATAAGACTAGTGTATCCCCTTATTATTATTAGTGTAGCCCTCCTATTGTTATTGTTGTGCCCTTACATTATTATTGTAGGTCAGCTCTGATTATATTGTGACCCCTTAGACTCATATGTATATAAAGTAGGTTTTTTCATTTGAATCATAGAAGAATTGTTCATTTATATAATGTAAGGGAGGTTTCCCCCTCAAAGAGGTTGATTTCTAAGTCGTTGATCTATTTTTTCTTCTATTTTTTTAGTTGGTTTCATCACGGAGGCTCAAGGGCCTTTTTATTATTGAACAACAAGGGAAAACCCTAACCCAGGAGAAGGAACACCAAGAGTTTGTGGGCCCCGTTGGGGTTAGTTGGGAAACCAACTTCCCAGGGTCGTAACTTGGTCATATTATATATGTTTGGCGTGTACAATACCTTGTCAGAAATATCTCTCTGAGTACTACAGGATTTTCTTCAAGCCCCTGCCTATGGCTATGGGCTTAATGTGGACCTCAAAAAATGTCGTTTAGGGGATCAAAACTGCTCCAGAAGTTCAGGACCCGAAAAATTTCTAAAAATAGTAAATGTTGTTATAAACAAAGAAACCAATGAAACCGACTAGGGGTCTAAGTGGAAGAGGCGGGTGGCACCAATATCCACATGGATCAGAGTGTGAGAGAGAGAGAGAGAGAATAATGAGAGAGCTCCAAAACTGAATTGACAAAAGGTACCAATTGATCCTCATAAACCTTTTTATCAATTAGGCCTCTATTTTCTTCATTTTCCACTATTTTCCTTCAAACTTCTCCTCACATTTAACCTGTGATGTTTTACCTTCCTTTCCTCCTAATTTCCTTCCTTTTCATAAATAAATGTGCCAAAAATATGTTTTTCCTCTTTTATGCATTTTCCAATTTCCCTTAGCCATAACCACATCCAGTGATGACCACTAGGATAGTTTTCCCAACATTCAACTTGGAATAAGTGTCCCTTAACCATGGTATTATTTTTCATTTATTAACTTTTATTACGTTAATATTTTTCCTAGGTGTGTTGCAGAACCCTCCCTCTTGGGGAACATCGTCCTCAGTTTTAAACCACACCTATACCTCAGCAAAACCGTTTAAAAGCAAACATACTTCTCATGGAGCTTTATAACTTAGCTCAATGTAGTATTTACAACGATTAACCTGCTCAATAGACAAAACCATGATAATATGACCATATAACATCCATACAACTTATTGGAGCTTTATAATTTAGCTCATGGTGGTATTTACATCCATACACATAAGTACATATACCAAAAACATCACCAAAAATATATACCATCATATACCAGACACCAAACCAAAACTACTTTTCCTTAACCGGTAAAACAATAAAGGATACATGGCCCACGTCGAATCCGCCATCTCTGATGTAGCTTCATCGGGCCCTAAGTGCTTCCATTGCACTTTGACTTTCTCTATTGATCTGTTACTGAGCACAAGTTGCTTCCACTGCAATATGCATTGATTTCTAGCTGGAATTCTCCTTTTTTCTCCACCTGCAATACATACTAATCAATAGCATGATCAATGTCCTTTATATACCTTTTAAGTAATGAAACATGGAACATATCATGGACTTTCATTGTTGGAGGCAGTGCAAGTCGATAGGCCACTGGTACAATCCTCTAAAGGATCACAAAATGCCCACAATAACATGGTGCCAACTTGGCACATGATTTGATCCTAAAGGAGCTCTTCTTGGGATTGATGCGCAAATAAACATGCTCTCTAACCTAGAATTCATTAAATACCCTGTGTTGGTGTGCATAAATTTTCTTTATGTCCAGCGCTGCCTTTAGATTCTTCTTTATAACCTGCATTTCCTATTCCATGTCTGCCAACATTTCTGATCCAATCAACACCATGTTAACTGGATCGCTCCAACTGATGGGAGTATTACAACTCCGCACATATAGTGCCTCGAAGGGACTCATACCCAATGACTCACGATACCAATTTTTGTATGCAAACTCAACTAATGGTATATGCTCTTCCCACTTCTGTTGTTGATGCATCACACACATCCTAAACATGTCCTCCAAGATCCCGTTGACCCTCTCATTTTGTCCATCTGTCTGCGGATGATAAGTCGTGTTGAAGGCCAAATAAGTGCCCAAACCTGCAAATAATTTCTTCCAAAACTTGGAAGTGAATTTTGAATCCCTTTCTGACACAATCTTCTTTAGAACACCATGAAATCTAACTATGTCTTTGATGAACACCTGTGCTACATGGCTAGCTGAATACGTCGTCTTCACTGGAATGTAGTGTGTTACCTTTGTCAACCTTTCCACAACAACCATGATAGAATCATGTTGTCTCACTGTCCTTAGCAAACCTATGATAAAGTCCATGTAAATGACCTCCCATTTCCATTCTGGAATCGCAATAGGATATAGTAGACCACCTGGATTCCTACACTCTACCTTCGCCTGCTAACAGTCCAAACACTTAGCCACGAACTATGCTACATCCCTCCTCATATTCAACCAATAATATAATCTCTTTACTACAGTAAACGTCTTCTAATATCCTCGGTGACCTGAATATGGTTTCGCATCAAACTCCCTCAATATCACCTTTTTAAGCTCACTATTGTATGTCACATATATCATGTCTCTAAACATGACCAATCCATCTGTCGTGATACAATAGTCCACATCATGTACACTTGCACCTGTACATGCACCTATACATGTACCTGCACATGTACTTGTACCTATACATGTACCACTACATGTACCTGCACATGTACTGTACTATGCTGCATTCTGTGCCTAAGCTCCATATATCTGACATCCTTCTGACCTGCTTGGAAGATCCTATCTTGTAAATTCGTCCCATAGGAGCTCATAGCTACAATGTGATTTACCTGTATCTACCTGCTAAGAGCATCTGTGACCTTGTTTTCTTTACCTTTGATGTACTTGATCTCAAAATCAAACTCGTTCATCGTAGCCAACCATCTAGCTTTCATGGAGTTCAGATTCGGCTGGTCAAAAAATTACATCAACCCATTGTGATCGCTCATCAGTACAAACCTCATGCCCAAAAGATAGTGCCTCCACATCTTCAATGCATGGATGATTGTTGCTATCTAAAGATCATGTGTTTGACAGTTTTGCTTGTGCTCATTCAATTTTCATGACTCGTAGCATACAACCTATCCATCCTGCATAAGGACTCCACCAAGCCCTCTCTCGCAAGCATCTATATATACCATAAACTCTTAATCTAGATATATGATCTTTAACACTGGAGCATGTGTTAACAACTTCTTAAGTTTCTCAAAACTAGCCTCAGACTCCTCTGTCCATTCAAACTTCTTACCTTTCCTCTGCAATGATGTAATCAGATAAGAAATCTATGATTAATTCCTGATGAACATCCTGTAATAGCATGTCAATCCCATGAAAGATCTCACCTCATCTATATTTCTACGGGCTGCCCATTCCATGATGGCTCTTACCTTTTATGGATCTACTACGATGCCTTCCTTGGAAACAACATGTCCCAAGTAATGTACCTCAATCTGAAAGAAACTGCACTTTTTGAGCTTAGCAAACAACTGATGATACCTCAAAAATCTCAATACTATTTCCAAATTATCTGCATGCTCTTCCTCATTCTTGGAATATACCAATATGTCATCAATGAATACAATCACAAAATTGTCAAGATAAGGACACAAAACACTATTCATTAAACACATAAATGTAGCTAGATCATTAGTCAAACTGAATGGAACTACAACAAGCTCATAATGCCCATACTTGGTCCTTAATGCAGTCTTGTATATGTCCTCTTCTTTGATGTGTACCTGATGGTATCCCGATCTCAAGTCGATCTTAGAAAACAATGATGCTCCCTTAAACTGATCATACAAATCATCAATCCTCGATAATGGGTACTTGTTCTTAATGGTCACTTTGTTCAACTCCATATAATCAATGCATATTCTAAGAGTGTCATCCTGATTTTCCACGAACAACACTGGTACACCCCAAGGCAATACACTTGGCCTATTGTATCCCTTATCAAGCATCTCTTTCATCTACAAATTTAACTCTACCAACTCAGGTGTGCTCATCTAGTAAGGTGCCTTGGATTCTAGTGTTGCCCCTGGTACCAACTCAATAGAAAATTCTACTTCCCTCTAAGGTGGAAACTTTGAAATCTCTGCTGGAAACACATCTTGAAATTGTTGTAGGACTGGATACCTACACAAAACATCTACATCCTCATCTTTCTTACCTTTTTCACTAGAGATATGAGCCACAAATAGCACACACCCTTTCCTGTGACTACACTTGGCTTGCATAGATGTCACCATCCTAACTAATGTGGCTTTCTTCTTTCACTATAAGACTCTTGGTTCCCCATTGTCATCGAAGCACTCAACGGATTTGTTATTGTCATAACAATCCACCTTGTTCTTGTGAAGGTATATAAAATCCATACCTAATAGCATATTGTATGATCCCAATGGAAATATGTTCAAGTACATTGTAGTAGGCATGCCATTTAACTCAAATGCAAAAGCTCTTACCCAATGGTGAACGCTTTTCTTTGTACCAGTAAGCAACTTCACTAACCAAGATTTTGCATGCAATTATTTTCTCAAACCACACTTATCCACCAGGTGAGGATTAATATAACTATATTTATACCATGATCAATCAAAATAGAAACAACTTGATCACAAATCTTATCGTCCATCTCAATGAAAGAAGCCTGATGATCTGCCTACTTGTTATCCAGTGTTCCATAGATACGCGGAACGCTCTAACCAACATCTCACCCTATTTGTGCCTCATGTGCACTATATATCTGAGGTCTACCACCCTGATACTACAGACAGTATCTCCTACGATGATCCTTTCCACATATCCAACACTAAAATGATGCTCTACCATCACCTCTAATCTGTTTCTCTCCCTGTCCCTTCCTAGTTGTGTTGAACTTCTTGTAAGGAACCACATTTTCTTCTCTCGCCTACATCTTGTGGTATTTCCTGCTTTGGTGGCCATCTTCCTTTAGCTTTCTTGTTTCCTTTCAAATCACACTGAGGCTCAATTTTGTGTTTGTACTATTCATAACAATGCTTCATCTCTCGAATCGCCTCCTCCAATGATATAGCCTCATCAAACTCAATCTATTCTCTGTAGGATACTGACAGTCCATTGTTGAATCTTTGAACCTTAGCCATCTCATCCTTGAGGTAAGGCACATATATCAGCAACTCCAAAAACCTAATAGTATACACATCATCTGTCATGGAACTCATCTGCAACTCATAAAACTCCTTAGCTCTAGCATTGTATTACCTCTCTGACAAATACTTCTTCTGAAATAACCTTTCAAACTCGCCCCAAGTCAGTTCCTCCTCATAAATACCCCTAACATTATTCACATATTCCCACCAAATGTTTCATTTACCTTTGAGACTGAATGTGGCTATTCTAGCTTTCATATTTTCTGAATAGTCATGAAATCTGAAGAATTTCCTCATACCAAACAACCATACCTCGGCATATTGTGGTTTCTTCATCTCTCTATCAAAGGTAGTTGGCTTCTCTTTCTTAAACTCATCCGAAAAATACCACCTATCACTCCTATAAGGATGATAGCGATGATAATCATGATGCCTATCTGAACCAGAACTAGAATGGTACTTGTGTCTATCACCTCTCCTATCCAGGGTGTCTAAGAATCTACCATCTCTAATCATTTCATCTCTACTCGACCTATGATTTCCAAAAAACCTACAGGCATATGCACCATAGTTCCATCCTCTTGTCCATAACTGATCCGAAGTGGCACCTATCGCTGCAAAAATGACAAACTCTGAAGGATTATCACATTCACTTATGTTTTTTTTTCTTGTGCCTATATGATCCTATCATTGTCTGCCCTACAACTCCTTATCTCTTCCTTCAAACTTGTCAGTGTATTTTCAAAATCAAATGAATACCCAACACCATGTTTCTCATTGGATTCATAAGGAAAATCCTTGTAGTCTACCATCTTGCTAGCCATTTTTTATTTCTTCATGCAAGGCATCTCATGTTAGCTTAAATCAAATCACAATAATCCAATATACCTTACCATAACTTGGGGACGATATCTCATTTGAAAGATCAACCACTCAACATAATACATGTATAAACATAATCATAACAACATATAGAATTATAACACATTGTATATCAGTGCATAAATATCGTTCTAGCTAGAGTCCAGTCATCAATGCATGACCATATCAACAACACACCATGACCTTATGCATGACATTTCAATCATACCAATGTAAACTTGACCACATGTAAACATATTACATGTATAGCCAGTCATATTCTCATGGAAACACATTGAAAACAACACCATCGACCCTTCCATAGCGACACCACTACGACCATGACCAACACCATGTAGATTCAACAAGAACATAGACCATAACATGAGGAACACACACACGACTGACATGAATACATGACGACAACAATCTCAATGTTAGCACTGAAAATGTTAATGGTGTAATCGCCATTGTGTCACTATTTTCAAATCTTTTATTGTGTCCTAGTCCATGTCCAAAGTTTGATTCCTTTCCAATAAAAGTTAAAAAGAATCCCAAAATTAAGGTATTTTTAAGTGAATGTGTGTCATAGTGTTTTAGAGTTATAAAATAAGTTAAAATCTCTATTTTGACTTATGTTAGTGTTGAAGGATAGATGTTGTTTTGGTAATAAAGTTGCAGTCATCTGGTCTGGAATAATAGCTACCTTTGTTGCAAATTCATTGCCAAAACAGTAATACAATAAAAGGGCAACTATTTTTCAGAAATGAAAGTCATATATTCCACATAGTGAAAGCGCAGCCATTTCACTGAGATTTCAGGTAAAACTGGTAATCAGTTTTCAAAGCATGCAAATTAAGGCTTTGTGGGCAGTATTGCAACCAAATTTCTTTAAAAGAAAAGCTTGGCCTGCAGAAAACAGATTGACCAATAGAGAGTGAGATCCTGAGAAGATAAATAGATAATGTTTAAAGGAATCTCGCCAAGAATTAGAGCAAGGAATGAAGCGATGGATAAGAACCGCATGCGGGATGAGCGGGCGGCCATGATCCAATCGCAGAATCGAAAGGGAAGAAACCGATGGCTGGGATTAAAGCGCAAATGGAGCGACTTCGCAAATCAAAATTTTTAAAGTTCACCGTTAAAGCAATCACGTGGTATGTTAAGTGATTTGCGATGCGATGAGGCAAAGGGTGAGTAAATAAGACCGTTAGATCCGGGCACAGATCAACGGTGGGGATTAAAGTGAAGATGGAGCGATTTCGCAAATCGCAATTTTTAAAGTTTACTGTTAAGGAAATCACATGGTATGTTAAGTGATTTACAATGCGATGAGGTGAAGGGCAAGTTTCGGCATAGTGCACCAGTGCATATCGCACATCGCATATTTTACGGTTAAGTTGTTATCAGTGTAGATTTAAACTTGCGGGTGGCCGATTTGCGATAATACGGAAAGTTGCGATGTGCGATTGCTTCCCATTGGTCAACTAGTTGTGGGGCCCAAGAACCACAAGTTTCGTGTGTAATGCATGTTAAAAGGTATTTTTGTGTTGCATTAAGATTTATACAAGGAAGAAAGCATGGTACGAAGAAAGCACATGTAATGATAAGGTGGAAGTGTGAAGCTTAGTGGGATGACTTGGCGCTGGCTTTTGAATCATCTCAAAAAAGTGTCATTGCTCCTTGTCATAATTTCAAGTACAAAATTAATGAAGAGAGCTCAGTGATCACTCAACCTAAGGCCTCTATGTATGATACAAGTAAACAAAAACTCATCCTCCAACAAGCAGTCTTAGGTTTCAAAGCAAGTAGTGTCAGGTTTCGTAGAGAGCATTGCAACTAGAGTTCAATAGTTGTATTCATGAGAAATTTAGCTATCAGAAAATGGGGAAAGGAGGAAAGGTAAATAGATCAGAGCCTTCTAACACAATATTTGTGGATGTAAGGGAAAAATCACAATTCAAATCTACAGGTTGGTATAAATTCCTCCAGAAGTTTTCCGAGGAGAACTTGGCACTGGCTCAAGCTTTCATTGAGTCTTTCGATGGCGAAAAGGTAAGGTTAGGCAACAAAACATTCATCATTTCTGAGGCTATTATAGCCTGTGTAACCCAGTCTTCTGCAACCGATGAGCTTTCGTTTAAAATAAAATCATTTCCTGAAGAAGTAAGTTATTACCTTAAGCCTAAATATGCTCATATGAAATGGAATTCAACTACTCACATTTCTTGTTTTAAAGCCGAGTGGCAGCATGTTATTACCTCAGTCCATAAATACATCACTTGCGAAGATAGGTTTTATTCTATTAATCATTATCATTTGAGATTCCTGACCCACATCTCAGGAGAAAAACCTCTGAACCTACCCTATTTTCTGTATAAATATCTGCTTAAAACGTCCCTCAAACTACAGAAAATTCCAAACTATCCCTTGCATAATTTGTATCATAGAGGGTTGATTAAAATTTTATTTGTTTATCATCTCAGAAAGAAGAAAATTACTTGGGATAGGTTTTTAAGAGAGGAAAGGTATGGCAATATTAATTCCAGAAGAAAGGTGGGGAGGCCAAAGAAGAAAGACATCCATGAGCAAACCATTGTTTCCCCTGTTTCACATATTTCACCATGTTCTCCTAAGAAGACTATGTCAAATAATAAAGAAAAAATTGCCTCCTCTTCATGAATCTAGCCTAAGAAGAAACTTTTCACGGCAGAAGAACCAGTGGAAGTCAAACTTGCTCTTCTTGCACCTAAGATTGTTTTCTCACCAATGGAAGTCAACCCTGGTATGAAAAGTTCAAGCCAAATTCCTGAGTCATCTCATCAAGTGCAGCCAAACAATGGCACATCTCTCATTGAGTCCACCCTCTCACAAGTTTTGCTTTCTTTCAAGAAAGGAAACAGAAAAGGGCAGAGCCTACCATAGAAGAAGTGCCTACCTTAGCTAAATTAGTATCCTCCATTTTTTCTTCGAATAAGAAGAGGAAAAAAAATGAAATACATTCCTATTCCTCATTTGAAGATAGTAGTGATCCTGAGTACACAGAGTCAGAAGATCAAGAGGCAAAGTCTAGTAAATTTATACATGGTGGAAAGAGGTCCATATTCATCCCCAATCCCTATGTCAAAAGACCTCATACTAGACCAAGAAACATACTTAGGCTAAACAGCAAGCTGATTGCCAATCCTAAACTGAGGGATGAAATTTTCAACATTGAAGAAAGCCCAGAAGACAAAATTGAAAGGAAGAAGAAAGCTCAGTCAAAGAGCCAAGCACAAAAAAAGAGGTCTGATACAAGGGTAACTAAAGAAGAATCCATAAGAATATTTGCTTCTATTATGGACATTTGATGAATGAAGAACAGGGCTGACCAGGAGAAAAAAATTTGGGTAAATGTTCCATGTTTTCCAGATATTGCTACCTTTTCTGCGAAGGTAGCAATTATTTTGAAATATCAACATGTGATGGAAATGGGCTACCTTTTGTTTTGAATCATGATGGTGACATTAAACAGATGAAGTGGAGAGGTTATTCAGTTGAAATGGATGTTGCTAGGTGTCTTATATACAACCTTCTCCGAAATATCATGTTTCTGTTTTGCACATTTAATAGGAGACAGCCACATGTAATTCCCACATTTTTTACACTTTTTGCTGAAGATTGGTTGCACTGAAATAGAAGAGTGGTATTCAAATAGGCTGCCACCTCACACAACCATTTCTGGGTGACAACCTTTATGATGCCTTCATGATGTTTATCTTTTTTTTAACGTAGCACTTTGTAATTAAGGTTAATGGATAAGCCTCACCTCTTGCACGAGGTTGTAATGACTTTTGAAATAGATTCACATTTTTATGTGGAAGATGACAGTATCATATTTTGTATATATATGCCAAACTTATATGAAGTCAGGTTTGGTTGGTGGTTATATAATTTTGACTAATATGATCTATAATATTTCTATGAATGAAATAGAATCATACTATTGAGGGCTTATTACCAATTTGTTGTGTGTATTGTCTACTTTACTTGTGTTTCCATATCTCCTTTCTTCCAGTTTCAGTTTGAAAATCATCATACTATTATGTTTTTTTATTAGTCTCTTAAGCATGTTATGTGTTTTATCATTTTTTGTTAGTCTCACACAGTGAGCATTCCTGATAAAATATATGTTAAAACTGTGGAAGAGCATCACTCGGGATAGTTATTCTTCATGATATTTCAGTGAGAATCTTGTCAGACTAGAAATAAATTTCTCTCAATGGAGTATTGTCAAACTGCTACTTTTGTGAATTTATACTAAGTGCAGTAGATTTATGTTTTACAGACCTATTGATTCTTCTCTCATCTAAATATTTCCTCTCCTCATAGACTACAAACTTGCACCTTACTACCACATCAGGTTACGATACCTCATTAGTACAACTGTGGATTTGACTTAAATCTCTTTTCAATGAATCAGAGTTTATACCATCTTCCAATCCCATAAAACAAAACATTAAAATTGCCTTAGAGTTTAATATGTGTATGGTCAGGTGCTTGTTGCAGTCCAAGTACTGATTCCAACGCCAACACTCAACAACATCAGATTTTTCCCAAGGAGAGTGAAACAACACTCTAATACCACCTGTAACATCCACCTCCCCTCACACCTAACCAAGTAACTGACCAACCAAGGTAAACATGATATGAGGGGCAGTTAAGACATACTCAACCTCAATGGTGACTTTAAGGAAGTGGAAATGAAGCGGAAAACTATAACACATACCTATTACAAGACCCCTAGACGTTATCCCAGTCATCCATCTTACCTATACCTAGGTACCACTGAAATTTTATGAGGAAACTGATTCAAGTGGATATTGGTGGCCAACCACCTATTCCATTTGGACCAGCACCACCAGTTCTTTCATTTGTTCACTTTCAGCACAACTTACTATTTTTAGTAGGTTTTCGGGTCCTGAACTTTCGTAGTCGTTTGGAGGCCCTAATAATCCAGGTGGATATTGGTGGCCACCCACCTATTCTATTTGAACCCCCACCACCGATTCTTTCGTTTTTTTAGTTTCGGTACAACTTACTATTTTTAGCAATTTTTCGGGTCCTGAACTTCCGGAGCCGTTTTGAGGCCCTAAACGACGTTTTTTGGGAAAAACAGGAGCATAATGGGTGCATGGCCTAATATTCCTCACAAAAAAAACTTGTAGTCCTCGGATATATTTTTCTAACGAGATATGGTACTCGTCAAACGAAGATCGTATGCCAAAGTTACGTCCCTGGGAAGTTGAAACACCAATTTACCTAAACGGGGCCCATAGTTTTGGCGCTTCATCTCCTAGGGTTAGGTTTTTTATGTTTAGTGTTTTCCATTGTTTCTCAATAATAAATAGGCCCTCAAGCCTCATTTTAACATAGTTTAGAGGCCTGTAGCCGCCACATCTCTTCTTATAGATAAGCTACTAGTGCCCTAGCTAGTTTATTTCCATTATGTCTGTAAGAAAATTTTAGTTCTTTGATATTAATGAAATGAAGTGTTATTTCCACTCCATCTCTGTCTTTATTTTTATTTCTTTATTTTATTGCATTCCTACATACATCTGGATCAGTGGTATCAGATCAGTCTGTTCTTTCTCTGTATTTCTTTGCACGTCCGCAACGTAGTCAAGGTATAAGGAGTTAGGGCTTGACCTGGTTGAACCCTTGCAAGATCAGCCTCGCAAACCTTGACGACCTCCCATGGCGAAAGAAAATAAATACAAGGGAAGAGGAGATCCTATCAAAACATTTCTCGAGGAGGCCCTCGAGAAATAGAGGAACACGATGATGGTTTACATTTCTTATATCCTTCAACGGCTTCCCACCTACGATGCATCTACATCCAACAACCACTTTGGAGGCACCACTCCCTTCAAGGTACAAGTAAACTTTGAAATTCATGTATTTTAAGGCCAGATAGATGTAAACGTCATAGATAGACAGTTGAATTTGCTAGAAGGGCGTTTCTCAATCCATGATTTCTCCGACCGAGAAAATATTATTTTTTCGCTCCTCAAAGCTGCCCCCCATGTCAAAGATTAGTGGGAAACCTACTGTGAGCAAAAGGATGAGAGGGAACCCTCTTTGTTCTCAGCAAAACCCACCTGGAATTCGTTCTGAGATGGCATCAAGGAAAAATATTACCCCGTGGGGAGCTATGAGGACATGTACATCCAATGGACCATGTTGCTACGCACAAAGTTGGGTACTAACGAATTCGTTATGTACCCTACGCACAAAGTTGAGTATTAAATATTCGAAGAGACATTTGGTGCTCAAGTATGGCAGTTGTCTGCACAGACACATTCAAGAGGAAATCGAGTTCCTCGACATTAACTCGCTTGGCACGGAATATCGCTATGCCGCCAAGATCAACCAGATATTTAAGCAGAAGAAGCGAGACTTTGTATCCATGGATCCAAAGCCAGGGAAAGGCACCCCCGAACCACAGAACAAGGGGTAGAGACAAAGCGGGGTGACTCAGAACACCACCATAAATCCAAAGAAGGAAACGTGGAAGTGTATTGAATTTCATAACAGCCCCACTCACAGCACAAACTAGTGTTGGGCCAAATATTCGTTGGTGGCCAGACTAAAGGCACCTGAATCAGATGCATGTTCTGATCCTGAGATAGAACCAGAAAAGGGAGATGAAAAAGGGAAGCAGATCATTGATGCGAACCCCAGTGCCATTGTTGCCACCACCAAGCTCCAGAGAGAGGATCCTGAGGATCCATAGGAGGGGGAGCGCCTCTACCATTCACAGATGTGGGTTAAAGGTTCTCCACTGCAATTTCTTATCGATAGTGGAAGCCAAAAGAACCTCATTTCAACAGAGGTCTTGAAGCAACTCAGCCTATCGACCATAGCACACCCACAGTCGTATACCATCGAGTGGCTTCACCCAGGGAGAGATCTCCACATCAACGAGCAATGCCGCCTTTCGTACAGCATCAAGCCATTTGCGGATGAGGTATTGTGTGATGTTTCTCCTCTTGATGTAGCTGATGTATTATTGGGCCAACCATACTTGTGGAGGCGACATGATGTGTATGATTTTAGGCCTCCTTTTGTTGTCATTACTTTGGGAAATAAATTGTATAGGATACTGAAGGTAGTACCGCCTCCTGCCATCTCCTTGATTATTGCAAAACAACACAGTAAGATTGTTTCCCAAACCAGGAAACTTATTTTCCTTACAACTCTCTCACAGGGAAAGAAGAATATTGTGGCCACAACCTCTAAATAGGGCTCCCTTGCACAGCTGCATCAAATGGACAAATTCATGCAGGAATACGAGGACATTTTCTCCTCACCCACCGAGGTTCCTTTATACTATCAGGACAAGCACTCCACCGATCTAACCCCCGGCGCACCGTTGCCTGATATTTCCATACCTCATGCGATTACATAGAAAAAATCCACACATGTACCGTCTGAGGAAACCAAATTTATTGAACGCATCCAGCATGACCGCCGGTAGGTCCACGACATCCTGGACAAATCCAATACCAAGTGCAGCAGAATTTTCCTCTCATGGAGGAACTTAATGCAATGGGGACCATTACTTCTTAAGGAGGGAAGAATGATCCAGGTGGATATTGATGGCCACCCACCTATTCCATTTGGACCAGCACCATTAGTTCTTTCAGTTGTTCACTTTCATCACAACTTACTATTTTTAGGAGGTTTTTGGGTCCTAAACATCCGGAGCCGTTTGGAGGCCCTAATGATCCAGGTGGATATTGGTGTCCACCCACCTATTCCATTTGAACCCCCACCACCAGTTCTTTCAGTTTTTGAGTTTCAATACAACTTACTATTTTTAGCAGTTTTTCAGGCCTAAACTTCTAGATTCATTTTGAGGCCCTAAACGATGCTTTTTGGGAAAACCTGGACCAACATGGGTCCATGGACCAACGTTTCTCACACCAAAATTTGTATTCCTCTGATATATATTTCTAATGAGATATGGTGTGTGTGAAACAGAGATCGTATGCCAAATTTATGTCCCCAGAAACTTGAAACACGAATTTACCCAAACGGGGACCATAGTTTTGGCACTTCATCTCCTAAGGTTAGATTTTGGATGTTTAGTGTTTTCCATTGTTTCTCAATAATAAATATGCCCTCGAGCCTTATTTTAACATAGTTCAAATGATTGTAGACGCCACATCTCTTCTCAGAGGTAAGCTACCAGTGCCCTAACTAGTTTATTTCTATTTAGTCTCTAAGCAAATTTAAGTTCTTTGATATTAATGAAATGAAGTGTTATTTCTGTTGCATCTCTATACAGGTAAACTTTTACATTCCTATATTTGAATGCAAAATAGATGCAGACGCCAAATATAGATGGTTTAATTTGCTAGAAGGGTATTTCTCGGTCCATGATTTCTTCGACCGATAAAAGTTTATTTTTGCACTCCTCAAAGTTTCCCCCCATGTCAAACACTAGTGGGAAACCTACTGTGAGCAAAAGGACGAGAGGAAAATCTCTTTGTTCTCGGTCACACCCACTTGGAATTCGTTCTGAGACAGCATCAAGGAACAATATTACCCCGTGGGGAGCTATGAGGACAATTACATCCAATGGACCACACTGTAGCAGCAAAGGGATCAAGATGTGCACGAACTGATGAATTTGTTCCATACCCTACACACAAAGTTGGGTATTAAAGATTCAGAGAGACATTTTGTGCTCAATAACTGAAATCGTCTGCACAGACACATTAAGGAGGAAATGGATTTCCTCTACATTACCTCGCTTGGCACGGCATATCGTTATGCCGCCAAGATCGATCAGAAATTTATGCAGAAGAAGCGAGACTTTGTATTCGTGAATTCGAAGCCAAGGAAAGGCGCCCCCAAACCACACATCAAGGAGCAAAGCCAAAGCTGGGCGACTCAGAACACCACCACAAACCCAAAGAAGGAAATGGGGAAGTGGTGTGAATTTCATAATAGCCCCACTCACAGCACAAACGAGTGTCGGGCCAAACAGGTGTTGGTGGCCGAACTAAAGGCACCTGAATCAGATGCATGTTTTGATCCTGAGCCACAACCAAAAAATGGAGATGACAAAGGGAAGAAAATCATTGATGTGGACCCCAATTCCATTGTTTCCACCACCAAGCTCCAGAGGGAGGATCCAAAGGAGGGGGAGCTCCTCTTCCATTCGCAGATGTGGGTTAAAGGTTCTCCACTACAATTTCTTGTCGATAGCAGAAGCCAAAATAACCTCATTTCAACAGAGTTCGTGAAGCGGCTTGGCCTACCGACCATAGGACACCCACAACCGTATACCATCGAGTGGCTTCACCCAGGGAGAGATCTCCACGTCCACCAGCAGTGCTGCCTTTCGTATAGCATCAAGCCATTCACGGAAGAGGTATTGTGTGATGTATCTCCTCTTGATGTAGTTGATGTATTATTGGGCCAACCATACTTGTGGAGGCGACATGCTCTGTATGAGTCTAGGCCTCGTTCTGTTGTTATTACTTTTGGAAATAATTTGTACATGATACCAGAGGTAGTACCACCTCCTGCCATCTCCTTGACTATTGCAAAACAATGCACTAAGATTGTTTCCCAAACCAGGAAATTTATTTTCCTTACAACTCGCTCACATGGAAATAAGAATATTGTGGCCACAGCCTTGAAACAAGGCTCCCCTGCACAGCTACAGCAGATGGATAAAGTCATGGAGAAATACGAGGACATTTTCTCCTCACCCATAGAGGTTCCTCTACACTGTCAGGACAATCACTCTACCGATCTGACCCCCAGCGCACCATTGCCTGATATTTCCATACCTCATGTGATTACACAGATAAAATCCACACATGTAATGTCTGAGGAAACCAAATTTATTGAACACATCCAGCAGCTCCGCCAAGATGACCGCCAGCAGGTCCACGACATCCTGGACAAATCCAATACCAAGTTCAGCAGAATTTGATTCTCATGGAGGAACTTAATGCAATGGGGACCATTGCTTCCTAAGGAGGGAGGAATGATCTAGGTGGATATTGGTGGCCACCCACCTTCCATTTCGACCAACACCATTAGTTCTTTCTATTGTTCACTTTCAGCACAACTTACTATTTTTTGCAGGTTTTCTGGTCCTGAACTTCCGAATTCGTTTAGAGGCCCTAACGATCCAGGTGGATATTGGTGTCCACCCACCTATTCCATTTTAACCCCCACCACCGGTTCTTTAATTTTCTGAGTTTTGGTACAACTTACTATTTTTAGTAGTTTTTCGAGTCCTGAACTTACGGAGCCGTTTTGAGGCCCTAAACAACGTTTTTGGGGAAAACCTGGAGCAACATGGGTCTATGGACCGATGTTGGTCACATTAAAAGTTGTATTCCTTGGATATATATTTCTAACAAGATATGGTGCGTGTCAAACAGAGATCGTATGCCAAAGTTACGTCCCCAGTAAGTTGAAACACCAATTTACCCAAACGGGGCCCATAGTTTTAGGGCTTCCTCTCCTAGGGTTAGGTTTTGGATGTTTAGTGTTTTTCATTGTTTCTCAATAATAAATAGGCTCTCGAGCCTCATTTTAACATAGTTTAGAGGCCTGTAGCCACCACATCTCTTCTCAGAGATAAGTAACCAGCATCGTAGCTAGTTTATTTCCATTATGTCTGTAAACAAATTTCAGTTCATAGATATTAATGAAATGAAGTGTTATTCCACTGTATCTCTGTGTTTATGTCTATCTATGTATTTTATTGTGTTCCTGCATAAATTTGGATCAGTGGTATTAAAGTGATCTGATTTTTCTCTATTTTTCTTTGCATGCCCCCAACACAGTCAGGGTATAAGGAGTTAGGGCTCGATCTACTTGAACCCTTGCAAGATCAGCCTTGAAAACCCCAAAAACCTACCATTGTGTAAGAAAAGAAAGACGAGGGAGAATGAGATCCTATCAAAATATTGCTCAAGGAGGCCTTCGAGAAACAGAGGAATGTGATGATGGATAACTTTGCCTGGATCCTTCAACGATTGCCCACCTACGGTGCATCTACATCCAACAACCACTCTGGATGCACCACTCCCTTCAAGGTACAGGTAAAATTTGACAATCTTGTATTTTAAGTCAATATATATGTAGACATTGTAGATAGATGGTTGAATTTTCTAGAAGGGTATTTCTCATTCCATGATTTCTCCGACCGAGGAGAGATTATTTTTGCGCTCCTCAAAGCTGCCCCCCATGTCAAAGACTGGTGGGAAACCTAATGTGAGTAAAAGGACGAGAGGGAACCCTCTTTTTTCTCGGCCACACCCACTTGGAATTCATTCTGAGACAGCATCAAGGAACAATATTACCCCATGGGGAGCTACGAGGACAAGTACATCTAATGGACCATGTTGCGGCAGCAAAGGGATCAAGATGTGCACGAACTGACGAATTTGTTCAATACCCTGCGCAAAAAGTTGGGTATTAAATATTCGGAGAGACATTTGGTGCTCAAGTACCGCAACTGTATGCACAGAAAAATTCAGGAGGAAATGGAGTTCCTCGACATTACCTCGCTTGGCACGGAATATCGCTATGCCACCAAGATCAAGCATAAATTTAAGTAGAAGGAGCGAGACTTTGTATCCACAAATCCAAGGCCAAGGAAAGGTGCCCCCAAATCACAGAACAAGGGGCAGATCCAAAGTGGGGAAACTCAGTACACCACCACAAATACAAACAAGTAAACGAGGAAGTGGTGTCAATTTCATAACAGCCCCACTCACATCACAAACGAGTGTCAGGCCAAACAGTCGTTGGTGGCCGAACTAAAGGCACCCGAATCAGATGCATGTTTTGATCCTGAGCGAGAACTAGAAAAGGGAGATGAAAAAAGGAAGAAGATCATTGATGTGGACCCCAGTGCCATTGTTTCCACCACCAAGCTCTAGAGGGAGGATCCCGAGGATCCATAGGAGGGGGAGCGCCTCTTCCATTCGCAGATGTGGGTTAAAGGTTCTCCACTGCAATTTCTTGTCGATAGCAGAAGCCAAAAGAACCTCATTTCAGTATAGGTCGTGGAGCGGCTTGGCCTACCAACCATAGCACACCCGCAGCCATATACCATCGAGTGGCTTCACCCCGGGAGAGATCTATGCGTCCACTAGTAGTGCCGCCTTTCGTACAACATCAAGCCATTCCTGGATGTGGTATTGTGTGATGTTGCTCCTCTTGATGTAGCTGATGTATTATTGGGCCAACCATACTTGTGGAGGCGACACGCTGTGTATGAGTCTAGGCCATGTTCTGTTGTTGTTACTTTGGGAAATAAATTATACAGGATACCGGAGGTAGTACCGCCTCCTGCCATCTCCTTGACTATTGAAAAACAAGGAAAAAAAATTGTTTCCCAAACCAGGAAATTTATTTTCCTTACAACTCGTTCACAGGGAAAGAAGAAGATTGTGGCCACAGCCTCGAAACAGGACTCCCCTGCATGACTGCAACATATGGACAAAGTCGTGGAGGAATATGAGGACATTTTCTCCTCACCCATAGAGGTTCCTAAACACTGTCAAGACAAGCACTCCACCGATCAGACCCCCGGCACACCGCTGCCTGATATTTCCATACCCCATGTGATTACATAAACAAAATCCACACATGTACTATCTAAGGAAACCAAATTTATTGAACGCATCTAGCACGTCCGCTAGCATGACTACCAGCAGGTCCACGACATCCTAGATAAATCCAATACCAAGTGCAGCAGAATTTATCTCTCATGGAGGAACTTAATGCAATGGGGACCATTGCTTCCTAAGGAGGGAGGAATGATCCAGGTGGATATTGGTGGCCACCCACCTATTCCATTTGAACCCACACTATGAGTTTTTTCAGTTGTTCACTTTCAGCAAAACTTACTATTTTTAGTAGGTTTTCAGGTCCTGAACTTTCAGATTCGTTTGGAGGCCCTAATGATCCAAGTGGATATTGGTGCCACCCACCTATTCGATTTGAACCCCCACCAGCAATTCTTTCAGTTTTTCAGTTTTGGTACAACTTACTATTTTTAGTAGTTTTTAGGGTCCTGAACTTCCGGAGTCATTTTGAGGCCCTAAACGACATTTTTCGGAAAACTGGGAGCAACATAAGTCAATGGACCGATGTTGCTCACATTAAAATTTGTAGTCCTCGGATATATATTTCTAATGAGATATGTAGATCTTTCTAACGAGATATGGTGCGCGTAAAACGGAGATCGTATGCCAAAGGTACGTCCCCAGGAAGTTGAAACACCAATTTACCCAAACGGGGCCCATATTTTTGGCGCTTCATATCCTAGGGTTAGGTTTTGGTTGTTTAGTGTTTTTAATTATTTCTCAATAATAAATAGGCCCTCGAGCCTCATTTTAACATAGTTCAGAGGCCTATATCCACCACATCTCTTCTCAGAGATAAGCTACCAACGTCGTAGCTAGTTTATTTCCATTTTGTCTGTAAGCATATTTCAGTTCTTTGATATTAATGAAATGAAGTTTTATTTCCATTGCATATCTGTTTTTATGTCTATTTCTATATTTTATTTCATTCCTGCATAAATCTGGATCAGTGGTATCAAAGCAGTCTGCTCCTTCTCTGTTTTTATTTGTAGGAACCCTACGCGGTCAGGGTATAAGGAGTTTTGGTTCGATCTGGTTGAACCCTTGCAAGATCAACTTCGCAAAACCCAACGACCTCTGATGGAGGAAGAAAATAAAGACGAAGGATCAAGATATCCTATCAAAATATTGCTTGAGGAGGCCCTCGAGAAACAGAGGAACGTGATGATGGATAACTTTGCCTAGATCCTTCAACGACCGCCCACCTACGATGCATCTACATCCAACAACCACTCTGGAGGCACCACTCCCTTCAAGGTATAGGTAAAATTTGGCATTCCTATATTTGAAGGCCAGGTAGATACAGACGTTGCAGATAGATGGTTGAATTTTTTAGAAGGGTATTTCTCGGTCCATGATTTCTCCGACCGAGAAAAGATTATTTTGCACTCCTCAAAGTTGCCCCCCATGTCAAAGACTGGTGAGAAACCTACTGTGAGCAAAAGGATGAGATGAAAACCTCCTTGTTCTTGGCCGCACCCACTTGGAATTCATTCTAAGATGGCATCAAGGCACAATATTACCCCGTGGGGAGCTATGAGGACAAGTACATCCAATGGACCACGCTGCGGTAGAAAAGGGATCAAGATGTGCACGAACTAACGAATTTGTTCCATACCCTATGCACAAAGTTGGGTATTAAAGATTTGAAGTGACATTTGGTGCTCAAGTACTGAAGCTATTTTCACAGACACATTCAGGAGGAAATGGAGTTCCTTGACATTACCTTGCTTGGCACAGCATATTGCTATGCTGCCAAGATCGAGCAGAAATTTAAGCAGAAGAAGCGAGACTTTGTGTCTGTGAATCTGAAGCCAGGGAAAGGCGCCCCCGAACCACAGAACAGGGGCAGAGCCAAAGCGGGGCAACTCAGAACACCACCACAAATCCAAATAAGGAAACGGGGAAGTGGTGTGAATTTCATAACAGCCCCACTCACAGCACAAATGAGTTTCGAGCCAAATAGTCGTTGGTGGCCGAACTGAAGGCACCTGAATCAAATGCATGTTTTGATCCTAAGCCAGTTTCAGAAAAGGGAGATGACAAAGGGAAGCAAATCATTGGTGCAGACCCTAGTTCCATTGTTGCCACCACCAAGTTCTAGAGGGAGTATCCTGAGGATCCAGAGGAGGGGGAGCGCCTCTTCCATTTGTAGATGTGGGTTAAAGGTTCTCCACTGCAATTTCTTGTCGATAGCGGAAGCCAAAAGAACCTCATTTCAACAGAGTTCATGAAGCGGCTTAGCCTACTAAACATAGCACACCTGCAGCCATACACCATTGGGTGGCTTCACCCAGGGAGATATCTCTACGTCCACCAGCAACACCGCCTTCCGTACAGCATCAAGCCATTCGCGGATGAGGTATTGTGTGATGTTGCTCCTCTTGATGTAGTTGACGTATTATTGGGCCAACCATACTTGTGGAGGTGACATGATTTGTATGATTCTAGGCCTTATTCGTTTGTTATTACTTTGGGAAATAAATTGTACAGGATACCGGAGGTAGTCCTGCCTCTTGCCATCTCCTTGACTATTGCAAAACAATGCAGTAAGATTTTTTTTCAAACTAAGAAATTTATTTTCCTTACAACTCGCTCACAGGGAAAGAATAAGATTGTGGTGACATCCTCGAAATAGGGCTCCCCAGCACAGCTGTAGCAGATGGACAAAGTCGAGGAGGAATGCGAGGACATTTTCTCCTCACCCACAAAGGTTCCTCTACACTGTCAGGACAAGCACTCCACCGATCTGACCGTCGGTGCACCGCTGCCTGATATTGCCATACATCATGCGTTTACACAAACAGAATCCGCACATGTACTCTCTGAGGAAACCAAATTTATTGAACGCATCCACTACGGCCGCCAGCACGACCGCCAGCAAGTCCACGACATCCTAGAAAAATCCAATACCAAGTTCAGCAGAATTTGCCTCTCATGGAGGAAATTAACGCAACGGGGACCATTTCTTCCTAAGGAGGGAGGAATGATGGCGGATATTGGTGGCCACCCACCTATTCCATTTGGACCAGCACCATCAGGTCTTTCAGTTGTTCACTTTCAGCACAACTTACTATTTTTAGCAAGTTTTCGAGCCCTGAACTTCCTGAGCCGTTAGGATGCCTTAATGGTCCAGGTGGATATTGGTGGCCACCCACCTATTCCATTTGAACCCCCACCACCGATTCTTTCAGTTTTTCGGTTTCAGTACAACTTACTATTTTAAGTAGTTTTTCGGGTCCTGAACATATGGAGTCGTTTTGAGGCCCTAAACGACGTTTTTTGGGAAAACTGAGAGCAACATGGGTCCATGGATTGGTGTTGCTCACGCAAACAGTTGTATTCCTCGGATAGATATTTCTAACAAGATATGGTGCGCGTCAAACGGAGATCGTATGCCAAAGTTACATCCAAGGGAAGTTGAAACACCAATTTACCCAAATGGGGCCCATAGTTTTGGAGCTTCATCTCCTAGGGTTAGGTTTTGGATGTTTATCGTTTTCCATTGTTTCTCAATAATAAATAGGCCCTCGAGCCTCATTGTAACACATTTTAAAGTCCTTTAGCCACCACATCTCTTCTCAGAGATAAGCTACCAACGCCCTAGCTAGTTTATTTCCGTTCTGTCTGTAAGAAAATTTCAGTTCTTTGATATTAATGAAATGAAGTGTTATTTCTGCTGCATCTATGCGCTTATGTATATTTCTATATTTTACTAAGTTCCTGTATAAATCTGGACCAGTGGTATTAGAGCTGTCTGCTCTTTCTCTATTTTTCTTTGCATGCCCCCAACGTGGTCAGGGTATAAGGAGTTAGGGATCGATCTAGTTGAACCCTTGCAAGATCAGTCTCGCAAACCGCGAGGACCTCTCATGGCGGAAGAAAATAAAGATGAGGGAGCAGTAGATCCTATCAAAATATTTCTCGAGGAGGCCCTCGAGAAAATGAGGAACGCGATGATGGATAACTTTTCCCATATCCTTCAACGGCTTCCCACCTACGGTGCATCTGCATCCAAAAACCACTCTTGAGGCACCACTCCCTTCAAGGTACAGGTAAACTTTTACATTCCTATATTTTAATTCTAGATAGATGCAGATGCCGAATATAGATGGTTGAATTTTATAGAAGGGTATTTCTCGGTCCATGATTTCTCTGACCGAGAAAAGTTTATTTTTTCACTCCTCAAAGTTGCCCCCCCCATGTCAAAGACTGGTGGGAAACCTACTGTGAGCAAAAGGACGAGAGGGAAATCTCTCTGTTCTCGGCCGCACCCACTTGGAATTCATTGTGAGATAGCATCAAGGAAAAATATTACCCCGTGGGGAGCTATGAGGAAAAGTACATCCAATGGACCGCACTGCAGCAACAAAGGGATCAATTTGTGCACAAACTGATGAATTTGTTCCATACCCTGTGCACAAAGTTGGGTATTAAAGATTAGGAAAGACTTTTGGTGCTCAAGTACCGCAAGTATCTTCACAGACACATTCATGAGGAAATTGAGTTCCTCGACATTACCTCGCTTGGCACGGCATATCGCTATAACGCCAAGATCGAGCAGAAATTTAAGCAGAATAAGCGGGACTTTATATCTGTTGGGTGTGGAGCCTGATTATCTTGTTTACTTTGTATCACAGCATTGGACCCCTGTACCTTAAAAGGGGCAGCAACGCCGTCTGTAATTAATCGCTGTCGTGGGGGGTCCAGGGGGGCAGCAGCGCTTTTCGGAGCCCCCCCCTGGCAGGGGTTTCGGGGGCAGCGCCCCCGAAGCTAAAAACAGATTTAAAATTTCCTGGTAAAAGTATATTAATTTCTAGTCAATCTGGGCCATTCATAGGCGGATGATCTGACAGTAGAAGTTATGTTTAGTTTAGGGTTTTTTGCCCTAAAAGGCAACCCCCTTGTATATAGAAGGTATTGTATTGCGGCTGTGTATTACATGTGTATTCTCAGAGCGAGAAACAGATAGGGAGACTCTGAGAGAGAATAGAGGATATTACAGTGGATATGTTGTAGGTTTTGTCTCTTCAATTTTTGCTGGATAATAGAAAGGAAGGACTGGTTGTTCGGGGTGGACGTAGCCCAAACTAGGTGAACCACGTATATCTGTTGCTCTCTGGTTTTATGTGTTTTGTGTGCTTGTATTTTTCACATATTTTATGTGTTGCATTTCTCCATAATACATTATTTTCTAACAACTGGTATTAGAGCCGAAGGTCTATTTGGATGATAAACTTGCAGGAAAGAAGGGTTCCTGGTTCGAGTGGGAGCAATGGCGGAAGATGGTAAATTTAGGGTTGAGAAATTTAACAGCCAAAACTTCCCATTGTGGAAGATGTAGATGGAAGATTATCTATATCAGAAAGACCTGTACCTACCATTGAGCAGAAAAACAAACAAGCTGGCGACCATGACAGACGCGGAATGGAACATTCTCGATAGAAAGGCACTCGAAACAGTACGGTTGTTCCTTGCGGTGTTACCCGCCTTTAATGTTTTGAAGGAAACAACAATAGAGGGTTTGATGCAAACGTTGGCGAAACTATATTAAAAACCCTTAGCCTCAAACAAGGTATTTCTTATGAAACGATTATTTAATATGAAGATGTCGGAAGGTGGATCTGTTGCAGACCATTTAAATGATTTGAATACAGTTACCAGTCAGTTAAGTTATGTAGGGGTAAACTTTGATGATGAAGTTAGGGCTCTTTTATTTCTGTGCTCATTGCTAGAAAGCTAGAATGGTTTAGTTATGGCCATTAGTAACTATGTCTCTGGATCTAGTACTTTAAAGTTTGATGATGTTGTCGGTGCTATCCTTAGCGAGGATATGCGACGGAAAAGCTCTGGTGAGACATCGGGTAATGCTTTGAGTGTAGAGTCTAGGGGAAGAAGAATGGAAAGAGGAAAGAGCTCGGGTTATCGCATTAAATCAAGGAAAGGCAGATCCAAGTCTAGATCGGGGATAGTGTGCTGGAAATGCGGAAAGAGAGGACACCTAAAGAAAGATTGTAGATCTTGGAAGGGAAAAGAAGGAGATGCACAGCAAGAAAACAATCATGAAGCAAATGTGACAGGTGATGTGTTACAATATTCTTTGATTCTTTCTTTTGAAAATGTTACTGATTCTTGGGTTGTAGATTCAGGGGCTTCATTCCATGCCACACCTAATAATAAATATTTTCATGACTATGTTCAAGGATATTTTGGACAAGTTCGTTTGGGTGATGATAAACCCTGTAAAATTGTTGGAATGGGTAAAGTTATTGTAAAACAACATAATGGAAACCAATGGCTACTAAAGGAGGTAAGGCATGTTCCAGATCTGAAGAAAAATCTGATTTCAACAGGGCAGTTAGGCAGTGAAAGTTGTGTGCAAACTTTCACAGATAAAACTTGGAAGGTCACCAAAGGAGCACTGGTAATAGCAAAAGGTGAAAAGGTTGGTACATTGTATTTATGCAATGGTATTTCTAACTATGTTAATGCTTTAACTTCCAAAGGAGCAAATGCAGGATTATGGCATCATAGGCTCGGACACATGAGTGAGAAGGGAATGAAGATTCTTCACTCAAGAAATTTGTTGCCAGGTTTGAAGAATGTTGATTTGGATTTCTGTGAAAATTGCATTTGTGGAAAACAAAAGAGAGCCAGATTTCTCAGAGTTGGGAAAGAAAAGAAGAGCGAAAAATTGGAGCTTATGCATACATATGTATGGGGACCTGCTCAGGTATCATCTCTCGGTGGCTCTCATTATTATGTTACTTTTATTGATGATGCAACTAGAAAAACATGGATTTATTGTATTTAGAATAAATCTGATGTATTTGATACTTTCAAGAAATGGAAAGCTTTGGTTGAGATTGAGACAGGAAAGAAGTTGAAGTGTCTCGGATCAGACAATGGAGGTGAATATTGCAGCAAAGAGTTTGATAGGTACTGTTCAGAGCATGGAATTCGTAGAGAGAAGACAGTTCCAAGAACACCACAAGAAAATGGTGTGTCGGAAAGGATGAACAGAACAATCATGGAGCGTGCAAGGTGCATGAGATTGCATGCAGGATTGCCTTTACAATTTTGGGCAGATGTTGTAGATACTGTTGTTTATCTAATAAACAAAGGGCCTTCAATTTCCTTGGATGGTGGTATTCCAGAGGAAGCATGGACAGGTAAAAAGGTAAACTACTCTTTTTTAAAGCCTTTTTGTTGTGAGGCCTTTGTCCATATTAATAAAGAAAATAGAACAAAGCTTGAGGCAAAATAAAAGAAATGTACCTTTATTGGATATGGTGTTAATGATTTTGGATATCGCTTATATGATTATGAAAATCACAAAATCATTAGGAGCAGAGATGTAATATTCAATGAAAAGGTATTGTATAAGAATCAGTTGCAGGAAAAGAAACAGGAAAAAGAAAGTAAGGAATACACAGTTCTTGATGAGATAACTGAAAAAGTAAAGGTGCCTGAAAATAATAATAATCAACAACCACAGTAGCAGCAACCACCACAACAACAACAGGCACCTCAAACACCTGAAAGTGGTGTTAGAAGATCTACCAAGATAAGTAGACCCCCTGAACGATACTCTCCTTCATTATATTATTTATTGTTGACTGATTCTGGTGAACCTGAATGTTATGAAGAAGCAATGCAGGTTGAAAGCAGGAAGAAGTGGGAGCTAGCCATGGAAGAAGAGATGGACTCCTTAATGCATAACCGGACTTGGGACTTAGTCAGGTTGCCTGCAGGTAAAACTACATTGCAGAATAAATGGGTTTACAGGCTGAAGGAAGAAGATGGAGGAAAACAGAGGTACAAAGCTAGACTTGTGGTGAAGGGTTTTGCACAGAAGAAAGGTATTGATTTTGATGAAATATTTTCTCCTGTTGTTAAAATGACTTCAATCAAAACTATTTTAAGTCTTGTAGCAGCAGAATATTTACATCTTGAACAGTTAGATGTAAAGACAACATTTCTCCATGGAGATCTAGAGGAAGAGATCTATATGGAGCAACCAGAAGGATATGAGGTCAAAGGGAAAGAAAAATTAGTGTGCAGGCTAAAGAAGAGCTTGTATGGCTTAAAACAAGCTCCAAGGCAGTGGTATCTAAAATTTGACAAGTTTATGTCTGAACAAGGTTATACTAGATGTCACTTTGATCATTGTGTTTATCTGAAAAGGAAAAATGATGGTAGCTATATTATATTGTTATTGTATGTAGATGACATGCTTGTTGCGGGGTCTAACATGCAGGAAATAAATGTGCTCAAAAGAAAATTGGCAAATTCATTTGCAATGAAGGATTTGGGAGCTGCAAAACAAATCCTTAGTATGAGGATAACTAGAGACAGGAAAAATCGCAAATTAACACTGTCTCAGAATGAGTACATAGAAAAGGTGTTGAAAAGATTTAATATGCAGAATGCAAAACCAGTTAGTACACCTTTTGCTAGCCATTTCAAACTTAGTAAGGAGATGTGCCCCAAGACCCAAGAAGACATGGATTATATGTCTAAAGTTCCATATGCATCAGCAATTGGAAGCTTAATGTATGCAATAATCCAGGAAAAGAACATTGGGTGGCAGTAAAATGGATTCTCAAATATTTGAGAGGTACCACAAATCAAGCATTATGCTTTGGTGGTTCAAACATTGCTCTACAGAGATATGTTGATGCAGATATGGCAGGTGACAGAGATAACAGGAGGAGCACTACAGGATATGTATTTACTGTAGGTGGAACAGCTATCAGTTGGGTTTCAAAAATCCAAAGTGTTGTTGCACTTTCAACAACAGAAGCAGAGTATGTTGCTGCTACAGAGGCTAGTAAAGAAATAATTTGGTTACAAAGGTTTATGGATGAATTGAGTAAGAAGCATGATATGGGCACGTTATATAGTGATAGCCAAAGTGCCATTCATCTTGCAAACAACTCATCATTTCATTCCAGGACTAAACACATACATCTCAAGTACCATTTCATATGGTCAGTATTGGAAGATGGAGAGTTGAAGCTGGAAAAGATACAAACTAGCCAAAATCTTGCAGATATGCTAACAAAAGTTGTAACTAGGTAGAAACTGAGAATGTGCTTAGTTTCAATTGGTCTTCAAGGATGACGATGAAGATGAGGAATAGCTAGGTCCAAAGAGGAGTCATTGTCCAGCAAATGAAGCAGCAGTGGAGTTGCTACAATCAGTCTCCAAGTGGGAGATTGTTGGGTGTGGAGCCTGATTATCTTGTTTACTTTGTATCACAGCATTGGACCCCTGTACCTTAAAAGGGGCGGCAACGCCGCTCGTAATTAATCGCTATCGTGTGGGGTCCAGGGGTGGCGTAACATGGAGTCTCTCAGCGAGGGTTTCAGAGGTAAATACTCGAAGCCAAAAACAGATGTAAAATTGCTCCCTTTGTAAAAGTATAGTAATTTCTAGTCAATCCGCCGTCTCATAAAGCGATGATCCGACGCAGAAGTTATGTTTAGTTTAGGGTTTTTTCTCAAGGCAACCCTCAGAGGACATATGAGGGTATCAGACAAGGCATTCGTGTATTACGTGTGTATTCTCAGAGCGAGAAACAGATAGGGAGACTGTGAGAGAGAACAAAGGATATTACAGCGGATCTGTTGTAGGTTTTGTCTCTTCAATTTTTGTTGGATAATAGAAAGCAAGGACTGGTTGTTCGAGGTGGACGTAGCCCAAACTGGGTGAACCACGTATATCTGTGTCTCTCTGGTTTTATGTGTTTTGTGTGCTTGTATTTTTCGCATATTTTATGTGTTGCATTGCTCCATAATACATAATTTTCTAACAACATCCGTGAATCTGAAGCCAGGGAAAGGCGCCCCCGAACCACAGAACAAGGGTCAGAGCCAAAGTGGGGTGACTCAGAACACCACCACAATTCCAAAGAAGGAAATGGGGAAGTGGTGTGAATTTATTAACAACCCCACTCACAGCACAAACAAGTGTCGGGCCAAACAGTCGCTGGTGGCCGAACTGAAGGTACCTGAATCATATTCATGTTCTGATCCTGAGCTAGAACCAGAAAATGGAGATGACAAAGGGAAGCAGATCATTGATGCCGACCCTAGTGCCATTTTTGTCACCACCAAGCTCCAAAGGGAGGATCCCGAGGATCCAGAGGAGGGGGAGTGCCTCTTCCATTCACATATGTGGGTTAAAGGTTCTCCGTTGCAACTTCATGTCGATAGAGAAAGCCAAAAGAACCTCATTTCAACAGAGTTCATGAAGCAGCTCATCCTACTGACCATAGCACACTCGCAGCCATATACCATCGGGTGGCTTCACCCATGGAGAGATCAACACGCCCACCAGCAGTGTCACCTTCTGTACAGCATCAAGTCATTCGTGGATGAGGTATTGTGTGATGTTGCTCCTCTTGATGTAGTTGATGTATTATTGGGCCATGGCATACTTGTGAAGGTGACACACTGTGTATGAGTCTAGGACTCTTTTTTTTGTTATTACTTTTGGAAATAAATTGTATAGGATACCAGAGGTAGTACCGCCTCCTGCCATCTCCTTGACTATTGCGAAACAACATTGTAAGATTGTTTCCCAAACCAGGAAATTTATTTTTCTTACAACTCGCTCATAATAAAAGAAGAATATTGTGAACATAGCCTCGAAACAAGGCTCCCCTGTAGGGCTGTAGCAGATGGACAAAGTCATGGAGGAATACGAGGACATTTTCTCCTCAGCCACAGAGGTTCCTCTACACTGTCAAGACAAGCACTCCACTGATTTGACCACTAACGCACCTCTGCCTGATATTTCCATACCTACTACGATTACACAGACATAATCCACACATGTATTTTTTGAGTAAACCAAATTTATTGAACACATCCAACACGTCTGCCAACACGACCGCCAACAGGTCCACGACATCCTAGACAAATCCAATACCAAGCTCAGCATAATTTGCCTCTCATGGAGGAACTTAACGCAATGGGGACCATTTCTTCCTAAGGAGGGAGGAATGATCCAGGTGGATATTGGTGTTCACCCACCTATTCCCTTTGTACCAACACCATATATTCTTTAAGTTGTTCATTTTCAGCACAACTTACTATTTTTAGCAGGTTTTCGGGTCCTGAACTTTCATGGCCGTTTGGAGGCCCTAATGATCTAGGTGGATATTGGTGGCAACCCACCTATTCCATTTGAACCCCCTCCACCGGTTCTTTTAGTTTTTCAGTTTCTGTACAGCTTACTATTTTTAGCATTTTTTCAGGTCTTGAACTTCTGGAGTCGTTTTGAGGCCCTAAACGATGTTTTTTGGGAAAACTGGGAGCAACATGGGTCCACCAACCATTTTTTCTCACATCAAAAGTTGTAGTCCTCGGATAGATATTTCTAACGAGATATGATGTACGTCAAACAGAGATCGTATTCCAAATTTAGGTCCCAGGGAAGTTGAAACACCAATTTACCAAAACGGGGCGCATAGTTTCTGCACTTCATCTCCTAGGGTTAGGTTTTGGATGTTTAGTGTTTTCCATTATTTCTCAATAATAAATAGGCCCTTGAGCCTCATTGTAACACAATTCAGAGGCCTATAGCCGCCACATCTCTTCTCAGAGATAAGCTACCAGCGCCCTATCTAGTTTATTTCCATTCTGTCTGTAAGCAAATTTCATTTTTTTGATATTAATGAAATGAAGTGTTATTTCCACCGCATATTTGTGTTTATGTCTATTTCTGTATTTTATTGCATTCCTGCAAAAATTCGAATCAGTGGTATCATAGCGTTGTGCTCTTTCTCTGTTTTTCTTTGCATGTCCCCAACGCGGTCAAGGTATAAAGAGTTAGGGCTCAATCTGGTTGAACCCTTGCAAGATCAGCCTCGCAAACCCCAACGACCTCCCATAGCAGAAGAAAATAAAGACGAGGGAGCAGGAGATCCTATCAAAATATTGCTCGAGGAGGCACTGGAGAAACATAGGAATGCGATGATGGATAACTTTTCCCAGATCCTTCAATAGCTCCCCACCTACAGTGCATCTGCATCCAAAAACCACTCTTGAGGCACCACTCCCTTCAAGGTACAGGTAAACTTTGACATTATTGTATTTGAAGGCCAGATAGATGTAGACATCATAGATAGATGGTTGAATTTGATAGAAGGGTATTTCTCGATCCATGATTTCTCCGACCAAGAAAAGATTGTGTTTGCACTCCTCAAAGCTACCCCCCATGTCAAAGACTGGTGGGAAACCTACTATGAGCAAAAGGATGATAGGGAACCCTCTCTATTCTCGGCCGCACCCACTCGGAATTCGTGCCGAGATGGCATTAGGGAACAATATTACCCTGTGGGGAGCTATGAGGACAAGTACATCCAATGGACCACGCTGCGGCAGCAAAGGGATCAAGATGTTCACGAACTGACAAATTTGTTCCATACCCTGCGCACAAAGTTGGGTATTAAAGATTCGGAGAGACATTTGGTGCTCAAGTAATGCAGTTTTCTGCACAAAGACATTTAGAAGGAAATGGATTTCCTCGACATTACATCGCTTGGCATGGCATATCTCTATATTGCCAAGATCGAGCAGAAATTTAAGCAGAAGAAGCGAGACTTTGTATCCGCGAACCTGAAGCCAGGGAAAGGCTCCCCCGAACCATAGAACAAGGGGCAGAGCCAAAGCGGGGTGACTCAGAACACCACCACAAATCCAAAGAAGGAAACGGGGAAGTGGTGTGAATTTCATAACAGCCTCACTCACAGCACAAATGAATGTCGGGCCAAACAGTCGCTGACGATCAAACTGAAGGCACCCGAATCAGATGCATGTTTTGATCTTGATCCAGAAATAAAAAAGGGAGATGACAAAGGGAATCATATCATTGATGTGGACCCTAGTGCCATTGTTCCCACCACCAAGCTCCAGAGGGAGGATCCCGAGGATCCAGAGGAGGGGGAGCGCCTCTTCCATTCATAGATGGGGGTTAAAGGTTCTCCACTGTAATTTCTTATCGATAGTGAAAGCCAAAAGAACCGCATTTCAGCATAGGTCATGAAGCGGCTCAGGCCTACCAACCATAGCACACCCACAGTCATATACCATCGGGTGGCTTCACCCAAGGAGAGATCTCTGCGTCCACTAGTAGTGTCGCCTTCTGTATAGCATCAAGCCATTCGCGGATGAGGTATTGTGTGATGTTGCTCCTATTGATGTAGTTGATCTATTATTGGGCCAACCATACTTGTGGAGGCGACACGCTGTGTATGAGTCTAGGCTTCTTTCTGTTGTTATTACTTTGGGAAATAAATTGTATAGGATACCGGAGGTAGTACTACCTGCTGCCATCTCCTTGACTATTGCAAAACAATGCAATAAGATTGTTTCCCAAACCAAGAAATTTATTGTCATTACAACTCGCTCACAGGGAAAGAAGACTATTATGGCCACAACCTCGAAATAGGGCTCCCGTGCACTGCTGCAGCAGATGGACAAAGTCGTGGAGGAATACGAGCTCATTTTCTCCTCACCCACAGAGGTTCCGCTACACTGTCAAGCCAAGCACTCCACCGATTTGATCCTCGTCGCACCGCTACTTGATATTTCCATACCTCATGCGATTAAATAGAAAGAATCCACACATGTATTTTCTGAGGAAACCAAATTTATTGAACACATCTAGCACGTCTGCCAGCAGGTCCACGACAGCCTGGACAAATCCAATACTGGGTTTAGCAAAATTTTCCTCTCATGGAGGAACTTAATGTAATGGGGACCATTTCTTTCTGAGGTAGGAATGGTCCAGGTGGATATTGGTGGCCACCCACTTATTCCATTTGGACCAGCACCATCAGTTCTTTTATTTGTTCACTTTCAACACAACTTATTATTTTTAGCAGGTTTTCAGGTCCTGAAATTATGGAGCCATTTGGAGGCCCTAATGATCCAGGTTGATATTGGTGGCCACCCACCTATTCCATTTGAACCCCCACCACCGGTTCTTTCAATTTTTCAGTTTCAATACAACTTACTATTTTTAGCATTTTTCCAGTCTTGAACTTCCGGAGCCGTTTTGAGGCATTAAATGACTTTTTTTGGAAAACCGGGACCATCATGGGTCCTTGGATTAATGTTTCTCACATCGAAATTTGTATTCCACGGATAGATATTTCTAACGAGATATGGTGTGCGTTAAACGAAGATCGTATGCCAAAGTTACGTCCCCGGGAAGTTGAAACACCAATTTACCCAAACGGGGCCCATAGTTTTGGTGCTTCATCTCCTAGAGTAGGTTTTGGATGTTTAGTGTTTTCCATTGTTTATCAATAATAAATAGGCCCTCGAGCCTCATTGTAACACAGTTCAGAGGACTGTAGCCGCCACATCTCTTCTCAGAGATAAGCTATCAGTGCCCTAGCTAGTTGATTTCCATTATGTCTGTAAGCAAATTTCAGTTCTTTGATATTAATGAAATGAGTTGTATTTCTATTGCATCTCTGTTTTTATGTCTATTTCTATATTTTATTGTGTTCCTGCATAAATTCAGATCATAAACCCCCCTGTACACACCCACAATCCTACATGCATGTGTATGGGAAGCTCTAGACACATGCACAAGCCTACATGCCTGCATACAGGGACTAAATTGCCCATAACTGTGCCTGCATCAATGGGATTTAAGGAACTTTTAAAATATAGAATCTCGGACACTTCCCGGAACTTCCTGTAGCTTTTAAAAATCATTAAACGCGTGATGACCAAGCCAAATAACCAAAAACTAACTCCAGGACTAGGCTTGACCATCCCCAACCGAGACCGACATTCTGTCAAACACTTGGCATGAATGAAATCTACATGTCTAGGATACAAGATAGAGCATGAATGAATGAAAATACTTATGAGACATTACAAGGAGGATTATCACCCCCTTCCTTAACCATATATGGCATCAATTAGGTCTTGTTTCCATCATTTTAAAAATTACAAGTAAATACATGAAATAACCATGACATGAATCATTCAATTAAACAATCTTATAACCAGCATAAAACCATGGAAATAATAGTGATATAGAAACCATTAAATCCACACATTCATAAGTACAAAATCAAGAGAACTTAGCTTCCATTAAACATAGGAAAATATCGACCAGGTTCGGGACTTCCACGTTCCACCCGACCATAGACATGTCTAAGCCAAATCTCTCTTAATCCAATCACCCCCATGCCATATTCCAATCATAATGTGGGATATCATGGATAAACCCTTCCAAAACACAACCAAGGGAATCCAGAGGTTAAACCACCTCCACCCTCACCATATCGTGATCACACCAAACTAGTGCTATGATCACAAAACCGATAAGAACTTGGAAATTTCATCTAGAATCCATCACTCTCCTTGAGGAGTTTTTGGTCTCCCTGTCTCTCAGGCTTTACCGCAATCTAATCCTGGATCACTAGGCCCTAAACCAAGACACCTCCCTCAAACTTTACCGTGTATCCCGCCAAAACCATTCAAGGGATTCCTAGGCCTTTGGGAATAAACCTTGAGACCACCTCTGCCCCAAAATTCTAAATCCATCCGGAAAAACCAAAGCTCAAAACCAAGATAAAAATCCAACACACCATGGAATCCAGAAAAAGGAAAGGCAAGGTTGAAAACCATTGTCAAACCCCACAAAACCATACCATCGACATCAAGATAACCAAATACGAACATGCATAAGCCATGCATGTCCAAACCAGTTAGGAAATCACACATGTAATATGTTACTTGCAAGTATTCATGTTGAAGCTGCTAGATCCTGCTCTTCCTTGCTTGATCCTTGCTTTTCTTTCCTATCTTGTCCTTCCTTTACTTGCTTCCTCCTCCTTGGCACAATGTTGAATTGCTCCAATAAAACTCTAAGTATCCAAGAGTGAGAGAGAGAGAGAGAGAGAATATTGAGATACCTCCAAAACTGAACTGACAAAAGGCACCAACTAATGCTCATAAGCATTTTTATCAATGAGACCTCTATTTTCTTCATTTTCCATTATTTTCCGTCAATTTCCTCCTCACATGAAACATGTGACCTTTTACCTTCCTTTTCTCCCAATTTCCTTTATTTTCATAAATAAATGTGTCAAAAATACTTTTTGCCTCTTTAATGCCTTTGCCTTTGCCAATTTCCCTTAGCCATAACCACATCCAGTGATGCCCACTAGGATATTTTTCCCAACATTCAACTTGGAATAAGTGTCCCTTAACCGTGGTCTTATTTTGCCTTTATTAACTTTTATTACATTATTCTTTTACCCGGGTTTGTTACCAATGAATTCTAACAGTTGTAACCCAAATATCCCAAAATTTCTATTGGATTTTGGAAAAAATCATGACAAAATTTCCACTATTTTCCTCATGAATTTGTGGCCTTGGTAGACTATTATTTTATTTTTCATATTTCAATCGATACATAAATAACCCATTTTAATATCCATGTTAACTAATTTATTTTAATATAAACTTTATGAGGAGAAAAAAAAAAAAAAAACATAAACATATATATGTATATATATGAACCACAATAAAATATTTCAATGTGCAAAGAGGAAATAATTGAAAGTAAACAAATTATATAACAGTAATAAAAAGAAGATGTGTAATTAGTTCAATTCTTAATATAAAATTAATATGTGACATTTAAAAAAATATTAATAATAATTAAAAAATGAAGTGTATATTATAAATAAAATATTTCAATATATAAAATTAAGTAATATTGAAATGTATTTAAAAATATATCAAAAAAAAAAGAAAAAACTTTAATGTGGACAGTGTAATCTATAAATAAAATATCTCAATATTAATGTTAACTAAATTATTTCAATGTCAATGATTTACATATTATATATGGTTTTAAAAAATAATAATGATGAAGATGATGATGATGATTAACGTCCTCTAACACCAATGCAGCCTATCAGACCTCAAGAAAAGAAAAAGAATCCAATTGAGATTCTTCAAAATCTTGTTTCTATGATCAAAAAAAAGGGAAAGAGGCACTCCAAAATCATTATAGTTGGGTTGACTTAATAAGTCAAGAAGATTGGAAGTGTGACAGATGTTAGGGAATTGAGAGAATATGTGAGAAAGAGTTGGGCAGTCTAAAAGGAAGTGTTTTTCATCTTCCACCCCATGACAGATTCTATGATCCCAAGGAGTCTTGGGAGTAGACCACTGCCGGGTTTCACTTTGAAGCTCATGAAAATTAGTTCTTATCTTAACGATGTTCATTTTTTTCTTAGTGTGTTGGTCAACACAAAGAGATAATTCTAGTTATCAAGGGTGGGGTTGATCACCTCCTTATAGTATATGAGCTTCCTTTTACCCTCTAGCTCCTTATATAAAGTAATTGAAAAATGAAATAATTATTGTTATAGCATTTCAAGGATTACTATTTTACATTTTGATCCTTTTATTAAAGGATAATTTTGAATGGAGTAATAATACTAAAAATAATATGTCTATATGTTATATAAAGTAATTGGAAAACTAAATTATTATTGTTATAACATTTCAAGGTTTGATCCTTTTATTAAATGTTAATTTTGAATGGAGTAAAAAAATATTTTATTCCATGTATTGAAGAGATTTCGAAGGGGTTGAAGCCATTTTGCATTCAAAAATGCAACATATATATATATATATATATAGAGAGAGAGAGAGAGAGAGAGAGAGAGAGAGATTCATCTTAACCATCATCTATCAATTGCACTGTAAAAAATGTTGGGTTTGCATCTCAAGAGATTTTACTCACTATGAATTGATGTTTATCAACATTTACTGGCCATTTAATTTATATGGTTAGGCAAACTTATCCAAAATGTTGAGCTAATTTTAACCACTATATCTATCTTAATTTAATAAAATAAATACAACAACCATCAACTCTCTATTTTTTAATTAAAAATTATTAAATATAATGTTTAGTGAAGTACCCCTTTTAAATGTGCAAATGTAGGAAACAAAAGTTAATTTTACTTACTTTAAATTTAATATTTTATTAAATTGTAGATATATATTAATATGAATTTATTTTAATTTTACATTTATCATATTTCTTGAGATGTTAAAGTGATTCATTATATATATACACTAAAACTCAATTCCATAATTTGTAAAAAACTGTTTTCAGTAATAATCACATATGATCATGAAGGGTTGAAGCTTTTCGAACCAACGAGTGTGGTTCATCTTCAGGACAAGATGAGAAATCAGATCCAGGAGATAGGTTTAAAAAGATGGATAGAGGATCCAACTTGGTTCATCTTCAGGAGAAGATGAGAAATCAGATCTAGGAGATAAGTTTAAAAAGATGGAGAGAGGATCCAACTAACCGTTAAGGTATAACAGCTAGTTTGACTGAGAGAGGGAAAATGAACTAATTTTTTAAATTATTTTATTGTTATATTTAATATAGTCTAATTAGTTGCTATATATATATATATATATATATATATATATATATATATATATATTTTATAATTAAATTAATAGGTCTCAAGAAGTTATTTATTTATTATAATAAAATTAGTTCGACTGAGAGAGGGAAAATGAACTAATTTATTAAATTATTTTATTGTTATATTTAATATAGTCTAATTAGTTGCTATATATATATATATATATATTTATAATTAAATTAATAGGGCTCAAGAAGTTATTTATTTATTATAATAAAATACGATTATATATGTGTGTGAGATATGTAAAAATAAAATAAATAAATAAATAAGGTCAAAGGGGATTATAAAAATATAAAAATAAATAAATAATAATAATAATAATAAAAGAAGACAATACATAGTAATAATAAAAGAAGGGGTCAAGGGGAATTAATAATATTAAATATTAAATAGTAAAAACCATTTTCTTTCAGTATATTAAGAGTTTCATTCTTATTAATTAATTTTATTTTTTTAAGAACTAAAAATGCATGCATACATATATATATATATATATATATATATATATATATATATATATATATATATATATATATATATATATATATATATATATATATATATATATATATATATATATATAATGTCTTTTAGATAAATCACATCATTAATATTAAGATTAGGTCCATGTTTCAAACCAACTAATGTGGTTCATCCTGAGGAGAAGGTGGAGAAACTAGTCAATCTTGATGAATAAATAGAGGAGATGCATCATTGCCCGGAAATATCCGCTAAGAACTAGTTGTTAAAAACTAGTTGTTAAGACTAGCGATTAAAAACTAGCAGTTAGTTAAGTAAGAGTTGGACCCCACCCCAGCTCTTGCTAGCTAATTTTGTTTATGATGATGATGATGATGGTTAACGTCTACTGAGACGAATCTTTGGTCTATCGTACCTAAAGAAAAGAGTTATTTAATTTGATTTAAGATTTTATTCCTATGCTCAAAAAGTTTGGAGAGAAGCCTCCCGAGCTCACTATAATTTTGACATCTTAAAAGGCTAGGAAGGTCAGTATTGCAACAAAGATTATGAAATTGAGCTCTAATGTGGTTGTATGCGAGGCACTCTAAGAGGAAGTGATTTTCATCCTCGATGTTCATATTCTCACAGAGATGGCAGATCCTTTCCATCCATGGTGTTTTAGGAATTGTCCAACGACCTGTTTCACTATGGAGCTCATGAGAGTTCATTCTAATCTTGGCTATATTAATTTTCTTCTTTGAGCTAGTTAAAATAGAGAGATACTTTTGATCTTCTAGGGTGGGGTTGATGACATCCTTATAATATCTTAATTTTCTTTTAGCTGCTAGATCTTTCTCACACCACATTTTTTCTTTGAACTTAGAAGTAACAATTTTTTTAATGTTATTAATGTTTTGCAATGCAACATTCTCGTCGATCTCCCAATGGTTTAACCAGGCCCTGGTGTCTTTATACCAACCTAGTTTAAGCCTTACGTGGTTTTGGCTGGAATTTAAAGCTAGCTTAGGAAGTCTATGGTCTCCTATGCTATTGAGATTGTGCTTGTACAACAGAAGCCTAGTCATAGCTAGGCTCTTGATAGGGGAAAGACCCACTTCTATAAGAAGAATAGGATAGGGTGTATTGATTTTAATTTTAAGGTTATACATTATAAAACGCTTCTATATTTGCTCAATATTTCTCCAAGATTCTCTAGAGATGTTGCAACCCCAAACCTCACATCCATATAGGATAACAGGAGTGACTAAAGTTTCAAAGAGGAAAATATTTCTATCCCACATTACAAGGTTTGTCATTTTACAATTATTTTCAAGACCAAAATAAGCTTTCCACCCCCCATTAATCCTTTTTTGAATGCTATAGTTCCAGTTGAGCTTGTGATGAATATCAATTCCTAGGTACTTGTAAGAAGACACTTCCTCCAAGTTACTATTGTCATACATAAAATTAGCATAAGTGTCCTTCTTGGATTTTATAATCATAACTTTTGTTTTGTCAATGTTAACAGACATACCCATGGTAGAGTAGAAATCCTTAAGAAGTCTATGTTGCTTATCAAGATCAGATGGGCACCTTGCGAGAAGAACAATATCGTCAGCATAGAGAAGAAGGATGATGACTATCCCAGCTAAGATCGTGCCAGCACATCTTGCTTCCTCTAAACAACCTTCTAACTTGTCGATGTAAATTCCAAATAGGGTAGGGGAGAGGGGGCAACCTTGTTTAACTCCGATATTACACTTAATATCTTTTGACTACCCCTAATTTCTCTTTAACTTGGAAATTATATTCTCGTATAATCTTATAGCGGTCGCTCTTAGCTCGAAAGGAACATTTAGCTCTTCTAATCTATTCCATAGGTTGTTTCTAGGAATCGTATCAAAAGCCTTTCTAAAGTCCACAAAGAAACATAAGAGATTGGATTTATCATTGCGGAATTCCTCCATAATGATCCTAAGCATAACGAGGTGGTCTGTTGTTGAGTGATGCCTTCTAAAACCCGCTTGGCCTTTAGCCCGCTTACCTTCACTTTCAAGCCAAATGCTCAACTTCTTTTCCAAAATAATACCATATAACTTGGCCAAGAGAGGGCTGATCATAATTTTTCGATAATTAGAGGGGTTATTTGTATCTCCACTTTTCAAAATAGGGATAATGAGGCTCTGAGTCCAAGGTTTAGGGAACCCTTGCTTGACCGCTTAGTTGAAAAGCTTGTGGATGTGGGGGATGAGGGCAGGACCTCCAATTTTTAATATTTCCGCCTGGTAACCTTCAATGTCTTTAGCTTCCCCATTTTCCAAGCGTTTAACCCTAAAATAAATGTCTTGTAATGAGAAAAATTCTTTCGTTGTGAGCAAGGTTTCAAATTTATCCCTGGCATTTGGAGATTCATAAAGCTTTTTAAGGTAGGAATTCCAATCGTGTAAAGCAATTTTATTATTATATTTAGTTTTCCTAGTTAGAATCTGCCTCCAGAATTTCTTAGGAGCCGCCTTAGATAGGTGTAAGAGATTCTCTTGTCTTTTAAAAATATATTGCCTTTTTTTCCTTTTAGTTAGGGCTTTGTAGGTTTTTATCTGGTAAATTTTGAGAGATTCATCAACAGCTTCCTTAATTGCTCTCATCGCACTTTTACAATCCTTGTCATACCATGGGTTGGTTTTGCTATTTCTTTTATTACTTGAGACATAAATTTAGAACTTGTTAATAGAATATGAGAGGGTTGTAGTAAAATTATGATAGAGGTCGTCTATGTTGTCTATACTAGATAAAGGAGGCAAATTAGTTTTTAATTCAATTAGAAAGAGATCGTTTTTATTTCTATCAAAGATTAAGTTCTTTTGACTATAAGGATTATCTTCAATGGGATCTCTATGCATGACAAAATTGAGAGTTATGAGTAAAGGCCTATAATCAGAGCCAGGCTCGTGGTCGTCAAAGATGTCAAAATTTAGTATTTCGTTGTATAAAGGGAGATCGGAAATAACATAGTCTATCACATTGTTTCCAAGCCCATGGATGCAGGTCATCTGACTAGAATTGGGCCACTTCTTTAGACCGTTGAAAATTATGAGATTCTGAGCACTACAGAGCTTGACTAGCTCAGACCCAAACAAATTATCCCCGAGGTCTTCAGAGCTCCTTTTGTACCGGTTAGCCAAAGTAAGGTCTTCGTCTAACCAAAGAGGATTGGGGTTGGAATGGTTGATTAGAAGAATAGCTTGGTTGCTTGAAGTTCGAGCATTAAAGTCACCCATTAAAATGATATTCCCTTCATTCCTCCCTTCATTCCTTAAGCTAGAAATATCATTCTCTAAACCATTGTAAGGACTATTTTTATCTAGATTATTTTTCTTATAGAAGTTATAATTGATGGAGGGGAAATAACATATTGCTATGTAGGTATTTTTATCATTAATGTAAGTAATATCAATCCAACTATATTGGTTGTAAGGGTCATTTTTATAAAACCTAGCATGGGGGGAGATGTTCTTCTTAATGTAGCAAGCTATGCCCCCAATGCCTCTACGAGAGGATCGCTTGTTCCAGGTAGACCATAGTGCAAAGCCATCTATGTTAGAGACCTTAGATTCTTCGTGCTCCCAAGTTTCAACAAGCAATATAATATCAACATCATTTGAGATCCAACTTAGCTTGGGGCCTTTGTTCCATGGAAAGCCCCGACAGTTCCAAGAAAGAATTCGGAGCATGTTGAATTGCTATTTATTACTATTCATATATATATATATATATTTATTTATTTATTTATTTATTTATTTATTTATTTATTTAATTAATTTATTTATTTTATTAAATGGTTAATTAATTAATTTATTTATTTTATTTAATTATTTAGCTATTTTTGTTTTTATTTAATTATTTATCATCATTTTATTGCTATATATATATATATATATAGTTATTTAATTTATTTATTTATCTATTTATTTATTTTATTAAATGGTTAATTAATTAATTAATTTATTTTATTTAATTATTTAGTTATTTTTGTTTTTATTTAATTATTTATCATCATTTTATTGCTATATATATATATATATATATATATATATATATATATATATATATATATATATATATATATATATATATATATATATATCTTCATCTTCTTCTTTCTTTCTTTATTTTTTTTCACCCTCCCTACTATATTTAATTGAATAAAACTTTCTTAGCTTCTTTTCTTTTTTTTTTTTTTTTTTTTTTAACTAAAACAGATAGTATTTTTTTTATATATATATAGATGAGATCAGGTTGGGTCGGAGCCAAATCAACCTTCATTACATTTCTTCTTACTGTTTCTATTACATTCTATATCTCTTGTCATGGGATACATGTTTGAATTGGATCTTTATTGTTTATGTTGAGTTCTCCCTGAGCTAGTATGCAACCTTGATTGGCATAATTGTCGGCTTCCTTATTCGATTATCTAAGAATATGGTAGCAATTGAAGACGGTAAACTCTTGAATTATATTTCGAAGCCTTTGGAGGCTCTTATTTAGGACAGCGTCATTGAACGTATTTTTCATATGGATTTTTTTGATCAACATTTCAGAGTATCTGAATGCTTGGATCTCTCTGATTCCTCTTTATTTGGCAATTTGACAGGCTTTTAACAAACTTAGGATTTCAGCTTAATTGTTGGTTCATTGTCCTAAGCCCCAGCTGTAGGTCTCTTTGGAAGGTCCATCCTGGGAGAAGATGAGACCTCCAGCACCTGCAGTACCGGGGTTTCCTTTAGATGCTTCGTTGAAGAAGATCATCGTTGTCCCTTACTTTCGCCACCAACTCTGAAATATTTCATCCTTTTATCTTAGTCTCCATTCTGGGTTTTCAAGCGGTCTTACAGCACTTTGATTTCTGTTTCGAAAAACAAAAGTCCCAAACCATTTCTTTTCCACCGGCAGTAGCGTAGATTCATCTTTGAGAGGTTGGTTGCTCAAGGTTTCAAGGAGTAGACCTTTAGCTTTGGTTGCCACTGTGGTCGGAGTCCAAGATACATTATTAAATATTTGTTCATTCCTAGCTAACCACAATTTCCAACACACATACTTTGGAATGGTGATCCATACCCTGGCCCATAGAGACTTGTTGTTGATGTTCAAAGGATAGTGTTCTTTCCATGTCGAGAAGAGATCAACTACAGTCAAATTTGATGGAGTCGCACTGTTCAGTCCATGGAGAGTGAGATCCCAGACCTTGACTGCAAAAGGGCATTCTACAAACAGGTGATCAATTGTTTTAGCATGTTGTTTGCATAGAGCGCATCTGTGCAGCCCTGCGAAGTTCCTCTTCATGAGATTGTCTCCTGTCAAAAAAAAGAAATTGATTTTTGGGAGAGCCATCGCATCCCACACCTGCGTCCAGAAATCTGAAGATTGCGCACACTCACGCTGAGGTTGCTGGGCTACGAATCCCTTAGAAAAGGTGTAAATGCCTGAAGACCCCCATCCCCATGTATCCTCGGCATTCTGATGCACAGGAGATGCGTCTTTCAATTCAGCTTTGAGGCTAACTGTCTGTTGACTTAGAGGGTTCGGAATATCGATGAGGCTCCAAGCCTGCCATTTACCTCGTTCGTCCCATTCAGAAATATCTGAGAGTCTCTTTATACCTCTTTCTTTTAGCAGGTTGTGCAATTCAGATAAATCTGTGTTGTTTTCAAGTGGATCTTTCCCCATAATCCTGTTCGTCTAGAGCTTTAACCTTTTACCGCTCCCAGGAATTCGATAGAGGTGTTTCATGAAGACTGGAATGCTCCTTTTGCACAACTCCCACAACTGAGTTCCTCGTTTGCTAATTGTGTTTTCCAAATTTCTTAACGATGCACCATGCAGATAATTGAATCTTATCGTTCTGCACGCTGGATGGTTAGGATCGTTGAACATGTGCCAGAGGATCTTGCAGCCAAGAGTTGTATTCACATGCTCAGGGTCTCTGATTTGCAACCCTCCATCTCTGATCGATCATTTTACTGTATCCCACATAACCAAGTGAAGTTTTCGCTGATTTCCCCTGCCTCCATGCCACAAGAAGTCTCTCAGGAGTTTGTTTAACTGTCCAGTGATTGATTTTGGGGCCAGCAAGAAGGAGGCCTGGTAAATTGAGAGTGAGGAGAGCATTGTTTTTATCAATATGAGTTTGCCTCCATGTGTGAGCCACTGCCCACCCCAGAACTCGATTTTTGACTTAATTTTGCTCAGAACTCTCTCCCACAGTGCACACCTGTTTATGCCCAGGGTAAGTGACAGCCCAAGATAATTAATTTTATCCCATTTTGAGTATCCTTTGAACCCCAATATGCAGGAAACTTTCTGAATTTATGTTTCTTCAACATTCCAATTGTAGACTGCGCTTTTTCTTTCATTTATCAAGGCCCCTAAGACCTTGAAATATGCTTGTAGGGAGGACTTGTAAGTAGAGGCTATTCTGCAAGAAGCCCCACCCAGCATGAGTGAATCATCGGCGAAAATAGAATGATTGATAGGCTCCAGATCTTTCATTATTCACAATCCAGGAGCATTCCCATTTGCTTTGTCCAGCTCAAGCTTTCTGCTTAATGTATCCACCAGTAGAATATACAGAAAGGGAGAGAGGGGGCAGCCTTACCTTAGACCTCTCAAGGCTTGAAAAAAGCTAGATGGCCTCCCATTTACCATTGGGGCTATCCAAGGCCTACTGGTGCATGCTTTTATCAATTCTACAAACTCTTGAGAGAAACCGAAAGTCTGAAGAACTTTATAAAGGAATGACAAGTTGACTCTATCGAATGCATTGGCCATATCCAGCTTGACCAGCATTCCCTTCTCTTTTCTTAAGTTTCTAGAATGCATAGTTTCCTGAACTTGGATGACATTGTCCAATATGTGTCTTCCTTTGAAAAAACCCCCTTGAGAGGGGGAGATGAGATTGCCTAGAAGGGGCTTCATTCTGTTGGCGAGAATCTTTGCTATTATCTTGTATGAAGCATTACATAAAGAGATAGGCCTAAACCTTTCGAAAGTTCTGGGGTTGGTTTCTTTCGGTATTAATGCTAGGAAGGTTGAGTTTGTGTTGCCTCCCATCTTTGCTTTCTGCAAAAATCCTCTGATCATTCTGACTAAATCTGATTTTATTACATCCCAACATATCCTATAAAAGTGGATTGAGAATCCATCTGAACCAGGCGCTTTGTGGAGTTCCATGGCCTAGATTACTTTGTTGATATCTTCCTCGGTGACCTGCTTCAGAAGAGCTGTATTTTCCTCCTTAGTTACCAAGGATGGGATGTTGTTGAGAACTCTTCATTTTCTTCTTTATTTCCTTCATTCCCTTTGCTATATAGATTTTTGAAGTTGGAGACTGCAGCTGCTTTAATTTGATCTATACCCTTGCATAGCATCCCATCAGAGGTTGAAATTTTAGAAATGTGATTTCGAGAAAGGCGAGCTCTACATTGCCGATGGAAATAAGAGGTGTTCCTATCGCCAGATTCCAACCATAGGCTGCGGGACTTTAGTCTCCAGTAGTCTTCTTCTATCCTAAATGAGCAGAAGTTGTTGCATTGGACAACCTGCTCTTTGTCCAGTTCTGCTACTGTTATGTCTATAGAGTCCATTTCTCTTTGCAGATTTCCCAAATGCTGCACTACTTTCTTTCTTTGACTGCTGGCGGTGCATGTGGGGATCTTGCTCCATTATTTCAAAGCCTTCCTGGTGTGCTTTAGCCTTTGTTCCCATACATAGCTAGGGGAGCCTATGACTGGGGATGACCAAGCTTTCCAGACTGTCTCTAGGAATCCGCTTCTTTCTCTCCAAAGCGGGTTGAATCTTAATGGGATTGGGCCCAAATTTTCTTCCTTCTCTGATGAGAGAAGGATGGGTTTAAGATCAGAGGTAAGTTTTGGGAGGATATCTGAGGAGATGATCCTTCTTTCCAACAGTAAGGTGCTTTGTACTAGGAATCTGTCAAGTCTTGCTGAGATGTGGCTTGCGCCTGTCCTGTTATTTGTCCAAGTATATAGCCCTTTATTTGGTTTGATATCCAGCAACTCCCATTGAAGTATTATGTCCTCTACCACATGTAGCATTTGATCCCTACTACTTCTGCCACCTCTTTTCTCTTTTCCTTTCATCACTATGTTGAGATCTCCGACTATGATTATATTGTTTGGTCTGTGGAGTTCCAAAAATTCATTTAGAGATTACCAACAATTTTTATTTTCTGCATAGATTACCGGAACATATAGATTGAATAGGGAAATAGTTAACTTAATTGCTATGTGCTTCAGCTCGGTGAAGATCCAGTGTTGATTATTGTATGAGTTGACTAGCTTGAATTGGTCCTCCTTCCACAAGGTGGCTATTCCTCCTGCGAAACCCCTTGCGCTTACTGTTTTCCCTATGTTCTTTTGCCATTTCTTTTTGTTGATTTCTAGAAGGGTATCCCCTTCGATTTTTGTCTCTTGGAGCAAGAGGATCTCTGTTGGTTCCAATTTCATAAGATATTTAACTGCTTCGACTTTTGATGGGTTCCCCAATCCTTTGCAATTCCAAGAGACGATTCTCATTACTTACTATTGGGAGTGGTGTTTACTCCTCCTTTTGGAGGCCTTGTTCTTGTGCTTCTTTCGATTGACATTTCTATTGTGGCCTGCCTTCCTTGAGTTTTTTGTCTCTCAGCCTCTTCCTCCCTTGCTTCTCTGCGCGACTTCCTTCTTGCTCTTTTAGCAGGCCTTTCCAAGATCTCTTCCTCTGAGGAGCTGAGTGGATCTATGATTTTATTCCTGGCTATATCTGCATATGAAGGAGAAGGGGTAATTTTTGGGGTTACTGCCTACTTCCCTTATACCTCTTTGCTTTTAACACTAGGGGAAGACTGGTCTTGATCCCTACTATCATTTTTTGGCCCTTATTTTTCTACTTCCTTATTGGTATTTATGATCTGTATACCTGCTGTTGATGTGGGATTGGAGGTCCCAGAACCAGGAGCCTGGGAATCTGACGGAGCTTTGTTTTCTTTTGCATTTCCCTTGCCTCGAATTTTTGTTGATCCTGCTTTCTGCACTTTTGTCCATTGATCCGCTTTTGCGTTTTCCTATTCCTTTGTGCTCCTTTTCTTGCAATATCTTGCAAAATGGCCATAGCCATGGCAGTATCGGAATTTGAAAGGTAAGTGCTCATAGTCTAGCTCCTGGATGTGCGTCCAGTCTGCGATTTTTAATTTATTGCTTCAGGAAGCCCTACTTCTTGATCTACCTCCACGCAGATCTGTGCGCAGGAGTACTGATCTTTCCTCACTGCTTGATCTATATACTTTCCCAGCGAGTTGCCTATGGTTTGCAGTGATTTTTTATTCCAACAATGCAACGGAAGATGAGGGAGGCGGACCCAAACTGGAACGGCCGACGGCACATCCTGAGCAGGGTCAAAATCAGGGGTCCATTTGTTTAGATACAACCCTTGAGGCCCCATAAAATATGGTCTATTCCTGAAAATGAGATTTTTGTCTTCTGCACTTTCGAATACAAAGACGAAGAAGCCTTTCCCAACGAAATGGATTTTGAACCCTTCGGATATTAGCGGAGACCAGTTCCTCTAAACCCATTCCTCTACTGCTTTAGGGGAGGGCCAGAGGCCTGTAAATTGACCGATAAGCCCTCTATCTGCAATATTGAGAGCAAATCTACAGGTTTCTTCGATTTGCAGCTCGACTGAAGGCATGCAATCCAGTTTTTTTACAAACTTCTGTTGCATCTTTGTCAATGTTCTTTTGTTTGCTCCTACAACTAATTTTTTGAAGGCCACGAGGTCTGGCATGGGGGGAGTGGCCTAAGCACCCCCACCCGAAGCCATGGCTGCTTGCACGCAGTCCCCGATCAGTTTAGGTTTTGGCGCATGCAGCAGAGTCTTTGACAGATAGAATTAGGTTTCCTTAGCTTTTTTAAATTTCTTAACCCATTTTTAATAAAAAAATAATAATAATTTAATTGATTTATTATCTATTTGAATTCTTACTAACCCTTTTTAATAAAATAATTTCTTAACCCCATTTTTAATAAATAAATAAAATATATATATATATATATATATATTAAAAATAATAATAATAATTTATTTATTTATTTATTTTTAAGAAGATTTCTTCATAATTTTAAAGCCAAAATTCTATAAATAATTTATTTTTAATTTATTTATTTTTTGTTAGATCTAAGACTTTTGTGATCCATAATGTAGATAAAAGAACTTTCAAATTAATCACATCATTAGGATTAGGTCGACATTTCGAACTAGCTAATGTGGTTCATCCTCACGACAAGGTGGAGAGACTAATCGATCCCAATTGATAAATAGTGGAGATGCATCATTGCCCAGAAACAGCTGTTAAGAACTAGCCGTTAGGAAGTTAGTTAGTAAGTTAAAAATAAATTAATTGTTTAAATAAAATCTTGTTTAATTAAAATAAAATATTAAAAAGGAGATTTATAAATTATTATATAATAGGTAAAAAGCGAGAGGGGAAATTTTTTTTTTTAGCCAAAATAAATAATTAATTAATTATTTAGATAAAAATAAATCAATAAAACAATTTAAAAAAAAAAAATTTGTTTTTATTTTAATTAATTGATTATATAATTAATTGATTTATTTTATTTATTTACTTTCATTTTTATTTTATTAAAATGTTTAACCCTCCCTATTATATTTAATTATAAATAAAAATGTCTTAACCCATTTTTAAATAGATTTAATTAATTTTGTTATTATTTAATTTGAAATCTTAATGAACCCGCTTTTAATAAAAAATTAAACCCCTCTTTTTAAAAAATTTAATTTGAATTCTTTACTAACTTTCTAATAGTTAATTTTTAACAACTAGTCTTAACAGCTAGTTTTTAACAACTAATTCTTAGTGGTTATTTCCGGGCAATGATGCATCTCCTCTATTTATACATCAAGATCGATTAGTTTCTCCACGAACCACATTAGTTGGTTCGAAACGTCGACCTAATCCTAATGATGTGATTTATCCAAAAGACATTTTATCTACATTATGGATCACAAAAGTCTTAGATCTAACTATATATATATATATATATATATATATATATATATATATATATATATATATATATATATATATAGAATGATTCAAGGGATAAAAAAATGGGTAAAAATACAAAGGAAAATTTTTAAAAAAAAAGGGGAGGGGTTCTGAGGTTAAACAATGACTAAAAAAGGGGAGGAGTACTGAGGCTAAACAATGACTAAGGTGGGTCGGGATCCAACATCTACTAACACTTCATCCATCATCTCTATTTAGGTTAACGGGCCTCTTTTCAATTTCTAATGCTTCCCTCAACTTACGGTGATAAAAATGGTCAATCTTAGCTTCTTTGATACAAATGTGATGTTTCATCTTTTCTGCGTGCTCTACTAAGGCAAAGGAGTGTGACCTACCATTCTGAAGTTTGTCACTTACTCCTGAATCGTGATTTTTACCCCCTTTTTTAATCCCTTGAATTATATATATATATATAGTTGTTAAAAATAAATTAATTAATAAAAATGAAACTCTTAATATATTTATATTTTGAAATAAAAAATAAAATCGTTTTTACTATTTAATATTTAATATTATTAATCCCCTTTCGATCATATATATATATATATATATATATATATATATATATATATATATATATATATATATATATATATATATATATATATATATATATATTTATAATAATAAATAAATAACTTCTTGAACTCTATTAATTTTTATATATATAAACTAATCAGACTATATTAAATATAACAATAAAATACTTTAATAAATAAGTTCATTTTCTTTCTCTCAGTCAAACTAGTTGTGACACCTTAATGGCTAGTTGGATCTTCTCTCCATCTTTTTAAACCTACCTCCTATATCTGATTTCTCATCGTGTCTTGAAGATGAACCACACTGGTTGGTAAACGCGTCGACCCTTCTTGATCATATGTGATTATTACTGAAAGTGGTTTTTTACAAATTATGAATCATAAAAGCCAAATTCCAAAAATCAATTTCATGTTGGATATGAAAGAAATTACACCTCTTTCATTTTGAACAACACACTAATAAAATGCCCTAGTAATACAATTATTTTATGAGATTGTAATTTTTTATTATTTAAATTCCATTTTTTAATGCGTAAATAGATTTAGTATCTTTATAATTCTTTAAACACTTGGATTGTGTAGATTACAATTTTTAAAATTGTAATTACATCAAAATTTTATTAGATTTCGCACAAAATTGACTAAAAATATATATTTGAAAAAGAGGTAAAGCTTAAAATAGTTTTTAACTCAAATATTATTGAAATATTTTATTTATAACCTAAATTAAGATTAATTTTTTAAATGTCATATATCAACTTCATATATCACGTGTAAGATGCTAAGAAGATTGAATATAAGAAGCACTTTCTCTTCGATTGTCCATCTTATACTCACAACAAATTTCAAAATATTTGTCACACTGACAATTTTCTTGGCCTTTTAACCAAGCAAACTAGAATGATTTTGGAACTCTTCTCTTCAACATATAAATAAAATATTAAAGAATGATAGAATGATTTTGGTACTCTTCTTTTTAGCATATCAATAAAATGTTAAAGAATGATGATTAATCTCTTATCTTTTTAAAGTCGAGTACATCATATACAACTACTACTTCATCATCATTATGTTTTAGTAGAGATTAATCATCAACAATTACTTTATATTAAAAATTGAATTCTTTTCAGTTTTTTTAATTTCAATTACTCCCCAAAAACTATATAGATATCATGTTAATTTAAAATAGTTACTGAAATATTTTATTTATAATTGACAATAAATAAATATGATGTGGAAAACTTGAACCAGGAAAAATGGAAATTAGGAGTTTTAGATTTTCTGGTGCTTTCCTCTGTCGCTTCTACGATCCTGGTTTTTTTTTTTTTTTAAATGGGGTGGCAGCACACATCCAATTTTCCCCCTCCGTGTAGACATCAATATCCTTCAAGCTTCCCCTCCAGAGTTTATACCAATCTTATGCTACGATGGCCGTTTGAAAACTATCGAAGCAAGAGGACAGGGAAAAAATAATACCCATCAGATAAAATGTCATACTCTTACTTCGAGTATTTTCCTTTGCATTGTTCCTTTTCATGGAGAAACCTTATAATATTGGGGCCTATACTAAAGAAGCGTTCATCTTGCCTCTACGTTCCGACCCCTGGTAGTGTAGGCACATTATTTCAAACACAAGTTGGCACATAAATATAAATTTCAAGTTTTTAATCAAAAACTTCAGTACTGGAAAATCTTCTATTTTCTGGTTCAGTAAAACAGGTCATACCCATAGCTATTTTCTATTCTCGTCCATTGTTATGAAATGGAGAATACCCATAGCTTCTCAATGCCTTCAATATAGTGGGAAGATACTACAAGACTTTGTTCAGCTAAAACACTACAGAATTACAAAAAAACTTATCCTAATGCCAAAATATCAAATGGGAATATAGTTTCCCAACTAAAAGACTACAGAATTAAAAAAAAAACTTATCCAGCGTTTTGAATTTAAAATTATGTAGGGTGATCCTAATGCCAAAATATCAAATGGGAATATAGTTTCATTTAAGGAAGTAGTAAAAAGTAAAGACCCTAACTCCAACATATTTGTGTCAAAACATGTGAGGCCCCGGATAAAATGGAAAAACTTCTTTAATAGAGATTAATATCTTTGAGGTATTTTCCATTTTCTCTATTCTTTTGTTAATGGCTATTATCTCGAGATTTAATGGTTATTGATTTAAACTTGAAGATTTATTTTTATGGGTTTTTCTTACTTGGACGCCTAATTGTTACATTTATTTTTGTTCTCAAAGATTCTTCATAATCCAATTTGAAATTCAAAAGGAACTGGATTTTCTTCAAAATGAAAGACCATGGTTTTGGGTAGAATTGATTTATATATCACTACATAGTTCCTAAGTTTCGATGCCACATCTATGGTGGTCACAACCATTCTAGTATGAGTAAGGCTTCCAAACCTTCCTCTACCTTTCTGGCATCACAAAGTGCTTGAAGACATTGGAAACACAATCAGTAAATTTAAAAATTTTGGATTTGGAGAGAACAGAGAATGACCTCTTTACCTTCGCTAGAATTTGTGTGGAAAAAGACCTTAGTACGGGGTTACCATATCAAATAACATAGAAACATAAAGATTTTAAATGGAACCAAGTTCTAAATTATGAGAACAAGACATTCTAGTGTCAAATACATTTTCAAACAAGTTACTTACAGAACACACGCCCACAAGCTAAGAAGACTCCAAAGAAGAAAAATGGATAGTCAAGCAAGCCAAAAGGATAACATTTTTCCTAGTCTTCCTAGTCCCCCCTTTAGATGATGAAGAGGAAGAAAACAAAGAGACTCAACAAGTTTAGTCAGATGACAAAATGGATAGGGAAATTGAGGCACAAGTAGGGACCGTTACTTTTCTTCAGAAGGATTCCATATCAAACTTTACTTAGGTTTCGATAGATCACCAGATAAACATGACATACAAAGAGCATGGCATGGTAGGCTCAAATTAGGACAAAGCGCAGGCACCAAAGGCATTTGTGGGAGACTTGACTCCAGTTCCAATGAATCTCAAAGTTAGGGAATTGCAACAGGTCCAAAAAAAGAAGGGGAATTAAGGGGAAGACAAGTGATTCCTATATTACTTAATTTCCCCCCTTGTATATATATTTTCACTTATTTTTATAGGTTTTTAGTATTTCTTTACTTTTGTGGCTTTTCACCACTCTTTTCTGAATGCTTTTAAGCATATGTAATGACAATTTTTACCACATGAGGATCTCCGCAAATCCTTATGAATGCACACTTTTCTATTGTGTAAATAAAAAATGCAATTTTCTTTATATATGAATAAAAAAGTAATATATATATATATATATATATATATATATATATATATATATATATATTCAAAGCCATTATTGAAATATTTTAAAAATTAAAATAATTATACATCTCTATCACATTCTAAAATAAAAATATAAGACTATTTTTACTTTCAATTATTTTATTTCCTTTTATAAAGTTGATATACAATTATGTTATTAATATGGATATTGAAATATTTTATTTATATGTAAAAGTGAAATATTTTCTTGTTATGAATATATTTTTTTAAATATCACATGTCAACTCTAAATTACACAGAATAATTACATGTCTCCTTAGTATTGGAGTGTAGAATGTGTCTCTTGCTGCAACAACTAACTAAGTGAGCATAGTGGGAGTCAGATGCTTGATGTTTTATAATGGAATATTTTCTTTTTCTTTTATAAGGGACACCTTTTTTTCTAAATTAGGCTAAAATTCTATTGATATGTACAAAAATACAAAATGTGCTTCAAGACAGGTGGTTGTTGAACTAGCCAATCCTTGTTCAATGAGAACTGATAAAAAAAACCAGAGTGTGGGCTGCTCTTCACAGGGAAACCAGCCTTTAATATGTCCAAGAGTAGCATAGTTTGAAAAAAAAAAAAAAAATAGGCATAAAAAACAGAGATAAGCATGTATAAACTGAGGCATAAGAGAGCAAAGGAACTATATCTACTGACTTTGTGCATCATTATCCACCTGATATGGATTTTCCTTTGTCACGAAGCATCTGAACTTTGTCAAGGTCTCTATGTCCTCCTTGGTGACCTAAGGGTCAGGCTCCAAATTCGAAGAGGAGACCATCTTGGGCTATTGGGTCATTGTTGTGCGAGCTATGATGTCTGCAACTGCATCATTTTTCCAGGTGCCATCCGAAGGGAGGCTCCAGTCGCCATCCGAGTCATCCTCCAGGATTTTGATAGGGAGACCAACGAATTTCCAAGGTAGAGGAGAAGGTGTGCGCGAAATTGTGGATTTGTGAGGCCTCTTCCTTCTGCTTGGGCCAATGTCAGGGTGGTTCCCTTCCAGGAGACGAACATGTAGCTGCGCAGAGAGCGACGAGGAGGGGGATATAGGGTCGAAGACTTCTAGGTCCTCGAAGGCAACAGATAAGGATTAAGTGCGCGCGGACGAACCAGGGACCGGAGCTCGGGAGGGGGAGCCTCTCCCACCTCCATGATGATTGCGCATACGGTGGCAACGCAACATAGTCGCAGAGGAGAGTAGAATTCGCAGAGAAGAAGACAAATGCGCAAAGGGAGCCAGATAGTTAGCCAGAACCAAGCAGCAAGCAGAGGAGAGATAAGGGATAGGAGAGAAAACAGCAAGCGGAGGAGCAGGAGGAGCTGCAAGGATGGATATCTACATACATATATGAAAATCATTGGTACCATCTGACATTAGTGGACAGCAAAGAGTATTGAATGCCGAGGGAGGGGAGTGAATTTCACGGAGTGTCGGCGTCCTCCCTTGTCAACCATTTTTATTTTCTGCACACGTCGGAGTGAAGGAACCTCCATCAAGTCTATCTAGTTGCCAATGCGTCACTCAACCAGGTGGTTGCCCATCCAATTCATGTCAAACACCCGCATCTAGGATAAGGGACACATTTTAACTCCAAGTAAAATGCCCCATTTTAAATTTGGAATTTAAAGAAACAAAATCTAATTTTACTTATTTTAAATTTAATATTTTATTAAATTGTCCAACTGTTCTAAGTTTTTAAGTTTTTGTTGGAAGCAAGTCAAATGTGATTTTTTGTTGTTTAAAGTGTGTTTTTAATCACATAAATGGATTCAAGGGTCTGAAAAACCACTAGGCATTCAAATTGTGCAGAGTTCACACTTCAAAATTTTAATTCCAATAAGTGTGTGCCATATTTTGAAACAATTATGACTAAAATATATACCTAAAAAAACTCCAAAACCTAAACTAAAAAATGGTAAATAACTATTATAATATAATATTTTATTTGAAATTATAAGCATTAAAACTTCATAACTCAATAAATCAAATTATTTTTCATGATACATTAATTTTATTTATAAAAAAAATTGTATAATTATGTAAGATTTTTTTTTTTTAATATTATGTATATATATATATATATATTGGGGTTATCACGGGTGGTTGGGCGAAATGGTTGTTATTTTTCCCACTTCAATTTAAATCTCTCTTAGCTATATAATAAGCTTTAATGTTATTGTAATGACTTAATGCCTATGAATATTGTTGTATTGGTTTGTGAACTCTTAAGAGAGTATAAGACCTCATACCAATAACCTCATTATAGCCCTCGAGCTCAGAAGGTGACTAATTTCTTATATATATAACCATAATTTTTTATAATGTTATAAAAAATGGGTAATTCATAAAGTGATACATAATTTGTTTTCATAATAATGAGATCCACAAGTTTGATTTTTCATAAATTATATATATATATATATATATATATATATATATATATGGGTGGTAAGAGGGAGAGGGGTGCTCTATGGTTCTAAGGAAGTTAAAGTTGTAAATTATTCATGGGGCATATGATGCATGACAAAGCTCCTCTTCAACGGACAAAACATTAGAAAGTCTAATAGAAATAATTAGGAAAGTAGCAAACGGGTTCTTTTTAATAACATATTTCCATGTTCATTGTGATCTCAATAAAGATTCAAACTTATGTGCTAATGAAGGGTGTAAATTAAGAATGGAAGAATCATATTTCCATGTTCTCTCTCATCTCAGTAAAGATGAAAACTTATGTGCTAATAAAGAGTGTAAATCAAGATTGGGAGATTCATATTCCCATGTTCTCCGTGATCTCAATAAACCTAATATCAATCATATATTTTTTCATTTTTTTTAGTCGGATCAACCCAAGGAGATTTGAATCTTGAATCTAACTATTTAAATAACACTTCATATCACGACTTCATATGAAGATGATCCCTAAATAAGCTAATGAGTTATATATTTTTTCTTTATTAAATAAAAATAAAATATTATATATTTCTATAATGATTATTTAAATTTTACATACATATATATATATAGGATTATCTAGGGTTTTGATCATTGACTTTAACATAAATTAATGGGGTTGTCTTTAACTGGAACTTTTTGGAGTTTTCGGAAGATTTATGGCCCAAATCTAGTAAAAAAAATAAAAATTGTGGTTAGATATCAATTTGTGTTGTTTAAACTAGTTTTTTTTATTGCATATATAAATTCAACACCTGAAAAACCATGGGGCACTTCGATTGTGTAGATTTCACTCGTCAAACTTGTGATTTCAATGGATCCCTGCCATATTCTAGACAAATTACATGAGAAAATAAACCGGAAAACTTTTCAAAAAGTCGCAATGAAAGGCAACTAGTAAATCAATAATATATCTAATCACCATCAATTAAAAGTCCATAGTTTCTTCAAAGTCTCTTGGGATTTACAGTAAAAGGACATGAAGTGGACTTAGATCCACTTATGTGTGCATGTATCACCAAACCATTGTTTAATATAATCTCTCTAGGTGCAACAATGTGCTAAACCACTACTCAAAATACCATATGACTTCGATTGTGCAGGGGTTACCCATCAAGCTTGTGATTTCAATGAATTCCTGCAAGATTTTAGAGAAACTAGACCAGAAAAAATCCACCTGAAAAAGTTCCAAAAAATCACACTAAAAACTACTATATTTATATTTAACAAGAACCCAAAATCAACCATGACCAAAAACCCTATAAAAAAAAATTAAAACACCCAACCAAAAACCAACTCCTAATATTCTTTAAAAAAATCCCTCACCTTAAAACTTAAAGCCTAAAACTAAAGGACTAGGTAACCACCAAACCACATATACAATGAAACAACCAAAAATCCAACTAAGCCAAACTAACCCTTCACTCAACCTATAAAAACTAACTCTTCACTCAACCTAAAATCAAACACTCTTGTAATTGTATCTTATATAAAAAATTCTTTATCATTAAAAAATACTTTAGTATTATAATTTGTTTCATATATTATTAAAATATTATTTTATAACTTAAAAATAATAAAAATATATTTAGTTAGCATCTAATTTAACCAATAATTAATTTTAAGTGTATGATTTTCTTTGAATTTGTATTAATGAATTACAACTAAAGCTAATAGTTTTCTCATTGCTCATTTGACACCTCAATTATGATAGGTTTTCCCACTATTATATATATAACTAAAACATTATGAAATAAAAATAATTATATTTACGTCGTAAGGCATCTATTTGTCATTGTGTACAAATCTACACTATTAGGTGGAATGTTAGACAATTGAAAATTTTTAGACCATCAAATTAATAATTACTAGTTGAAGTCCCTAATGAGCAAGTTCAAAAAATAATCAAAAATTACTTCTTGCTAATTGTTTCTCGAACTTATTCCCCTCTCAATTCTGCATAAGAGAGTTTCTATTGCAGGGACTTGACCATCCTTATTCAACAAGGATAAGTGAGATAACGAAGGAGCTTCATTCTCTTCATCGCCCTACCTGATCGATGCTAACCGAAGGTGTAGGCTAGGCGGCTCCTACTTTCAACCGAAAGTCCAACGACGGCAGCGCCAACTCGAAGTAGTGGCCAAAGCTACGTAAATAACAAACACGAGAAGAGAACCTACGTAAATAACAAACATGATCTTATGTTGATTGCAAGTAGCGTCATTTAAGCTGCTTCATATTTATTTACTCATTAGATCCAACATTAGTAGAGATATTCAATGTTTCTATGTGATGACTCGTTATATTACAAGTTTTCATATACTAAGTTTTAAGTATTTATTATTGTTGGTTTATTATGTAGAAATTTTATTATTTTGCATTTGAGGATAATTCGTACTTATTTTTTCTTTTAAATTGTTGGTCATCTTTCTAAATGTTTTTATTGTGTCTGTTGATAGGTTAATCTACTTGGTTGTCCATTTATACACCACTTCATTTTTGTAGTGTCATTGTTTCTCGTTAATGGTATTGATATTTTTTTATGGATTGAAACTTCCTTAGATTTTTAGTAGTTGTTGTAGTATAAGGGCACTAATTTCTTGGTATATAATTTTGCTAGTATCACTTCTTCTTGGTTATGACAAGTAAGAGAGAGAGGATATGATGTTTAATACAATGTGTTGTTAAAATATTGGATTGAATAGTCTATAATTGTAAGTTCCATTTTTAAATGATTTTAAATGAAAAGAAGTAATATATAAACATTAATAATTGTTACTATAAGAAAAATTGTTATTATAAAAAAGTAGGATAAAATACATGGAGATTCTAAAATATGTTGCATTGATTACATTATTGTTATTCATATTTTTTATTATTTAACATTAAATTATTTTATTTCTATTCAACCTTTTTTCATGCAATTGTTGAATTATACTTTTAAATAACATTTTCTAAAGAATATTTTGTATAAATTTAAAATGGTAACATTGAATTATCATCAAGTCTAAATCATTGGATTAGTTGCACAAGATCTTCTATATGTCAAGATTCTTCTCAAATTTATGTCTTACAGTGTTTCTTTTGCAACATCTGGTGCAATTGCTAGTTTTAATTATCTTATCATAATTATAACTTATCATTGAGTTATTCAAATAGATCTAGTATAACTAATAGACAAAATGACTATTTTCCAACTTTTCTAATCAATTTTACACAATTTTGTAGATAAATTTAAAAATCATGAGTTTAAGTTGGTTAATATGCAAAGTTCAAGTCCTTTAAGGTGTTAAATCCCTTTATGCATTCAAAAGTGCATTTTAAACAAACAAAAAATCACAATCTTGCTAGAAATTGTATTCTCGGATTTTGACCAAAGAAGCCAAATTAAACTACGCCATTCAAACATGTAAAAATTTTCGTGTTTATTTTTTATTATTTAAAACTTTTTAAATATATATAGTATATATAATTATTATGAAGGTTCTTTTGAAATATTTTCAATATTTTATTGTTTGTTTGTTTGTTTTTACCATAGTGAATGGGTAACTATTTGGAGTAATGTGGGCAAGGTCCAAGCCTATTCCTTGAGCCTGATCAAAAGAGACTAAAGATGTCCTTGTGGAATTTGAAACTAGGGGGTAACATCCCATTGCGCCAACCACTTCGTAATCTCATGAGGAAACAAATCTTATTAAGATTTTAGGACATTCTCCATTTTAGATGATAAGTACAACTCTTACATGTTGTAATCCTACCCCAAAGATGACAACACATGTATATTATAAAAGATTGAACATATGATCTTCATCACTTACATTACTTTACATATAACGGATTTTCCAAGTAAAGTACCCCAAAGAACTATTATTTTAAATGCTTCGTTTTTAAATCATGCATATAAATAGATGGTTATTAGTATATCAACAAATTTAGATATCCCAATGCACTGGCCTGGTAGTGGAAAAGCCCTTGGAAACTACATTGTTCTCCAAAATCCCATTTATTTATGTGGTGTCTCTTAGAAAACAATACCCCAACATGGGACCATCTCTTAAAGTGTGGCATGTTGGGCCCGAGTTGGTGTGTATTATGTAAGAATGCCCCTGAATCATAATCTCGTCTTTTCTCATTTTTCCCTTTTCTGGAGTCTGTTTGAAATTTGATTAGGGTCCAAATGAGAGGAGTCATGAATTGGGTCAAGGCTTTTGTCCTGGAAGCATGGCAGATTTTGTGGGAACAGGTCAACCCAAAGCACCTCAGAAATCTACCCCTCAGGTATGTTGGGGCATCCGGATTGCTAGAAATAGAGAAAAAAATAAAAATTTGCCATTTTTTCCTAAGAAGGTGGTCGCCAAAGTATGTGTGAATTTTGAGCTTCTCCCTATGGAAGAAGGCTCACATGCACCATGGTTCATTATCACTGAAGAGGTGGATAAATCCTTCCCATGGGCTTTGATGGAGAAACATTCGAGAATGGAGACTATGGCAGAGGTGCAATCATATACATCAATGTAAATAATCTATTTTAAACTTCAAAGTGGTTTGGGGAGGGGTACAAATAACTATGCAGAACTTCTCAGCCTTAAACTTCTAGTTCTCTTTGCTAATGAAAAAAATATCCACTCTTTGTAGATAATTGGTGATTTGATGATCATTGTTAATTGCTTTAATGGTTTGCAACAATGTCACATTTACACATTGATTCCCATCCTTGAGGAAGTTTTTTTTTGGCTCAAACAACATTTTAATTAGATTTCGTGTCAACGTATTTATAAGGAGCGGAACAGTGAAGCAAACTTTCTCTAAGGTAGTTACTTCTTAGGTTTTGGGAGTCTAGAAAATCAAGGAGCAACTAGATGATATTATCACAGACTTCTAAAGAGGATGATCTAGGGACAGCATCCACATAATTATGTTTTGGTTCTTTTGGTATATGCAAGTCTCATTAACATTATTTTTATACAATTATTTTTTTCTATAATGTCTATGTATAGATTTAAGGCTCGTTATGCTTTAAACAAGAAAGATATAAAGATAATCTAAGACAAATGCATTTTTTTTTTAAGAATTGTTTCTCAATTTGTTTGGAAAGAAATTATGGTTCAACAGGCAGTTTTTGATCTCATGCGCTCTAAACTCATATAAATATAATTTTGTTTGCATTGATAAAATTACACTTTTTCTTAGGGAAAAAAATTAAAATCATGTGTATAAATAATAATTATTTCTAATTAAACTATTTCAATATATATAAATAATAACTATTCCCAATTAACGTATTTAAAAAAAGATATATATAAACAATAATAATTTATATATAATTTTATTTTTATTTTTAAAAATATAATTAAATTTAGATAGATAGAATATTAACACTATTTTTTTTAGCAACCAAATATCATAACATTTCTCATTTATTTTTATTTTTTTAATACCCAAATATCTTAACATTTCTCATTTATTTATGTTTTTTAACCCCCAAATATTTAACATTTCTCTTTTATTTTTACAAACAATAAAGCAATATAATTTATTTTATGTAATTTATTTTTCATTATTTATTTTTGTTTTTTTAACAACCAAATATCTTAACATTTCTCACATTTCTCATTTATTTTTACAAACAATACTGCAATATAATTTATTTTATGTAGTATATTTTTTATTATTTATTTTTGTTTTTTTAACAATCAAATATCTTAACATTCCTCATTTATTTTTACAAACAATAAAGCAATATAATTTATTTTATTTAGTTTATTTTATTTTTCTTACATATTGCATACAAATATGTATATGTATTATATACACACATTCTGTACATTTAAGAGTTAATTTATATATGACTTTTTTTGGATTTTTCTTTAATTTTAAATTAAATTGATTTATTGATTTTTTTTAAATTTTATACTAAATTAATTTATTAAAAATTTTGTTAAATTTGATATGGAAACTAAATTTAACCTATTATATCATCATATTATTAAATTTTAATGTATTATTTTTTATTTTTTTATTAATAATTTAATAAAAGTAATACTCTATCCAATCAACTAAATCTTTATCTCTTAAAACCAAAACAAGAATCAATTAAATCAACTAAATTATGAGAGAGTTTATACTCATGAAAGAAAACATAAAGCACTAAAACTTCATAATAAAAAATAAAAACTTTATGATCCATTACACTTTGATCTCAAACTTTATAAATTTAAGTAAAATAACTTTTTTTAGATCCTCATAAATGGTACATATTATATATAATCCAAAACAAAACGTTTACATATCATCAAAATATTGAGTGAATTCAATTTAAATAAAAATAATTTTAATTGCAATATTTTTATAATTTTAATTAATAATATTGAAATGAAACTTAGGGGTGATAAGAATGGGAGGGGCTATTCTCTACTCTAATGAACAAACAGAGACTTGATATGCTTGGGGATTGGGAATAACATCCCATAATCAAGCTAAATACTTTGCATTTTAGCAGAGATTGGAAATTGCATTGGCGAAGAAAATATCTAAAATAACAATGTTTGGAGACTCAATTATTGTAATATGGAAAAAGTGGAAAGTAAAAGGATCGTAAAGCATAGCTTCTCCCCATCATGCAGGGGATCATTTTGAAAACTATGCAATTCAAGAAAATTGAATTCTTTCATGTGTATCGACATGTAAATACAATAGCAGATTCATTGGCCAATAAGGGGGTTATATTGGAGCAAGGGAAATTAGAATTGGATCATGGGAGGTTTCTCAACTCACCCATTCCATGATCAACAAAATCAAACATTATGGCATTTATAAAAAATGTAATGGCTTTCACACCCAAATATTTGAACCAGTTTTCTCTGTGGATCCCATCTGCATACCTCTCCCATCAAACACATGACTTATAGCTTGATCACTGATGTAGAATTGTAAGCAACGGGAGCCCTCATTAAGTTTTCAGCCACGAATCATGAATGGAATAAACCTTTGTCTAAATCACATAACATATGGCAACCTGAGGTAGTGAAGTGGGAAAACACATGGCACGAGGTTTTAATGCAACAGGGTTGGGAATTGTTAACACAAGCGAGGAGAGCCTCAGTCTCAAGTATGCATTCACTTTTCTGCAGACCAGTGTTAAGATTTTTATCCCTTCGTATCAAACAACTCACATCTCTTAGAGTTGATTGAGATCCAAGCATGGATTTAGAATTTATGCATCTCAATGAATCAAGGAGGCATCTAAGGTGGAGGAATGGTTATATAAGGCTCTATGTCGTGCTCTAGTCCTACATCATGTTGATGTTGAGCACATTCGCAACTTTGAACAAAGGTGGTCTTCCCTCTCTGAAGCACGATATGCAACATACAACAACATTGAAATGACGAATTTGGAAGGCCAGTTACATGAGGACGAGTAGGTTAAAACTAATAGGCTACTAACCAGGTTGCTAGAATCAGTTGAAGGGGTGTTGGCTACCCATCAATAAAAGAATATTGTGGAAGAGCATGAACAAAAATCATACCAACTGCTCATGAATACTAAGTATGAATTATTATAGGGAAATTTAGAGAAGTTTAAGGTCGAAATTCATTCTTTGTTTATAACCTTAGATGTTAGGGTGGCAAATCTTGAAGAAAATTATGGCAATGGAGCTCTCCTCAGCGTGAACACGGTTGGATTCAATGATAAAGTAGAGAATCTTGGGTGTGGAGACTGGTGATCTTCCTGATTCAAAGGTATTGTTTTAGTTGCGTTTGGATCCTAGCCCCTGACAGGGGCGTGTGTGGGGGCTTGCTTCCCCCACTAGGAGTGCTGCTAAGGGGTCTAGGGGAAGCGGAAAATGAGAGAAAAATTGTCTTGTAAAATATTGTAATTTCATAGTCAATATGGGTTGTTCATTAGGTGGAAGATATGACAATAGAAGTCATGTTTATTTAGGTATTGTGCCCCTATAAGGAAACCCTCAGTTTATATGAGGGAATTGTATTACGACTGTGTATTATTTTGTGTGTGAGAGAAAAACAGAGGAGATTCTGTGAGAGAGAAGAGGAAGTTACATTGGATTTGCTGTAGTTGTATCCCTTCAGTTTTTTGGATAATATAAAAGGAAGGACTGGTTGCTTCTCCATGTATGTAGCCCAAATTGGTTGAACCACATATATCAATGTCTCTCTTGTTTTATGCTTTTATTTGTTTGTTTTTATGTAATATCTTATGTGTTCCATTGCTATAAGTTTTTATTTCTAATAAGATGAAGAAGCCTAGATGAATTTGGGAGATGAAGACAACTGGATAGGATAGGGCCTTAGTTGTATGGTGGGATCGATGTACTAGGAGTCTACTCTAACCGAAAAGCATACAATATTTCAAAAAAATTTGACATTATGTCAATATAGAATGTTTTAGGATTTTTTTGTCAAATTTATAGTCGACATCTATTTAGAATAGTAGGTAAATGTTATCACAAAAATAGTTTCTCCATATTTTGGACTTTTGAAAGTAGTTCCTATCTAGAACATGAAGAAATATGAAAGGGTCCTCACCCATAATCCATTTTTTTCTAATATAAAACAATATCAATTTCTTTGAAAATAAATATTGAGATGAAAGCTTTCCTCAGTTTCTTTAGTTATTCTTATTCATAGGCTTAATGATATACTAATTTATTTTTGTTACATTTTTTTAATGAATTAATATATATTTTTTAATTTCACCAACAATTACATGAGACATCCCATGATGATTACTTAAAGGGAAAATAACATAAACTACATATATTATATCTAATCCAAAACAAAATATTTACATATTATCAAAATAATTAACCATTTAAATCAGAATACTTTAATTGCAATATTTTTATGATTTCAATTGATATTTTTTATGTAAGTTAATTTTGTATCACCTCTCCCTAGATCTGGGTGTTAACATCTCGTCGCCAAGCGCATGACAGTGTCAGAGTTCTTATGAAAAATCCCAAGCTTGTATCTAAACATTGTCTGATCAGCGGTTACATAACGCATAGAGCCATCAATATGGTTCAGTCGACATTATGGTATGTTAAGAACATGCTCCTTGGTCTTTATTCGGCCAAGAGCATGTGCATTTTCTCTTGCATGGAACAATTACATGCAAGAAACATTATTTTTTTTGCACATAGTCACTATATACCTTTTTTCTAGGCATTTAAGCCCTGAGAAAGTCGTTATGGTTCATGAGAGAGGTAGAGCTAGACATGGAAGAAGGAGCTCTTTAATCCTGAAATACCGCCACACATTCATACCTAGTAACAACAATGGAAGTCGAAGTAATGTCGTCTAGGTGATGGGCATTGGGTTGTGCAAAATATGTTGGTTCATCATCTTTGGTCCATGGAAGAAGCCTGAGCTGGAACCACCAATAGAATGGTAGAGATTTATTTTAATTTAAAAAACACGTAGATGTCTCTTCACAATCTCTCGCGGTCAATTGGTATCAACTTCCCTCCCATCCCTCTCTCTCTCTCTGAAGTCCACTAGCTCTTAGGAAAGTTCTGCAACATTGGATTCCTCCACTCAATAAGCCATACATCCTATCCTTGGCTAGCCTATGGCACAAGAAAAGGACAAAGGTCCTACAGATAGAGGTAGTTCCCCACCCAACAAGAAGATTGTACCTAAGGCTAACAACTAACCTCATTTCCCTAATAATCTTTCCCAAGCTACCAAGGGAGAATACTCTTAGCCAACGAGTTCCTATGGTTGTGTAATTGAATGGGAGCACCCTGACTGGTTGCCTAAAGGGTATGATGACCCTTTAACCTACCTGAGCATGCTCGAGAAGGAAAAAAAAAGACAAAGAAAAATAGTGTCAACGCTAGGAATCTCCAACGCAAAGCACTCATCATGAAGATGTATTTAAATAGGCCTTACTTGCCTTTGTTTTTCCTCTATTTGCATAGTCTCCTAAATCTTTTCATCCCTTCCAGAAAACACCATTTTTATTCTAAATATTTTCAAATATGTCTCAAATTTTCTCATGATGTCTCCAAGGTATCATCTGCTTTCCCTTCTATGTGCAAATGGTCACTCTACAATGCTTCTTAGTATAGAATAGGATTCTAGAAGATATCACTTTGTATGAAATCAAGCTCTCACAGTCTTCTCCAACTGGTACAATATGTAACACATTTTTTTCTAATATGAAGTTTCATGCTTGCATACAAAAAAAATTGTTATCTCAATAATTCAAATTATAGCTTCCCCATCATCATAGTTCAAACTATTACCAGTCTCAATCTTCCACAAGGGAAACCATATCTGTTGATTGGTAATTTAAAGGAAAGTATATCAAAATAAACTATCTAGTTCTAAAACTACAAGAACTAATTGATACTGATCTACATAAAGAATCAAGAAAAATTACAAAAAAATATCATGAGGTCAGGATTCAGAAGAAGTCACCGGAGCAGGATCCTGTGCGCTTGTGCTAGTTGGAGCAGAGGGCTTAAGCTCACATTGAAGTTAGCTTTATAAGTGAGCCAAACAAGCATCCAAGCTAGCCAAATATCAATGTTGATATTTTTGCACCCGCTCGATCTCGTTTAGAGAATAAATGATGTCATTGTGATCTTCATGCTTCTCTTTCAAGACTTTGCCCAAAAGAGTTTTCATATACCAATGGAGGGCGATGGAATTTAAGTACTGGCTCTCTATTCCCTTGGTGTCACCATGGTCATGAACCAAATTGGTTGCCTCCTCAAAAATATTAGACTCAGAATATGCCTGTCGTGAGAGTTTCAAATTAGCAGATTTCTTGATGAATGTCACTAGGTGTTGCAAAATGGTAGATAACAGTGGCTTCCTAGGCTTGGCCTTGGGTGCACAAATGGCCTTGCATTACCCTGCCACTACCTCCCTTGCAACTATGCATGCATTTCCAGATAATTCTGAACCAATACGAATGAAGTCGAGCATGCTAATAGACTCCCAACAAGTTCAAACTAAAGAGAATAAGACTAAATAGGCTAAGACAGAAGTAAGGCCAGAAGATGTAAGGAAATTCAGATAGTCTGGTCCAACACAAAAACAAATACCAACACACCATAGGCCTAGAAGATACCCTCAAAGCAAGTCAACTACTCACCAGGAAACCCCATGGCACAGGACATAATGAACCCCCAGGGAAATTAAAATGAAATTATTAAACTTGATCCACACAAACTCAAAGTAAAAGAAATAGATAACAGGGTTCAATATAAAATTTTGTTCCTAGAAAGCGTTATCCCAAGTTGTTGAATCCGACAAGGTTTCGGGCATTAGTGCAAGGTGACGATGTCGAAAACCTCCCTCTTTAGCTCTAATAAATTTCATAGAGCTACGTTGTTGGGAAAAATACTGAGAGGGGGGGGGGGGTGAATCAGTGTTTACTGCATATTCAAAACTTTTACTTTTTCTTGCTTCTAAAACCCATACGCTACTTTCTACGATACGGTTACCGCGTATACACGCGGATATTCTTCATGAAACTCGCGTATACCCAGAGATCTAATTATGCCATTAGTTCTCCACTTATATCATTCCATCATTCATTCATTAGATGTTCTATAAACAGTAAACATGTGCAGTAAGAACAGAATAAACCATCACACAAAGCATCACACATGAACACCGGGATTTTTAGGTGGAAACCCAAGTCGGGAGAAAACCACCGCTGCAGTTGCTCGGCCTTCAATATTTTATTATAGAGAAAACATCTTACAACATATGTGCTGGCGCAGACTTGACCAGCACGCAGGCACCCACCTGCGCTCGTTTACCAGCCTCTCCTGGAAGGGAGCTCCAACCCCCTGACTCGTTTACCGGCCTCTCCTGGAAGGGAGCTACGACCCCCTGATCTCGTTTACCAGCCTCTCCTGGAAGGGAGCTACAACCCCCTGACTGAAGGCTACAACCCTCAGCACCTCTATGGACCACGTTTCATCAATTTTCACACTAGATCCAAAGCTTCCTTTAGGACACCACTTGCAGGCCACATTTCATCATATTTTCAGACTGGACCCTTTCCATACTTTTAAGCACAGTCAACCATGAAACAGATACATATAACTCACTGACATATATCAGTAAACCAGCAGAACAGATCAGACATTTCTTACCACAGACTTCAGCAAACCCTAGTTTGCATACGTGCTTTCCTTTCTCTGATGTCGCGTATATACGCGCTTCCATCCACACAAACCAGCGTATACTTCAGTATAAATTATAGAGCTAATTTTATTGCGCATACGCGCTTTCTCTTTAGCGAAGCCGCGTATATACAGCGAAGCCGCGTGTATGCGCGCTTCCTCTTCCGGTGAACTATAGCGTATGGTTCTTGAGACTTTATGTCATTGCAATTCTTCATGAGATACATCACTTGATTTTACCCTTTACCTCGAACGAGATGTTCGCCTCATCCGCAGGATCTAATCATTCCATCCAACGAGATCTAGCAAATACAAGTACATTTCAGATCTAGATCCCCTTCTTCATCATTGGTGCATCATACATTCAGATCTATCATTCAACTGTAACCCTTTCCATTCAAATCTACTTCAGAGAGAAGTATTCATTCAAGCTCAGACATCTTGCACCCACACACATGATTTGCACAATGAATTTCTTCTCCTTATATAGGTTTACCCTTTTTCAACACCATGAGCCAAAACCACATTACTTCCGATGGTATCCCTGGATGGGGTCATTTAGATGAATCATAACCCAATACAATGGGTCAATACCATGGTGGTTACCCCTGGTTTTGCAATTAATGAGCGCTTTTGCCCATACGCGACTTGGCACGTTGTTTACTGCGTGCATACGCGACTTCTCCTAGACATATCCGCGTATGCCTTGAGACATACTCTTTTCACCATAGATTTGGCACATGATGAATTGCCTTCTGTACTCACTGTAGATACATCATATTTAGTTCATCAAGACATATATTATCAAGCACAACTTCATCAAGTAAGTTGTCATCATATTTATCAAGTGGGTTGCTATTCAAGGACAACACTCAGCATCATATTGCTAACAAACATCATTGCATATCAGATTTACATAATTTACCAAGTCCATCAGATCAAGACTAACTCCATCAGGTGGTTTGCCATCAAGGACAACACATGTCAACAGTCGCAAGTCTTCATCTTCATTCAGTGGGTTGCCATCAAGGACAACACTCTGCATCATATTGCCAACAATCTCCCCCTTTGGACTTGATGGCAACCACGATGGTGTTTGGTTACCACAACAGATAGGTACATTAAGAATACAATGACACCATGTCACTTTCTCCATTTGTGACACCATTCTTTCTCTTCATTCAAACACCATATCACTCTCCCCCTTTGACATCAAGGGAAAAGGGCGGATCAAAAACCAACATACTCTCCCCTTTTTCTCCTCATGTGGAAGAAGCGTTCTGCAGATCTGATATATACTGAAGTGACCAAGCTCCCCCTGAGTTCATGCTGAATTTTCAAACATATTTTTCAATGAAGTACATGACTCTATGAACTTCCTATCACCAAAGACTCATACTTACATCAAATATCCAACCAAGTGGATTTACATATAAGACTCAAGTACCCAACCAAGTGGGTTTACACATTTCAACTCAACTACCCAACCAAGTGGGTTTACAAATTCATCAAGTCCTTACATGACTGAATATTACAATTTTACATCAAGGATCTCTACATGACCTTTTTATCAAACTACAAATATAACTTTAAGACCAACACCAGAAAGTCCTCAAGAAAGAAAACATATTTCAGAACCATCATAATGCCAACAATGCATTATACTTAGCAAAGCTAATGCTCCCCCTGAATCTGTGCATCCAAGCAACCTTTCCATATGACTAAGGCTCCCCCTTAGTTTGTGCATCCTGAACAATTTTACCAACAAATCATCAAGGCATCTTTATCAAAACATTAGAAAAAGAATTATGAGAACTGGAACACCACCAGAGATACCAAACAGTATCAGAGATCCCAAACAGCACTGCAGCTGTGCTGAAGAGAGCTGACTTCAAATAGAAAAATGTTAGTAATCAGATATACGCGGTTTTCTGTGCATGAACTCATGTATATACGCGACTGTGTTTCAGGAAATCCGCGTATCCAATACCATCTTCTAAATTTATGCAGATTTGTTCTTTTGACTGGCAGAGAACACTCCCAGCTTCTGTCTTAGATACTCGAACGCCTCCCTGGGCAGAGGTTTGGTAAAGATATCAGCAACTTGTTCTTTGGAGGGAACATACTCCAACTTCACCTTTTGCTCAAGCACTTGTTCACGTAAGAAGTGATACTTGATGGGAATGTGCTTGGTCTTCGAATGCATAACAAGATTCTTTGAAATATTGATGGCACTTGTATTGTCACACTTAATGGGGATAGGAGGTGTACATTTGATTTGAAAATCTTGTAAGGTTTGCATCATCCAAAGGAGTTGAGTGCAACAAGATGCGGCAGCCACATATTCTGCTTCTGCTGTAGATAAGGAAATAGAATTTTGCTTCTTGTTGAACCAAGATACTAACCGGGGTCCCATATAGAATGCACCACCACTAGTGCTTTTCCGATCATCAACACTTCCAGCCCAATCTGCATCAGTGTAAGCGTGAAGAGTAAGATCAGCATTCTTTGGATACCATAGACCAAAGTCTTGAGTTCCTTGAAGATATTTGAATATTCTTTTAACAGCCTGAAGATGAGACTCTTTTGGATTAGCTTGGAATCGTCCAACAATCCCAACAGCATGCATAATGTCTAGTCTAGTCCCAGTGAGATAAAGTAAACTCCCTATCATCGATCTGTATTCTGGTTGATTCACCGTGGGAGAATCATCCTGAGAACTGAGATTGCATCCGGTTATCATCGGTGTACTTACAGGTTTGCATTCTTCCATGCCATACTTCTTCAGAATTTGCTTAAGATATTTTGCTTGTGATATGAATATACCATCTGCAGTTTGATGCACTTGCAAGCCAAGAAAGAATGTTAGTTCCCCAAGTAAGGACATTTCAAATTCTTGCTGCATGACAGAAGCAAATTTTTGACTCATAGATTCTTAGTTACTCCCAAAAATGATATCATCAACATATACAACTACAATCAATAGTTTATCATTTTCAACTTTTGTGTATAAGTTGCTATCAGCAGACCCCTTTGAAAATCCTTGTTGATGAAGATATTTGTCAAGGCGATAATACCAAGCCCTTGGAGCTTGTTTGAGACCATATAGAGCCTTTTTAAGTCTACAAACAAGATTTGCATCATTTCCCAAAATGAATCCTTCTGGTTGTTCTATATATACTTCTTCTTCTAGATCACCATTAAGAAAGGCAGATTTAACATCCATTTGATAAACTTTGATTTGTTGATAACTTGAAAAAGCAAGAAACATTCTTATGGCTTCAAGTCTAGCTACATGAGAAAAAGTTTCTTCAAAGTCTATACCTTCTTGTTGAGTATACCCTTTGCAAACCAGTCTAGCTTTGTTTCTTACAACATCCCCATTCTCATTTAACTTGTTCTTGAAAATCCATTTAGTTTCAATGACATTTTTATCATGTGGTCTTGGTACCCAATTCCCAAGTGTCATTTTTTTCAATTTGATCAAGCTCTTCATCCATGGCATGATTCCAACATTCATATTTGCTAGCTTCATTAACATTGTGTGGTTCAATTGTGGATAGAAGTGCCAGATGACTAGAAGATCCCACAAGAGTTCTCCTTGTTCGTACACCTGATTCCTTGTCTCCCAAAATTTGAGATTCGGGATGATTCTTTTGAACATATCTGGATGGAGCTTTTTCAGATAGATCATCTTCAGGTTCTTCATTGGATCCACTGTCTATATCATTTCTATTTGATGTAGAGGGACATAAGTCACCATCATCTTCTTTTGTTGTTTGTTTTTCTTCTTTAGGAGCTGCAGGAGACTCATCAATAACAACATCAATACATTCAACAATCTTTCGAAGCCTTTTATTGTAACATTTGTATGCTTTGCTTGTAGATGAGTAACCAAGAAATATCCCTTCATCCGATCTAGGTTCAAACTTGCCAAGCTTTTCATCATTATTTTTGATAAAGCATTTACTTCCAAAAACTCTAAAATGCTTCACAGAGGGAGAATTACCATACCAGAGTTCATATGGATTTTTGTCACTATTTACCCGAACATGAGCCTTGTTGAGAATGTTAGCTGCTGTATGTGCTGCTTCACCCCAGAACATGTCAGGAGTTCCAGAATCATCGAGCATAGCTCTAGCCATTTGTTGAATTGTTCTATTCATTCTTTCTGCTACGCCATTTTGTTGTGGAGTGCCTGCTACAGAGAATTGTCTTTTTATGCCATGTTGTTCACAAAATTCAAAGAATTAATTTGATGTATATTCTCCTCCTCAATCAGATCTAAGACACTTGATTTTTAGATATAATTCATTTTCAACTAATGCTTTGAAGATCTGAAATTTTTCAAATGCTTCATCTTTGTGTTTAATGAGCCCGATCCAACACATTCTAGAATAATCATCAATGAATAAGATATAGTATTCTTCCCCACGTGGTGACTTTTTCCTCATAGGACCACATATGTCAGTATGAATGAGTTCAAGAGGCTCACTTGATGATCCTTCTTTGGCATTAAATCGTACTCTGGTCTGCTTACCGAATTGACAAGATTTGCATATGATATTTTCTGGTAGATTAATATTGGGAAGACCACGAACAGCTTGAAGTCTGCTTGCTTTGTTGATTTGAGAGAAGCTCAGATGCCCCAGCCTTCTATGCCATAGCCAATTTTCTGAAGACTTGCTCAAGTAACATTGATCTATGCCGTTCAGTACATACAGGTTGCTAGGATTTCTTTTTCCTTTTATAATGATTTTACTTGTATTAAGATCACGAACCACACATTCTTTTGAACTAAAGACCACTTTTGTTCCTTGATCACAATTTTGACTTACACTTAACAAGTTATGTCTTAATCCATCCACATACATGACATCATTAGCCTTCACCTTTTCTTTTAGAAATACTGACCCTTTTCCTTTAATTACAGCAGGAGTATCATTTCCAAATGTAACTTTCTTTTCCTTTTCTAGAGCATTATATGTAAGGAGTTTGCTTTTGTCACCTATCATGTGTCTTGAGCACCCACTATCAATGTACCATTGATTTTCTTCACCTTTTGCAAATAACGCTATCCCACAATTTTCAACCGGTATTTCTTTCTTTTTCCACACTTTAGAGCTTGAGGGAACATGTTCTTTTGGCTGGACCTTGCTCCTGCATTCAGATTCTTCATGACCAAATTTATTGCAATAAGTACATTCGACTTCATTTTGTAGAGGAGAAAAGTTGTTATAGGTGTTCCTCTTTGGTTCAATATTCATTCTTTTCTTTCTTGCTTCTCTTGTCATGATGGTTTTATATGCAACACATTGAACAGCTTTATGACCAAAATTGTGACATGAGAAACATTGTCCATTGAAGTAGAAATTTCTGTGATCATGAAATCTTCTATTTGAGTTTACCTGTTGGTTGTAGCTTCTTTGAAAGATCTCCTTGTTAGTGTTCTTTGAATTGTGATGATCATGCTTTACCTGGAAAGATCCTTTGTTCCCTTGCTGAGTGGCTGAATGTAGTGCACCAGCTGTGGCTGCTTTTAGATAATTTGGTGCTAAAGTCTGGGAAGATTCCCCAGTATATCCAAGACCTGTTTTTATAAGAGGAGACCGTTGTATCTTGATAATCTCATCTAAGGTTTCTGAACCTTTAGCAAATCTAATATTGAGAGTTTTTGCTTTCTCATTTTCTTTCCTTAGACTTACTACTTCACACTCCAATTCCTCAATGCGTTTTTCCTTTGCTTCAAGCTGATTTTCAAGAGTCTCTATGATTATGTTCTTTTCTTCTAGGCTTAATTTGAGTTGATTGTTTTCTTCAAGAAAATCATTGTCTTCTAGAGCATCCACAAAAGTATCCTTTTCTTCTCTAGATTCTTTTTCCATGAGCAGTTTAATATCTTGTTCACATTCTTCCTCACTATCAGATGACCCATCACTGTCTTCATTAATATAGTAACTTTTTCTTGTGCTAGATCGATTCTTATTCCTTCTTGCTACTTCTTTTCCTTTAGCAGATGTTTCTTTATAAGGACTTTTGCAGCATAATGACCAACTTTTCCACACTCAAAACATTTGAAGGGAAGCTTACCTTTGAATCTTCCAGTACCTAGTTGGAGTTTTCTCACAAAATTCGCTTCTTCTTCTTCGGATATATAGATGGATTCCTTGACAACTTCCTTTTCTTTTCCTTTCGCAGACGCCTTAAAAGCAGCTTCTTTGATTTGAGAAGGACCTCCTTGTCTCATTTCAAAAGCAGTCAGAATGCCATGTAATTGAACAATAGTAAGAGTTTGCAGATCTTGCCTTTCTTCAATAGCTGAAACTTTAGAGTCAAAATTTGA